>VWZP01006241.1:42331-58837 GCA_013396995.1 Dicaeum eximium
ACGGCGCGGAGGGAGTGAGCGCCCTGCAGACGCTGCCGGTGAGTGGGGCCCGGTCGCACAGGGTGGGGCGGGGATGGGGAAAGGGGGGCAAAGCGCGGCATCCCACCCCGTCTGTCTTCACTGCTGAATTCCTGAGTCGTAAAACCGCTGCTCTCAATGGTTTTCAGATCGACGTGCAGCTGAACATCATGTCCTTCCTCTCGCCCCAAGATTTGTGCCGCTTAGGAAGCACGAGTTGTTACTGGAGGGTAGCTGTGCAAGACCCCTTGTTGTGGAGGTATTTTCTCCTGCGGGATCTCCCCTCTTGGACATCCGTTGATTGCAAATCACTTCCAGATGAGGAGATTTTTAATAAAGCCTTTTCAGAGGTCGACGACAATGCACTTTATGATTACATGGCAGTGTAAGTATCTCCGTATTCTCTTATGTTACTTCAAGTGTGCCTACAGCAGTAACACTCAGCCCGCAGGCATGTTTCATGTTTACAGAAATAAAGCTCTGCTGTAAGCTGCTGTTTATATTTTTATGTGTCTCAAATTCCTTGTTTATTTTGGAAATACAATTTCCGCTTGCTCCATGGTCTGGTCGGCTCTTTCTGTTTGGAACTCGGCAAGAATGTAAAACACAGTAAAAAAGACAACGCTAGTGCTATAAAAAATTAAAGCTTTTTGTAAACTGTGTGTCTACTGTGGCACAGAAATACTGTGTACTGTTGATCTTGATAAAGAGTGTTCTTTGCTCTCAGTGCCACACCAATTATTTTCATAAAAGTACCAAATCTTCAAACTACAGCAAGTGAAATGAATCTTCTTCTTGTTTTTCATCGTCTTTGGAAGACCTAATAATAAAAAAGTGCACAGAATGTGCACAGAATAACAAGTTGTATTGTTTTAGCTCTGATTGTCAAAGGCTGTAAGACAGTGACTGGTTTCAGCTAGTATAGCTGAAAAGCATAGCAACACAATAAATATGTTAGGATGACTCAGAAGAACTCTTAAAACTAGTAGATTAGTTTGTGGTGATTTCTTTTCTAAACTTCATTCAATTGCCTTAATTTGCATTAGTGATCTGTGGATTTGTTTAGGATTTTTGATTTCTTTATATATACTGATTTTGAAATTGGATTTAAGTCTGTTTGAGTCTGAATCACCAATGTGAAACCACCTGTCACTGATTTCCATTGTGTCCACGTGCACTTAGTGGTTTTGCAGATCTCAACCGAAACATTTCAGTATGGCTATAAAGGAGCCCACGTTTGATGTTTCCTTGAAGAGGCTTGTCCAGCAGCAGCCTACCATGACTCCTGAAGCAAACTGAAGCTGCTGCTCTAGGATGTCTGTTTTTCTTCTCCTCAATTACCAGTCTTTGCATGCCTTCTAGCATCCGCACCAAATGAACACAGAAGTTTGCAGACAAACTGGTCTGCTTCCACAGCCTGCATGCTCTATATCTACAGGGAAAATGTTTCTTTTCAGGTGGTTACTTGTTATGAACACAAAAGCAGTCTAATTAAGGTTTAAAATGTACTCACAAGGCTCATTTTTAAAATTATATTTTTAATGTGACTCTTGTGCTTTGATGTTATTTTACCTATATTATGTATTCAGTGAGGATGAAGAATTAATTGTTTTAATTTTATTTTTAAATAAAGTGAATGATCTGTATATAGAAGTGTACTGAGGTCCAAACAGTCAGTATTTGGACTTCAAAAGAACTCATGCTTTTGCCTGCTTTGTACTGGTGCTTGAAACCATCAGTTTGGAACTTCATAATTTTTGACCTATGCTTTGAGTTGTACCAGTAGCAAAGCATAAGAAGTGTAGGACCTAAATAATATGTTTGATTAATAGCTCTTTTGTATTCTGTGTTTAATTTCTAGTTGCATCTATTTTAAACAGATATAAAAGGAGCTGTCCTCAGGGTAGAAGAAGTTTGAAATCGAGCCGACCTCGGTATGGGACTGTGACTTCCTTTTTGCAATCACTGGTCACTCCGGCAGAACCTTGCTTTGCTATGTTTGGGCCAGGTTTGGAAGAGCTGGACACCTCTTTAGTACAAAAGATGATGACATCCCCAGAAATTCTGCTGATAGCTGGCCTACCACAAAGACAAATTCATGGTAATGATGGTTTTGGCTTTTGGGCATCTTATTTTGTAAATAGATATAACACAAAAATCTTTGATGAAGAAATTAAGAAAAGGAATGATTTTTTGGTATCCTTAAAATTCAGTAGAATCACAGTAAAAACAAACCGTTTTCTCTCTGATTTGTTCAGAAGGATAAATGCAGCAAGCATTTGGGACAAACTAATAGCTTCAGCGAATTTATGATTAAATTTGGACATTGTCAGAAGAATAATTTTGCTCCTTGTGCTTCTGTTTTCATCCAAAATCCCATGTTACTGCTGCTGTTGTAATCAATAAATGCAGACAGGCCTTTCTTTCAGTACTGCTTGCAGTAAGTGGCTAAGAAACACATTTGGGATTTTACACAGGAACTCAAGACTGATTCTTATATGATTCAGTATTCTGATATCAAGTGGAGTAAATTTTACTGAGAAGAATTAAAGGAGCAGGTGAGGGATTTTTTTTTGATGTTTAAAAGAGTAGCTTCAAAAGTCACAGAATCACAGAATTGCAAGGTTGGAAGGGACCTTTAAGATCATCAAGTCCAACCCAGCCCTAACACTTCAACTAAACCATGGCATCCAGTGCCTCATCCAGTCTTTTTTTAAACACGTCCAGGGATGGTGACTCCACCACCTCCCCGGGCAGGCTATTCCAGTACCTGATCGCTCTTTCTGTAAAGAACTTTTTCCTAATATCTAACCTAAATTTCCCTTGACGCAGCTTGAGACTGTGTCCTCTAGTTCTGTCAGTTGCTGCTTGGAAAAAGAGACCAGTCTAATTTGACTTCAGTCCGAGCCAGAGAGAAAAATATGTTATTTTTTAACTAATGGTTATTTCAGCACAGCAGAACTCAAATAATTAAACTGTATTTATAGGAAGCGTGACAGTTATTTTTAGTGGGTTTATTTCTTTCATATGTCCTTTTCAATGCAGCTTGTCATAAGCAGATTGGAGCCTTTCCTATGCCAGTTTCAGCTAATAAATACAAGTCTGGCTTCTTTCTCATTTAGATTTCTAGGTTCAAGTCTAATAATCAGAAATATGGAAATGGTTTTAATACCATTGACTTGATTTTCATTAAATTAAAAGTCTGATCAATAGGAGCATGTATGAAGCTTAATTGTAAAATAGTAAATTTGCTACCCCTAACAGCAATATCTAGGTTTGAATATATTCATTTTGTGGCACCACTGGAATTTTTGAACTACCACTTAATTGTATTCAGTAGCCAAATAGCTGTAATCTTACAGATTCATTTTTACCCTGTAGGAATTGGATCAGGAGTCAGTTTTCAGTTTAACAACAATCAAAAATTCAATGTTGTGACACTGTATTCTGCCACAAGGTAAGATAAGGTCTATTCCCCACCACATGAAAAGTACAGTTTCTAATTTATTTCAGACTTTTCATCATATTTTTGTCATGTGACTTCCATGTGCACTTTGTCATGCATGGATATCCCTTATAAATTGAAGATTCAATGCATGCCTTTGCTTTTACTTTCTTTTTTTTCAACCACTGAGTTTTCACATGGAAGTAGTAAAGCTTTTCCAAACAGTGTGTGTACCAAAGTTGTACAATAGGTACATGTCGTAGTTTGAGATAAGAGGCTTAATGGAAATGAAGTAAGGAATTGTAGGCACCCCTCTGTGAGATACACATGTTAAACCACTACACCACTACAGTACATTACAGGTGCTTCTGTCCCTCTTAATACCTTGGTAGAGTCCCTTTTGAAACACTCTATAAACTCATCCTGGAGTGTATTGTCATAAGCATCTTGCAGACTGCTAACCATCTCTGTATGTGCACTCAGAAAGAAAGGAGGGCAGGAGGGGGCAGGGAGAAATGGAACCACTTTTCCTTTTCCTGGCTCAGCCCATTTTCCTGTCCCTTTCTTGTGCCGCCTAGACTTTGAAGATTCAGTTTTGGCATTCTCAGTTAACCTGACTATTGAATATCTTCCAGTGTGGAAAGGAAGAGAGCAAGGGAGGAGCAAGCTGCTGCTGTGAATAAGATGTTCTACCAAGAGAACAGCTCAGCAGGGAATCAGCAAGCCATGCACTACAGTGTAATCGCTCAAGTGAGGAAGGTGTGCGAAGTGGTTGATGGATTCATTTATGTTGCTAATGCACAAGCTCACAGAGGTAAGGGGTTTCTCTTTATTTATATTTTGTGAATAATTGGAATAGTAGAATACAAAGAATATGCAATGCATCAATATCCATGTTCTGATTCTTCCAAAATCTGCTATTTCTTCATGTCTTACCCTGTTGAAGAGGTCTCTTATCCTAGACGCTCTCTCATCAACATGTTAGGGATTATGGCCCTTTATTTGTTTATGGCACATACTGATATTGCTATCTAAATTACATGTGGAAAATTATCTGGATTAAAAAACAAAACAAAAAGCCAAAAACTGTAGGTATGTATAGGAGAAACTCGAAAACACATTGTTTGTGCTGTAATAGCCTGGAAACAACCTTCACCAGGAAAACAGTAAAAAATGTAATTAGTCTAAATCAGTTTAGTCCTGTAAGATGATAATCCAAATACAGTACAAGTTACAGTAATTGTCTTCACATTCATCAGCTTTGAATGGAGGAAAAGGGCTATCTTAGTGAAGAGACAGGCAAAAAATTCTGAAGGGATACACTAAGAGAAAAGTGCATTCAGTAGGGAACGGCTCCTGACTGTGTATGAGTATTTCTGAGTGGCTTGTTGTAATTTTGATCTCTGTAAGGTACTCAGAAAATGCTCTGATGTTAGGATTGAAATAGGCAGCCTGTACAATCTATGGAGATCTTTAAATAACATCTAAATGTCATCAATATATGTGTAGCATAAGGGCAGATGAGTAAGTCTTGTGATAAGCAGAACAAGATCATTTGGCCCTTCCAGCCCTCATTGCCTCTGAAATAAAAACCAAAAACGAAAACACCTTGTATTTGCGTATACTTAAGAATCATATATTAAAAATTGTTTCTTAGAGCATGATCGTCAGGAGGAGCTGGCTCGTATTTTGGCAATGACTGATCCAGCCCTCGGGCCTCCAAACAGACCTCTGCTGGTTTTGTCCTGTGTGTCTCAAGTTGGTGTGGAAAGAATTCCGTGTGTTTATGTGGCACATCAGTTGCAACTAAATCTGCTGCATCAGCCCTGGATGGTACTTGCTCTTAAACCTTTATTTTCTGTTTCTCTGTGGTTTAATTTAGTTTAGGCTCTCAGGTTCCTTAACTATACCTACCTAAGAAAGTGTGCAGCTTTCAACACAAGCTTTCTATTTAAATGAAGGATTTAATTTCTCTGGTGCTCTATGAATTATTAGCCTAAGTGACTTGCACACAAGAGACTTAAGATGGAGCTAGAATGTAAGGAAGGACAAATGATAGTCTTGGAGGGACTAAGGAAGCTTCAGTTCATTTAAATTAAATTTCCTGAGTCACAGCCTTGGGCACAAGATAGATTTTTGGGACCTTTTTAAAAGACTGTTTACTGTCACTCACTTGATGTGATGGCTTCAGTTTTTGACAGATCAGTTTTCTTCGTAGGATGTGAGATCCTGAACCTGATTTTTTATGTTTGTCAAGCACAGTATCTATCAGCATGGTTCAGCTGCATAGAATTAAATTTTGTTGATGCTGTGTAGCTAAGGAATGACTTGATTAAAAAAAAAAAATCCTGATTTGAGGTAATTCCTTTGTTTTCATAAGGAAAATATTTATAGGCTTTTTACAAAACATACCATTTGTAATAGCCACTGGATGGGATATTGCAAAATCTGAGTGTTAATAATATGCATAGAAGTCTAAAGCTAGCAGCATTTTTGCTTTGAGAGTAACAAGAAGATTTTTCAAGTGGATTACCATCTGTAAAGTAGATGTAATCTCACAGAACAGCAGATGAAACAATTGGAAAAAAAAGTCACTCTGATACCAAGAGTGAAAGCTTTCCTAACATGACAGGGGTTTTTTTGTTTGTTTTCTTATTCTTATAAAACTTTTTTGTCTCAGGGACCTTTACACAAGTTAAAAAAATTTAGATTTGATATGAGTGTTTCTAACTTTACAGATAGACACAGAGTGATCTGTGATCTGTAAAATATTGTTAGATCCTGTTAGCTGTTATCTCTAATACATTAACTTTTTCTTTTATTTTCACAGGTGCAAGACACTATAGTTGCAACTTTAGATGGATTGCTAAATGGAATTGAGTGGCTCTTGGAAGAAGCAAATTGTAAAAGTTCTCAGTAATAGGATTAGGCATTGTTGCACTGTATAAACCCATTAGTGTTTTCCTTTTCATTTGAAGTAAGAATCTTGTCCTTCCTGCCAGAGTACTGTCAGAAGGGAAAACTAAAAGGGAAACCTGCATATATTTCGCTGCACATACTTAAATCCTTAACATTTTTCCAACTATAGTCCTGAATTAGAAGTACAAGTAGGATTGCTTGGATTCTAGCTGTGTTAAAGAAGTGATTTGGAGGGACAATCTTGAGTGTTTTGTTTTGCTGTTTTTCTCTCCTTTCAATCAGAGGCCTTTTAGAGTACAATCTTCTCCAATATATCTGATGGTCTAATATCTTCTGTAAATAAATATGTAACACTGTGTTACTTCATCAGCACAGGCCTATCTCACATTTAGTAAATATGTTCAGTGGAGATCTTTACAGCGACACTTCCTGACCAAAGAAGACATACTGTAGGTTGTACAGTAGGAGGTTGATAGAAAGACAGTAACTCTCGATTTCAGAAAAGTGAGTTCCCCTGTACTTTTCTAGAAAAAATGCCAAGACAAAAATAGGTAGGAGATTTTTAGCCCAGACCAAATTTCTTAGAAGCAGACAAACACTCCTGCGTATGAATTGTTGTTTCTTTGTTATGATCTTACTTATTAACCAACCACAACAGACTTAGTATCTTTTGCTTTCTGTTGCATTGAAATCATTAGCTTGAACTGGATGTGCCAGTTAAATGGGATCATTCAGGACGTTATTGCACACACATGCTGTCAAGTTTTTCAAATAGTTGTGGCTATTTGCAGACATGAATCATACCTGTCTTGAAATTTTACACAGTTGCAAATAGTTTTATGAAAAGCAAAGCAACATTTTAAAGCTGGAATTGTGTTTTTCATATTGATGTCTTTCAGGATAGTAGTAGTCGTCCACTTTTTCATGTTTTTATTATTGGGTAAAGGTTCAGAAACTTTGCTTGGATTTCTTGCCTGAGCATTTATTTGCTTTATTCTGGGCTTTTTTTTCTTTCTCCTATCTTCATGGAAATTCAGGCATCTCACCATTTTTTCTTGGTACCTAGATAAATAACTGCATGGCAGTTACATAAAACTGTAACTGCCCTCAATCTGGAATACTTGAGTGATGATCAACACAGCTGTGTCAGAAGCATTCCATTTGAGTAGATGTTTGTGATTTTTTAATGAACTAGAAAGTATTTTTTTTTCATCTTTATGTGCAATTAATCAATCTTTCTACATTTTTTGGTGTGTGTCATAATCAGGGACACATGGGAGTTTCAGGGGAAAATCCAAAGGAATATATACAATGAAAATTCTGTGGTTTATCCTTTTTTTAAACAGTGTATGTTTGTTTTGCCCTTTAAAATAGAGCAGACACAATGTATTTATGAGTGTTTGGGGTAAAATTCCATGCTTTGTGATTGGATGTATGTGATATTCTTCCTAATCACATTAATTTCATAGTGGTCTATATGTAGGGGATTGAATGCAGCAACTTGATGCTGTGTTAGCTACTACAAATATGGAGGGGTCATGGAAGATCCTCTTTCTACTTTCTTCATAAGGAATAAATAATTTTTTAAAGAATTATATTTAGAGTCTTCCTATGTGTGTTAAGCCCCTTACGCATGTGCATGTGTGCTCACACATTGCAGTCACACTGTCAGAACAAATTACCATTGTCATCAATAGTCATTAATGAACAAGGCTATTGTATGTTACCAGTTTAAATAAGATAACTCACTGTCATTTCAAAGGGTTAGGATCATGTAGAGTATGTAATTTTTCTGAAAGAACATCTGTTGGATTGCCTTAAAAGCTAGATACCTTTCAGAATTCCAAGTTTCAAGGGTGCAGTGTAGAAAACAAACTAAGTGGGAATGAGAAGTCCGTGCAGTCACATAGCTCCATGATTGAACGCTGTGGTGGATCAGCACAGGTGAGGAAGATGAGCATTGCACAGTCCAGAGGAGCAGCTGAGGTGCAGAGATACGCTGTGGAAGAGGCAAACCAGCTTGTTGAGCATACATAGAGCAAGTAGTTGCAGAGATGCACTGCCTTTTAGATTTGATAATTCCTACTATTTCAATTCCTGAGTGTTCTGAATTTAGAAGCATAGAAATAATTTAAGCTTGGGACTGTCATTGTTAGAAATTAAAAAATAGTTGGGTATTTTAATAGTTGGTACATCTTAAAACTTTTGATGTAAAAAGAAAATTACTTTTAAAAAAGATCTTACTGGTTTTGTATTTATCAGAGTAGGTGCAACTGTGATGGGTTTTTGAAAAATCAAACCAGGATCTGGATCCCAGGAATCTTGCTTTCCTAGGGATGAAGGATTCTAAAAGCACTAGAAAAAAATTGCTTTCCTGCCCACTGAGGCAGGATGTTTATCTAAACAGTGGTCACAAAATAAGAGGTTAAAATAACAATATATGTGATTTTTAAGAAAACTCATTTACTGAGGCTTCACCTGACCAGCTTTCCAAAAGAGAAGGTGGCTATGGGGATGCTAATTTTCAAATCTTTGAATAACAAAAATGCCTGTTGCCAGCTCCAGAGCAGTGCCTGGGGCACCTGTCAGGCTCTCAGGGCAGAGGCAGCACTCTGTCACTGGTGAGGTGTCTTGCAGGTTACGATGATGATAGAGCAGCCCAGGATTTAAGCAGGAGTGTCAGGACCCTTCTAGCTGCAGCTTCAGAAGGAAGCTGTGGCTCTCTGTGTGTGCTGCACGATGGCATTGCTGATCTGCATCAGCACTGATGCCGTCCAAGCAGCATCCCTACACCCTTTGCCAAAATTGCTCCAAGTAATCAATTGCACTCCCTGCTCAGAGATGCAGGAAGCAGGTGCAGTTATAGAAAAAACCTATGGGAAAATCGAAATGCTTTTCAAAGGCTTATAGAAATGGAATATGCTGCCTCTTAATCTGGTAGGTGTTGTCAATATCACTTTGTATGGTAGCATGAATAACACAGCTAAAAAGAATAAATGGAGTTGCTGTCAGGAAGACGTACAGAAATAATGATTGGCATTATTGCAAAGTGATTGGTGTCTGTGATTTAGTGTGTTTTTCATGCCACTCTAGCACTAGTGGTTCTGGATAAATTACTTTCCTCAAATACACAAGTAGAGAAATAATATTCTTTGGTCAGTTACAGAAGGTGATACTATAGCTTGAGCCTGTGTTTAAACCCCAGAGGATGTCTGAACAGAGGCTGCCCTCAGTTGTCTTCAGAGGATGAAACTGCAGTCAAGAATGCAGGTAGTGGGCATAGAGCAGAGACCTAGCAAACAACAAAACATGATGGGTCTGGATAAGGAGAATATTTAAGAACCAGTGAGATTAGGTATCTCCTGCACCGGCTCTCTCTTGCTCCAGCATTACCCTGTCTGTGCTGAGCAGCTGTTTGCAGGTACTGGTCTGAGTATTACTGGCCAAGGTTCCTGAACAGCCAGTCTCTTTGGGTTCCTTCCCCCACCCTCTCCAATGTCTTAGTGACCCTTTGCTGGATTCTCTCTGGTTTGTATCTCACAAAGTGCAGGCTTAAATCTGGACACCCTGCTCCAGATTCAGAGCTACAGATCCTGGGCAGAGGGAATTGAGCACTTGTCCTCAATGTAGCCTTTATCACTGCGTGGGCACACCACTGAATCCAGGTTCCCTGGTCTACTAGGACCTCAGGTCGCCTTTGCACAGCTGCTCCCAAACCAGTTACCTGTCCTGCACCCGTGCACAGAGTGCTCCCTACCGGAGGCAGGACTTTGCATCAGGAAGTTTCTGAATCACCTGTTAGCCCACTGAATGCACTAACACTATTCTCACTTGCAGTATTTCTGGCTGTCCTTGCACAAGGAGCCTACTGTCTCTGGGAACACCAGTCTGAATGTCACAGCACACAGAATCAGTCACCTAATGGGAGAAAAAAGGCATTCAGTCTTTTTCTGAAGGCTGAAATCAATCAAGCCATTTGCTCCATCAAAAGAAAGTTGAACAATACTAGTCTTAGAGTCTCAAAATTAATTTCTCTGTAGTATGCAAACTACTGGTAGACAAGGACTGTAAGTATATGAAACTCTGATATAGTTCCAGAAACAGATTTCACCCAGCTCTGTGAAGTGTTTCACTTTGAAGTAATCCTGATGACAACCCAGAAAGACCTACAGTATTCATGAAATTATTTAGTACTTCTCTTTACAAAGTGAAAACAATAAATCACACTTTTCTCACGTAAGAGTAAAGGGAATGCTGTCATTACACAGTAACTGAAGACCAAGGGCTGTACTTCTTAATCCATAGTGCTCTGTTGATAAAGGAATATAATTTTGGTGTGGCATCTCTCATGTCTTCCCCACAGATTTGAATTATGAACACAGTTCATGCCTGATACCATGTGAGACATATTCCATAAATGTGGACATAAAAGGGCTACTCATCAAGAACAAAATCAAGCCTTTTTCTCTGTTTGAGTCAAATAATCTTTTGTAGAAGGTTTTTACATAAGTTTCCTAAATGTAACTAGAAACAGCAGTTGCTTAGAACTTTCTCTCATAAGACTGATGGTGTTAATAACTAATTCCCTTAGAAATTCAACTGTCTTCATCTTAAATTTTGTGAAGGTTTAGAACACTGTCCACGCCTTTAGTTCATATGAAAGAAATAGGTTAAATTTGATCTGCATATGTGCTGTACAATAAATTCAGTGGGATAAATGAAATTTTTTCTTGAATCTTGAGGATTTAAGTCAATGAGTTTCCTGAGAATCCTCTTTTTTGACTATAACATTCACACATCACATATCCAGACCTTGGGCATTATAGCATAAGGATGCACTGACACAACTACCCATTAAGCTTCTTTGAAAAACCACAAGCTATTTGCAAGAAAATAAATGTGAATTACAAGTTTAACTAACGAACAATATTAAAAGAGTCCTATGGGGTTTTTTTCCCAAAATTAGACACTCAGATTTTGTAAAAATATATACTATTGAAAGCAAAGAACCCAGTTACCTGCTTACTGCCACATTCCTGTAAAACAAGAGAGGAAACTATGAGTATAATCAATTCATGGTTGAATTATGTACTTGAATTCAAGCATTTTTCAGTCTTTTGTTGAAAAGAATTGCTGCTGAGTCAGTATCAATAGCCTTCTTTTCAGCAGAGTCTTGAACTGCTTTTAGACTCACTATAACAAACAAAAAATTTCTACCAAGTGTTTATGTTTTCCAGCTTGATTTTTACCACAGCAACTGAGTTAATATAAATCAGCTGGTGTACATACACACATTTTGATCCCCCACTAGTCTCTGATCCCTTGTTCCAGTCACAAGTAGCTAATAACATAGAAATAAACAGAAAAATAAATTAATGAAAGGACATACTGTTTTAAAGATCTTTGGGGTGTCTGTGGTATGCCTGAAAGGTTAAATAGTTTGA
Organism: Dicaeum eximium; assembly: GCA_013396995.1. Lineage (NCBI taxonomy): Eukaryota > Metazoa > Chordata > Aves > Passeriformes > Dicaeidae > Dicaeum > Dicaeum eximium. The sequence continues at coordinate 54,158 of VWZP01006241.1, forward strand.
GGGCCCCAGCTGAAAAGGAGGCATTGGAAACTGCTGCCACAGTACCCAACAAGATTCATTGCAGGCCATTAAAATCAACAACCATAGAAAATTCTGGCCAACATTCAATAACCTGATACTGATGTTTCCACAATGCCTGTTGTCTATGGGTGCTCCTACTGCCTCCTGAGTGACATCCTGAAGCTAACACGCTGAGCCAGCCCCTGTCTTACTTCTCCCACAGTGGTACCTTTCATGCATCTCTGGTCTCTAAGCATTCCAGCACAGCAGTTTCCTTCCTGCTCTCCAGTCTGTGCACCAGATTAAATTCATTGGCCTGATTTGTGATTTGCTGAGCAGATGATTGTGAAGTCAGGGATGGGAGAGAATGCAGACCTATGGTTCAGCTGGACCATGTGGGATCCTGCACACAGAGGTGCAGCTATATGCCAGGAATCCTATCCTAATTCTCATCACTTTTCTTGCCATATAAATTTACCCCATATCTGAGCACACAGAGTTACATACACGAGGAGAAACAAAGGTCTTGGAATGCTAGAAACACATCCACAGAATTTCAATGGCTATGGCACAATATGCAGTGAAATCCATGAAGTCTGATCTTGTATTCTTAGTGAAAATGCTTCTTGGATATTTCTGTGTATTTATATGCTACTAATTTGGTTTTGTTTTATGCATATCAAAGTGGAATGAAGATAACTGGATATTGGAATATCAGTGTTGTCACAGTATTCCCTGCAATGGCCAGAAAGCTCAGGTGCTCCCATGTGGGACTTGAAACATACCCAGAGGTCATCAAGCTTCATATTATCTGAGTGCAGGTAAAAGTTGGCACAACAATTAGGGCATTATTTTTCAGAAGGGATATAATTTTCCTGACGCCTCTGAAATACCTAACCAGACTGCCTCCATTTGAAAGTTGTCTCCAATTAAATACTGAATTCAGAAAAAAATTAGCTGTTCTTCAAAAACTCTAAGAAGGTCCAGCCTTATTTCAAAATACGAGTTTTTTGTTCATTTGAAGCGGGTCAAACTATGCCAGAAGGACATACCCCTTTTCTGGGAAAAAAGCACCAGCACACTGGATTTATACTCTGGGATAAAGTATTGTAAAAGAGTCCCAGAGTAAATTCACAGAAGGTAAGCCCTAAATTACAATGTCCTGTAAGATAAATACTGTATTTCCAAAATAGAAATGCAATTAGCTAAATCTTTAAGTCTTTTTATTTCTTCCTGGATCATTGTTGGACACAGTGTGACCACAAGGCCTCTCTGAAATACACATCCTGGCCTCAGCAAGCTGTGGGCCATGCTTGCGTGGTACTTTAGCTTCAGCACATCCCAAAGAGGTGCACTAGGGCTGTGTTTGTACTTGACAGCACTGTATGGTTACAACTCCCACTGTCCATCCCAGCTGGCAGCAAGCCATAGCAAGGAGTGCATAAGAAGGCAGCCTCATCTCCTCTGAGCTTCCAGATCACTGGACCCACCCAAATCCTGAAATTTACTCCCAACCATATTGATAAAGAGCTCGAACTAGCTCCTAAATAGAGCATAGATATAGCCTGAATCCACTAAAACATGTTCCTGCTGTCTCAAGTCAAGAGAGGACTGGGATCCTTTGACTCACTTATGTAGATCAAGGAATTGCTAAAAAGCCCCCTGTATTTGTTCCCAAGGTTTCCAAAGACAGGTTTTCATTGCACAACTATTCAAGGATACTTAAGTAGGATGTTGTTGAGATTATCTAGAGACTCAAAGAGAGAAATCACCATAGAGGTTTTTGGAGATTTTGTGCTATTTTAGCACAACAGCAACAGCAACTGCTCCTAAGAATTTGGTTTATAATATTTAATTGTTTTGTTTGTTTTAGCTCTTTAAGATAGACTGAAAGCCTTGTGTAAAAAAAGTGCTCAGTTTATACCTCCAGCTTATACTCTGCCTTTGTCTGGGTACTGGTGATGGGGTTGACTCGTCCAAAGATGAAGATGAGCTGGGAATAAGGCCATGGGAAAACCCCTCAGACTCATAGCCAGTCAAAAAGGCCAGCCCCAGAATTCCCCCAGCTGTTACATGCAGATTTGTGCTAGAAAGTTCTCTGTTCTCCCCCAGTTGATTTGTTCCCAGTTACCTCATTATCCTTGACTGGTCAATGTACCCTGCATTGTTTTTCATATCCTTTCCTATTGGACCTCACCCTCAGATCCCACCTTGACTCCACCCTAAATCCTAACCTATATGTACCCCTGCTTTACCCCAGACCCAGGGCTTTGGCTAGTCTTTTCTGGTGTGCTCCCGTGTCGTTTTCTCGCCTTCCAGTTTGTTATTTTCCAGTTATTAAAGTGTTTACTTCCCAAGCCACTAGTCTGGACGTGTGTCCCTCTCTCCAAAGTCACCTAATTGTATTCCTGATGTAGTTGCTACCAGTCCGAAGCTATCTGGGCCCAGCATCTGGCACCTGAACAGGGACCCAAGGGATATTCAGCGGTTCCACCAGAATGTGCCTGGCCTGGTGTGTCAATTCCATCTGACGCGAGACCAGGCCAAGGCCATTGTGGCGACATGCCCAAATTCTCAACAGGATGCATTGCCCTCCTTGGGCATGGGAGTCAATCCACGGGGCCAGAACAGCAGTGAGGTGTTGCAAACCGATGTCACGCACATCGGGCAGTTCGGCAGGTTGAAGTATGTGCATGTTTCAGTGGACACCTTCTCCTAAGCCACCTTTGCCTTGGCCCACACAGGGGAGAAGGCTTCAGATGCCCAAAAACATCTGATTCAGGCCTTCTCCGTGTTGGGGATTCCCAGGGAGCTCAAAACAGACAATGGTCCTGCTTATATCTCTCTCTTTCAAGAGTTCCTGCAGCAGTGGGGAAGTAAGACATAAGACGGGCACCCCTTACTCCCCCATGGGCCAAGCGATTATTGAGAGGACCCATCAGACTCTCAAAAGGGTATTAGGACAACAGCTCTCAAGCTCCATGGCAGATCCACCAAATATCAGACTGGCAAAAGCGTTATTCACCATAAATTTTCTAAACTGTTCCTTTGAACAAATGAATCCACCGGTGGTTTGTCATTTCCAGCAGTCCAAGACCTTTGAGAAAAGAGAGTGCCCTCCGGTCCTGAAGAAGAGTCCAGAAACAGGTCAGGTGGAGGGCCCATTTGAGTTGGTCACCTGGGGTTGTGGGTATGCTTGCATATCCTCACCCTCAGGGCTCAAATGGGTCCCCCAAAAATGGGTCAGGCCATACCTCCCAACGAGACCAACGGTGACTGTGGCAGCAGATTGAAGAAGACGTCGAGCAGAAGAGAACACCCTGGCAGAAACCACCACACCCCCCAACCAAGACCCTTCAGTTCCTCCAGATACCAGCCCTTCCCTGTGTGCACCTCCCCAAAACCCCAACCCTCAGTCCTAAGGAAGACACCAAGCCAAGCAGAAAAGCTCTTTTTCTTTTCCGTATATTAATTATAGGTTTTTGTCTTTCAGCACCCCATCCACCCATGGACACAGTATGGCAGTCCACCACCTGCTTTTCCTCACCATCCTCCTGCACCATCAAATCAGAGTCGTCGAGCTGTGGATTGTCCCTCAACCAAGGAAAAAGGTATGGGTCACCCTGGCCAAAGCATTTAAACAAGATCATTTGTGTTTGTCTATGGCAGCAGCAGACAATCCGTTGTCCACCTGTCTGGTTGGGATTCCTGGGACCTTGTCCACTTTTCCCCCTGATTTTGTTAAAACTTTTAATGAGTTCAATAGGAATAACCCAGGCTGCAATGTGGAAATTTACCGAGGATGGGGCCGCATTTATAAGTTACTGGTTCCTACTACCACCCCTTTACCTTTATGGCACAAGTGGGTCCATACCCTCCCCTATTCTGATTCTGAACCCCAAGAAATTGAGATCCTTGGTTCCACTAAAGCCCCTTTTTTTGCCCAATTTAAACAACCCCCATCTTACCAAGATTCCCTATCGATCAAAATAGAACAACACCAGAAAGAGTTTACAGTGGCAAATTGGTGCCAACAAGTTGTTGAGGTCAACATGGCCTCAATCATAGATGAATATCCCCATAAGCTCCCCAAAAGTTATTTTTTGATTTGTGGCAATAGAGCCTGGGCAGGAATCCAGTCTCGCCTTTTCAGAGGCCCATGCACATTAGGCCAGTTGTCCTTGTTCACACCCAACAAAACCCAAATTTTGAACTGGCAGTCCAAAAGCAAGAATTCGGCCCTAAAAAAGAGGAGCTTACATGATTTGGATGGTGAATGCAATTCAGATGTAATTCATTGGAGTCATCCAAAAAGGGCAGCAGTCTCGGTATTTTTGCCAGGGGTAGCTGCTGCAAAGGCTCCAGGTGAATTGGGTCACGTAGAGTGTTGGGTCATGAAACAAGCCAATTTAACGTCAACTACATTACAAGGCCTCTTGGAAGATGAGAAAATTACCAGACACGCCACTTTACAAAATCAGGCTGCCATAGACTTTTTGTTATTAGCCCACGGCCATGGGTGCCAGGAGTTCGAGGGACTTTGTTGTTTTAATTTGACATCCAAAAGTGAGACCATACAAACTACCCTCAACAAAATGTGGGATATGATCCACAACATTAAAGAAGAATCAAAGAACTGGCTCGACGACCTGTTCAAGGGATGGGGACTGTCTGGGTGGG
>VWZP01006242.1:0-16906 GCA_013396995.1 Dicaeum eximium
AAGACCCTGTGGAACTTAAAAATCAGCAGCCACCCCACAAATAATCCCCCCTATTGGACTCCCGCACCTGGGACTATACTGGCATGCATTTTTCGGTTGGGGCGACCTTGGAGCACAACAAACCCTCCAAAAATAAGACCACTCCTCTTGACCAAGAACAACCAATCAACGTGCTAACAGCAACCAGACCCAATATAATTGATTAATGAACCAAGCTACCCCAGGGATAACAGCGCAATCTCCTCCAAGAGCCCCCATCGACGAGGAGGTTTACGACCTCGATGTTGGATCAGGACATCCTAGTGGTGTAGCCGCTACTAAGGGTTCGTTTGTTCAACGATTAATAGTCCTACGTGATCTGAGTTCAGACCGGAGCAATCCAGGTCGGTTTCTATCTATGGCCAACTCTTTCTAGTACGAAAGGACCGAAAGAATAGGACCAATGCCACAAGTAAGTCCTCGCTTAAAGTAGTGAACTCAACTAAACTACTAAAAGCCAACACACCTTACCCTAGTCCTAGAAAAGGACCGCTAGCGTGGCAGAGCTTGGTAAATGCAAAAGGCTTAAGCCCTTTCACCAGAGGTTCAAATCCTCTCCCTAGCTTTTTCCACATGACCTTTTACCCAATTCTAACCTACCTCATAATATCCCTATCCTATGCTGTACCTATCCTTGTCGCTGTAGCCTTCCTAACCCTAGTAGAACGTAAAATCCTAAGCTATATGCAAGCTCGTAAAGGACCAAATATTGTAGGACCATACGGACTTCTACAACCCATAGCAGATGGTGTAAAACTATTTATCAAAGAACCAATTCGCCCCTCCACCTCATCACCATCCCTATTTATTGCAACCCCTATCCTAGCCTTACTCTTAGCAATCACAATCTGAACCCCACTCCCCCTCCCATTCTCATTGACTGACCTAAACCTAGGAATATTGTTTATACTAGCCCTATCAAGCCTAGCAGTTTACTCAATTTTATGATCCGGATGAGCATCTAACTCTAAATATGCCCTAATCGGTGCACTACGAGCAGTCGCACAAACCATTTCATACGAAGTAACACTAGCCATTATCCTCCTATCCATTATTATTTTAAGCGGCAACTACACCCTTCATACTCTAACTACAACCCAAGAACCCCTATACCTCATCTTCTCATCCTGACCCCTAGCAATAATATGATACATCTCTACACTTGCCGAAACAAACCGAGCACCATTCGATCTCACAGAAGGAGAATCAGAACTAGTATCTGGATTTAACGTAGAATACTCTGCAGGGCCATTCGCCTTATTTTTCCTAGCTGAATACGCAAACATTATACTCATAAATGCACTCACAACCATTCTATTTTTAAACCCCAGCTCATTAAGCCTTCCCCAAGAACTCTTCCCCCTAATTCTAGCAATCAAGACCCTCCTTCTCTCCGCTGGATTCCTATGAATCCGCGCCTCATACCCTCGATTCCGATATGACCAGCTCATGCACCTCCTCTGAAAAAACTTCTTACCCCTGACATTATCCCTATGTCTCTGACATACTAGCCTACCAGTCTGCTATGCAGGCCTACCCCCATACTTATAACCCAAAGGAAATGTGCCTGAACTACAAGGATCACTATGATAAAGTGAACATAGAGGTATACCAACCCTCTCATTTCCTAAAAATTAGAAAAGTAGGAATTGAACCTACACAGAAGGAATCAAAACCCTTCATACTTCCCTTATATTATTTTCTACCCACAGTAAGGTCAGCTAATAAAGCTATCGGGCCCATACCCCGAAAATGATGGTTTAACCCCTTCCCTCACTAATTAACCCTCAAGCCAAACTAATCTCCATCTCAAGTCTTCTCCTAGGAACTACTATCACCATCTCAAGTAACCACTGAGCAATGGCATGAACTGGTCTAGAAATCAACACCCTAGCTATCCTCCCACTAATTTCAAAACCACACCACCCCCGAGCCATTGAAGCTGCAACCAAATACTTTCTAGTTCAAGCAGCAGCATCAACATTACTCTTATTCTCCTGTACCATTAATGCATTATTTACTGGACAATGAGACATTACACAACTCACACATCCCATCTCATGCCTCCTTTTAACAACAGCCATTTCAACGAAACTAGGACTAGTCCCATTTCACTTCTGATTTCCAGAAGTCCTTCAAGGCTCATCCCTAACAACCGGCCTACTCCTAACAACAGCTATAAAATTTCCCCCCATCACACTATTTCTACTAACATCCCCCTCCCTCAATTACACCCTACTAACCATTATAGCCATTGCCTCAGCTGCCCTAGGAGGATGAACAGGCCTAAACCAAACCCAAACCCGAAAAATCCTAGCCTTCTCATCAATTTCTCACCTAGGCTGAATAACAATCATTATTATCTACAACCCTAAACTCACACTAATCACCTTTTACCTGTATTGTATGATAACTGCAGCTATCTTCCTTACCCTCAAAACAACCAAAACCCTTAAACTATCCTCAATAATAGCCGCATGAACAAAAATCCCATCACTAAATGCAGTCTTAATACTTACACTCCTATCCCTAGCAGGGCTACCTCCACTAACCGGATTCCTCCCTAAATGGCTCATCATCCAAGAACTAACCAAACAAGGTATAACATCAACAGCAACAATCATTGCCCTCTTATCTCTACTTGGCCTCTTTTTCTACCTCCGCCTAGCCTACTGTGCAACAATCACACTACCCCCAAACTCTGCTAATTATATGAAACAATGACAGACCAATAAGTCTGTAAATACTATTACCACAGCATTTATCACCCTGACAATTACCCTCCTTCCACTCTCACCTATGATCTTTACAATCCCCTAGAAACTTAGGATCACCTTTAAACCGAAGGCCTTCAAAGCCTTAAACAAGAGTTAAACCCTCTTAGTTTCTGTTAAGATTCGCAGGACATTAACCTGCATCCTTTGAATGCAACTCAAATACTTTAATTAAGCTAGAACCTTCTCCCTAGGTAGATGGGTTTCGATCCCATAACATTCTAGTTAACAGCTAAATGCCCAAACCAACAGGCTTCTACCTAAAGACTCTGGTACATATTTTAATGCACATCACTGAGCTTGCAACTCAACATGAACTTCACTACAGAGCCGATAAGAAGAGGAATTGAACCTCTGTAAAAAGGTCTACAGCCTAACGCCTAAACATTCAGCCATCTTACCTGTGACTTTCATTAACCGATGATTATTCTCTACCAACCATAAAGACATTGGCACTCTTTACCTAATCTTCGGAGCATGAGCGGGCATGATTGGAACTGCCCTAAGCCTCTTAATCCGAGCTGAACTTGGACAACCAGGTACTCTACTAGGCGACGACCAAATCTATAACGTTATCGTCACTGCCCATGCCTTCGTAATAATTTTCTTCATAGTTATACCTATTATAATTGGAGGGTTTGGCAACTGACTAGTCCCACTAATAATCGGAGCACCCGACATAGCATTTCCCCGAATAAACAACATAAGCTTCTGACTACTCCCCCCCTCTTTCCTACTCCTCCTAGCTTCTTCCACAGTAGAAGCAGGTGCAGGAACAGGATGAACTGTGTACCCACCCCTAGCAGGAAATCTAGCCCATGCAGGAGCCTCAGTAGACCTAGCCATCTTCTCTCTTCACTTAGCCGGTGTATCTTCCATCCTAGGGGCCATCAACTTTATCACAACTGCAATCAACATAAAACCTCCAGCCCTCTCACAGTACCAAACTCCTTTATTTGTCTGATCCGTCCTCATCACCGCCGTCCTTCTTCTCCTCTCTTTACCCGTCCTAGCTGCTGGTATCACAATACTGCTAACAGACCGCAATCTAAACACCACATTCTTCGACCCAGCCGGAGGTGGAGACCCCATCCTATATCAACACCTATTCTGATTCTTTGGTCACCCAGAAGTATATATCCTAATCCTACCAGGATTCGGAATTATTTCACACGTAGTGGCATATTATGCTGGTAAAAAAGAACCTTTCGGTTACATAGGAATAGTATGAGCAATACTCTCAATTGGATTCCTAGGGTTTATTGTCTGAGCCCACCACATATTCACAGTAGGAATAGACGTAGACACCCGAGCATATTTTACATCCGCTACCATAATCATTGCAATCCCAACAGGTATTAAAGTATTTAGCTGACTTGCAACCCTCCACGGAGGAACTATCAAATGAGATCCTCCTATACTTTGGGCCTTAGGCTTCATCTTCCTATTCACCATCGGAGGCCTAACAGGAATTGTCCTAGCTAACTCTTCCCTCGACATTGCCCTTCACGACACCTACTATGTAGTAGCTCACTTCCACTATGTACTATCTATAGGAGCAGTATTCGCCATTCTAGCAGGATTTACACACTGATTTCCTCTATTCACTGGCTATACCCTCCACCCATCATGAGCTAAAGCACACTTTGGAGTAATATTTGCCGGAGTTAACCTCACCTTTTTTCCTCAACACTTCCTAGGTCTGGCTGGCATACCACGACGATACTCAGACTACCCAGATGCTTACACCTTATGAAACGCCTTATCCTCCATTGGCTCCCTCATTTCTATAACCGCCGTAATCATACTTATATTCCTCATCTGAGAAGCCTTCGCATCCAAACGTAAAGTCCTACAGCCAGAACTAATTAACACCAACATCGAATGAATCCACGGCTGCCCACCCCCTTACCACACCTTTGAAGAGCCAGCATACGTACAAGTGCAAGAAAGGAAGGAATCGAACCCTCACAAGCTGGTTTCAAGCCAACCGCATCAAACCACTTATGCTTCTTTCTTATGGGTTGTTAGTAAAACAATTACATAACCTTGTCAAGGCTAAATCGTAGGTGAAATCCCTACACATCCCATCATTCCACATGGCCAACCACTCACAATTTGGTTTTCAAGACGCCTCATCACCTATCATAGAAGAACTCGTAGAATTCCACGATCATGCCCTAATAGTTGCCCTAGCCATTTGCAGCCTAGTCCTCTACCTTTTAACATTAATATTAATAGAAAAATTATCGTCCAATACTGTCGACGCCCAAGAAGTTGAACTTGTATGGACAATTCTTCCCGCTATCGTCCTAATTATACTCGCCCTCCCATCCCTTCAAATCCTCTACATAATAGATGAAATTGATGAACCTGACCTCACTCTAAAAGCCATTGGTCACCAGTGATACTGAAGCTACGAATACACAGATTTTAAAGATCTAACATTTGACTCATACATGATCCCAACACCAGATCTACCACTCGGTAACTTCCGCCTACTAGAAGTCGATCACCGAATTGTTATCCCAATAGAATCTCCAATCCGAGTTATCGTTACCGCTGACGATGTTCTACACTCTTGAGCTGTCCCAAGCCTCGGCGTAAAAACCGATGCAATTCCAGGACGATTAAATCAAACTTCATTCATCGCTACCCGACCTGGAATCTTTTATGGCCAATGCTCAGAAATCTGTGGAGCTAACCATAGCTTCATGCCCATCGTAGTAGAATCTGCCCCCCTAAACCACTTCGAAAACTGATCATCACTTCTATCATCCTAATCATTAAGAAGCTATGAACCAGCACTAGCCTTTTAAGCTAGAGAAAGAGGATAACACCCCCTCCTTAATGATATGCCTCAACTAAATCCCAACCCATGATTCTTTATTATACTGGCATCTTGACTAACCTTCTCATTTATTCTTCAACCCAAACTTCTAACATTTATCTCTACTAACCTTCCCTCAGATAAGACTACTACTACTCCAAAAACTTCCCCCTGAAACTGACCATGAACTTAAGCTTCTTCGACCAATTTATAAGCCCATCCCTATTAGGAATCCCACTAATCCTCATCTCATTACTATTTCCAATACTCCTATTCCCCTCTCCTAACAGCCGATGAATCTCTAACCGTTATCTAACCCTCCAACTATGATTCCTTCATTTCACAACAAAACAGCTATTAACCCCACTAAATAAAAAAGGCCATAAATGAGCCCTTATCCTAACATCCCTAATAATTTTCCTACTCACAATTAATCTCCTGGGATTACTACCCTACACCTTTACACCCACTACCCAACTATCAATAAACATAGCTCTAGCATTCCCCCTCTGATTAGCTACCCTACTCACAGGCCTTCGAAACCAACCCACCGCTTCCCTGGGCCACCTCCTACCAGAAGGTACGCCTACACCCCTAATCCCCGCCCTGATCCTAATCGAAACGACAAGCTTACTCATTCGTCCATTAGCACTAGGAGTTCGCTTAACAGCTAACCTAACCGCAGGACACCTACTCATTCAACTAATTTCAACCGCTACCACAGCCCTTCTCCCAATCATGCCAGCGGTATCTTTCCTAACCATCACAATCCTCCTCTTACTCACTATCCTAGAAGTAGCAGTAGCCATAATTCAAGCCTATGTATTTGTCCTCCTACTAAGCCTTTATCTTCAAGAAAATATCTAACCCCTCCAATGGCCCACCAAGCACATTCTTTCCACCTAGTAGACCCTAGCCCCTGACCAATCTTCGGAGCAGCCGCCGCCCTACTTACAACCTCAGGCCTCGCTATATGATTCCACTATAATTCCACCAACCTCCTTACTATCGGACTACTATCCATACTTCTAGTTATATTACAATGATGACGAGACATCGTACGAGAAAGCACATTCCAAGGACATCATACCCCACTAGTCCAAAAAGGACTACGCTACGGAATAATTCTATTTATCACATCCGAAGCATTCTTCTTCTTAGGATTCTTCTGAGCATTCTTCCATTCCAGCCTCGCCCCCACCCCAGAACTAGGTGCCCAATGACCCCCAATAGGGATCAAACCCCTAAATCCCATAGAAGTACCTCTACTAAACACTGCCATCCTACTAGCATCAGGTGTCACCGTTACATGAGCACATCACAGCATCACAGAAGGCAACCGAAAACAAGCAATTCAAGCCCTACTCATAACAGTACTCCTCGGATTCTACTTCACAGCCCTACAGGCCATAGAATATTACGAAGCCTCATTTTCCATCGCAGATGGAGTATACGGATCAACATTCTTTGTAGCTACAGGATTCCACGGCCTTCATGTCATCATCGGATCCTCCTTCCTCCTTATCTGCCTCCTTCGACTTATTAAATTCCACTTTACATCAAACCATCATTTTGGCTTCGAAGCAGCAGCCTGATACTGACATTTCGTTGACGTTATCTGACTTTTCCTCTACATAACAATCTACTGATGAGGATCTTGCTCTTCTAGTATACCCATTACAATTGACTTCCAATCTCTAGAGTCTGGCTTAAATCCAGAGAAGAGCAATTAACATAATCTCATTCATATTAATTCTATCCATATCCCTAAGTATCATCCTAACCATACTAAACTTTTGACTGGCACAAATAACCCCAGACTCAGAAAAACTATCTCCATACGAATGCGGATTTGACCCACTAGGAACTGCTCGACTCCCATTCTCTATCCGATTTTTCTTAGTTGCAATCTTATTTCTCCTCTTTGACTTAGAAATTGCCCTCCTACTCCCCCTCCCATGAGCAACCCAACTTCAATCACCCTTACTCACCCTAACCTGAACCTCCACTATTATTATTCTACTAACACTAGGACTAATTTACGAATGAACCCAAGGAGGATTAGAATGAGCAGAATAACACCCCCCCCAGAGAGTTAGTCTAACAAAGACAGTTGATTTCGACTCAACAGATCATAGTCCCCACCTATGACTTTCTTAATGACCTTCTTACATTTAAGTCTCTACTCAACCTTTACCCTAAGCAGCCTAGGATTAGCCTTTCACCGAACTCACCTAATCTCCGCCCTACTCTGCCTAGAAAGTATGATACTATCAATATACATCGCCCTATCAATATGACCAGCCCAAACCCAAATAACATCTCCAACCCTAATACCCATCCTTATACTAGCATTCTCCGCTTGCGAAGCAGGTACCGGCCTTGCAATCCTAGTCGCCTCCTCCCGAACTCACGGCTCAGACCATCTTCACAACTTAAACCTTCTACAATGCTAAAAATCATAATTCCCACAATCATACTCCTCCCAACAGCCCTACTATCCCCCACAAAATACCTATGAACAAACATCACCCTTCATAGCCTACTAATCGCAACCATCAGCCTACAATGATTCACCCCAACCTACTTCCCCATCAAAAACCTAAACCAATGAATAGGCATCGACCCAATCTCATCCCCTCTACTAGTACTAGCCTGCTGATTACTACCCCTTATACTTATCGCCAGCCAAAACCATACCCAACAAGAACCCCCATCACGAAAACAAATCTTTATCGTAACCATAATCCTCACACAACCCTTCATCCTCCTGGCATTCTCAGCCTTAGAACTAATACTATTTTATGTTACATTTGAAGCAACCCTAATCCCAACACTAATTCTAGTTACACGCTGAGGTAGTCAACCAGAACGACTAAGTGCTGGAATCTACTTACTATTTTACACCCTAATTAGCTCCCTCCCATTACTAGTCGTGATTCTATACCTTCACACCCAAACAGGCACCCTAAACCTAACATTAATAAAACTATCACACCCATCACTCACAAACTCATGGACAGGACTTATATCAAGCCTCGCTCTCCTTCTGGCCTTTATAGTAAAAGCCCCACTTTATGGTCTACACCTATGACTTCCCAAAGCCCACGTAGAAGCACCAATCGCAGGATCCATGCTACTCGCCGCCCTCCTCCTCAAACTAGGAGGTTATGGAATCATACGGACCTCAATATTTATAGACTCAATTTCCTCCTTCATAAACTACCCTTTCCTCACCCTAGCATTATGAGGGGCACTAATAACTAGCTCAATCTGCCTCCGTCAAATTGATCTAAAATCCCTAATCGCATACTCATCTGTAAGTCACATAGGCCTAGTTATCGCTGCAGTCATGATCCAAACCCAATGATCATTCTCGGGAGCAATAATCCTAATAATCTCCCATGGTCTAACCTCCTCCATATTATTCTGCTTAGCCAACACAAACTATGAACGAACTCACAGCCGAATCTTATTCCTAACACGAGGCCTACAACCACTCTTACCACTCATGGCTACCTGATGACTTCTAGCCAACCTCACAAACATAGCCCTTCCTCCAACTACTAACCTAATAGCAGAACTAACAATCATAACCGCCCTTTTCAACTGATCAACCTTCACCATCATCCTAACCGGAACTGCCACCCTACTAACCGCATCTTACACTCTATTCATACTTCTAACAACCCAACGAGGAACCTCACCCTCCTACATCACATCAATCCAAAACTCAAACACACGAGAACACATCTTAATAACCCTTCACATTATACCCTCACTGCTCCTAATCCTAAAACCAGAATTAATCTCAGGAATCCCCTCATGCAAGCATAGTTTTAAACCAAACATTAGACTGTGATCCTAAAAATAGAAGTTAAACCCTTCTTGCCTGCCGAGGGGGGTTCAACCAACAAGAACTGCTAACTCTTGTATCTGAGCTTAAAACCTCAGCCCCCTTGCTTTCAAAGGATAACAGTAATCCACTGGTCTTAGGAACCACCCATCTTGGTGCAAATCCAAGTGAAAGTAGTGGATCTACCATTAATCCTTAACATTTTCCTTATCTTAACCCTAGTAACTCTTATCACCCCAATCATTCTCCCTCTACTAATTAAAAACTACCAAAACTCTCCCCACTCCATCACACAAACCGTAAAAATTTCATTTATCACCAGTCTAGTCCCAATAATCCTCTTCATATATTCAGGCATAGAAAACATTTCCTTTCACTGAGAATGAAAATTTATCATAAACTTCAAAATTCCCCTAACCTTCAAAATGGACCAATATTCCCTCATATTCTTCCCTATTGCACTATTCGTAACCTGATCAATTCTACAATTCGCATCATGATACATAGCATCAGAACCCCAAATCACGAAATTTTTCTCCTTTCTATTAACATTCCTAGTCGCTATACTAACACTGACAATCGCCAACAACATATTTCTCCTGTTTATTGGCTGAGAAGGAGTCGGAATTATATCCTTCCTATTAATTGGATGATGACATGGACGAGCAGAAGCCAACACCGCTGCACTCCAAGCTGTACTCTATAACCGTATCGGAGACATCGGATTTATTTTATGTATAGCATGACTTGCATCCACCACAAACTCCTGAGAAATCCAACTATATTCTCCCCAAAACCAAGCCCCCCTACTTCCCCTCCTAGGCTTAATTCTAGCTGCTACCGGAAAATCCGCCCAATTTGGACTTCACCCATGACTACCCGCCGCTATAGAAGGACCAACCCCAGTCTCCGCCCTTCTTCACTCCAGCACTATAGTAGTAGCTGGAATCTTCCTACTAATCCGTACTCATCCAATACTCCACACCAACGAAACTGCTCTAACCGTTTGCCTCTGCTTAGGGGCCCTGTCAACACTTTTCGCTGCCATATGTGCCCTCACCCAAAATGATATCAAGAAAATTATCGCTTTCTCTACATCTAGTCAACTAGGCTTAATAATAGTAACAATTGGATTAAACCTCCCCCAGCTAGCATTCCTGCATATCTCAACTCACGCATTCTTTAAAGCAATATTATTTCTTTGCTCAGGATCTATTATTCATAACCTAAACGGAGAACAAGACATCCGAAAAATAGGAGGTCTCCAAAAAACACTACCAACAACCACCTCATGTCTAACCATCGGCAATCTAGCCCTAATAGGCACTCCATTCCTAGCTGGATTTTACTCCAAGGACCTCATTATTGAGAGCATAAACACATCTCACCTAAATGCTTGAGCACTTCTAATGACACTCCTAGCTACGTCATTCACTGCAACTTACAGCCTACGCATAACCCTACTAGTCCAAACAGGTTTTACTCGCACAACCTCTATCTCCCCAATCAATGAAAACAACCCAACAATCATCAACCCCATTACACGCCTAGCCCTAGGAAGTATCATAGCCGGCTTATTAATCACTTCATATATCCCCCCAACAAAGACACCCCCCATAACCATACCCCTATTCACAAAAACCGCCGCCATCATAGTTACAATCATAGGCATCATCCTCGCCCTAGAAGTATCAAAAATAGCCCACATGTTCGTTAAACCCAAACAAAATACCCTCCTAAATTTTTCAACATCCCTAGGTTACTTCAACCCTCTAATTCATCGCCTCAGCTCAATAAAACTCCTAAACAACGGCCAAAAAATCGCCTCCCATCTAATCGATCTATCGTGACTTAAAAAAACAGGTCCCGAAGGACTCGCTTCCATACAACTCAAAGCAACCAAAATTTCAACGACCCTTCACACCGGCCTAATCAAGACATACCTAGCAACCTTCACCCTATCCATCTTAATTATCCTCATATCATTCACCCACAGACCCAAAAACTAATGGCACCCAACATCCGGAAACACCATCCCATTCTAAAAATAATCAACGACTCACTAATCGACCTACCAACTCCCTCCAACATTTCAGCCTGATGAAACTTTGGATCCCTCCTAGGCATCTGCCTTGTAACACAAATCATTACAGGCCTCTTAATAGCAATGCACTACACAGCAGATACTACCCTAGCTTTTACATCTGTAGCCCACACATGTCGAAATGTCCAATTCGGCTGACTAATCCGTAACCTCCACGCAAACGGAGCCTCAATATTCTTTATTTGCATCTACTTCCACATCGGACGAGGTTTTTATTATGGTTCTTACCTTTTCAAAGAAACCTGAAATACAGGAATTATTCTCCTTCTAACCCTTATAGCAACAGCCTTTGTCGGATACGTCCTACCATGAGGCCAAATATCATTTTGAGGTGCTACAGTTATTACTAATCTATTCTCAGCAATTCCCTATATCGGGCAAACACTTGTAGAATGGGCATGAGGAGGATTCTCAGTAGACAACCCAACACTAACTCGATTCTTCGCCCTACATTTCCTTCTACCATTCGCCATTGCAGGCCTCACACTCATCCACCTAACCTTCCTACACGAAACCGGCTCAAACAACCCCCTAGGAATTTCATCAAACTGCGATAAAATCCCATTCCACCCATATTTCTCAACCAAAGACATCCTAGGTTTCATAGCTATACTAGTACCCTTAGGCGTACTAGCTATATTCTCACCAAACCTCCTAGGTGATCCAGAAAATTTTACACCTGCAAACCCACTAGTAACCCCTCCCCACATTAAACCAGAATGATATTTCCTATTTGCATATGCTATCCTACGATCTATCCCAAACAAACTAGGCGGAGTCCTAGCCCTTGCCGCCTCAGTCCTAATCCTATTCCTAGTTCCATTCCTACACAAGTCAAAACAACGAACAATAACCTTTCGTCCCCTATCCCAACTCCTATTCTGAATCCTAGTAACTAACCTTTTTATCCTTACATGAGTGGGAAGCCAACCAGTCGAACACCCCTTCATTATCATCGGTCAACTAGCCTCACTCGCCTACTTCACAACTCTCCTCGTCCTATTCCCAGTTGTCGGAGCCTTAGAAAATAAAATACTCAATCTCTAAACACTCTAATAGTTTAATCCAAAACACTGGTCTTGTAAACCAGAAACTGAAGGCTTACCACCTTCTTAGAGTTTGCCCTAAAAATATATTAACTTTTGGAGGGACCCCCCCCCTCCCCCCCTTTTTACAGGGTATGTATTACTTCGCATTACATTATTTACCACATCAGACATGAACTCCATGTAGTAATTTTTCACATAACTTGAATGGCAGAATTACATAAATTTTCATGCTTAAGGCCATATCCATGCAACCAAGTCATTTCACGATCTAGGCACATTTCTACCACAGGGAATAACCATGTCATGGTTTAGGAGTAAATTCACTAGATTGGACTAAAACCTAAACTTGTTAGCTTATACATAAATGGATTTCCAGGATACGGATATCGTCCAGTACATTAAACCATGTTCTAGGACTATTCATCTAATTAATCTTCCTCTGAGCGCCCCCAAGAAGCGCTGGGTTATTTATTAATCGTACCTCTCACGAGAACCGCGCTACCCGGCGTCAGTTATGCTTATCACGACCAGCTTCAGGCCCATACTTTCCCCCTACACCCTAGCCCAACTTGCACTTTTGCGCCTCTGGTTCCTCGGTCAGGGCCATAACCTGTCTAATCCTTTTTTCTTGCCCTTCACAGAAACTAGTGGTTGGGTATGCGCGCGGTTCACTCTAGTTCGTAATCACGACATTTTCCCTTTTCTCTGCTTTTGGTTTTTTTTCTCTATAAGATCTCAGTAAACTTCTCGACGCAGCGGGCACCCCCCGGTGTCGAACATGTCCATCTTGTGGCCCTCGGACGGTTTCGTCACCTTCAGGAGCGAATTAATGATACGGTTTCAAGGGTAATTCAGTCTAATAATGTAGCCCTGATGCACTTTCATGGTACATTTGGTTTGGTATTTACTCATCGTCTCTTAGCTAGGGGCAATTGTATGAATGCTTGATAGGCATATTTTTGCCTTGAAAATTTCACAAATTTCACAAAAAATCATGCAAATTTTCACCCTATTCCAGGGAGATACCATTAATAAATGACCAATTTTTTTGCAAAAATTTTTTTTTCTTTGTTGTAACAAAAATTTTCACTTAATAAACGTTTGTTTTCCCCTAAAAAATCAACCAAACAATTATCATGTTAATTTTTGTTTTTTTTTTGTTTTTCATCACTAATCTTACTTTCAACTCCCCTATATTTTCATCTACTAACTCATCAATTTTTATCTTACATTTACACACCAAAACACAACATCCAAACCCCACCAAAACCTACCAAATTCTCAAGCATAAGCTTAACCAAAATAAAACCCTAGCCTCCACATCAACTCAGAAAAAAAGGAATCAAACCTTTATCACCAACTCCCACAGCTGGTATTTTAAATTAAACTATTTCCTGACCCCCACTGCCCCTAAACTGCTCGAATCGCCCCCCGAGACATCCCCCGCACAAGCTCTAACACCACAAACAAAGTTAACAACAAACCTCACCCCGCAGCTAAAAACTGCCCAACCCCCCAAGAATAGAATATAGCTGCACCACCAAAATCCAACCGAACCAAAAACATTCCACCATCATCTACAGTGCCAACTCCAATCCATCAACTCTCCGGCACACCACCGACAAACACACCAACAACCAAAACTGACACTAATCCAACCATATACCCCAAAACACCTAAATCCCCCCAAGCCTCCGGAAAAGGATCCGCCGCCAACGATACTGAATAAACAAAAACTACCAGCATCCCTCCCAAATAAACTAAAAACAACACCAACGACACAAAAGACATGCCTAAACTCACCAATCACCCACATCCCACAAAAGATGCCAACACCAATCCCATCACCCCATAATAAGGAGAAGGATTAGACGCTACTGCTAACCCTCCCAAAACAAAGCAAATACTTAAAAAAAGCATAAAATATATCATATAATTCTTACCCAGCCTCTATCTGGGACCTACGGCCTGAAAAACCATCGTTGTTTATTCAACTACAAGAACATTCCTCACCACCCATTCTATTTGCTTTAAATTCCAGACAACAACTTACGAACAAACCTTACAAATAAACATGCATCCAACTTGTCCTAGTAGCTTAAACTCAAAGCATAACACTGAAGATGTTAAGATGGATGCCAAATACATCCCAAGGACAAAAGACTTAGTCCTAACCTTACCGTTAATTCTTGCTAGACATATACATGCAAGTATCCGCACCCCAGTGTAAATACCCTTAACATCTCACCAACAGATAACAGGAGTAGGTATCAGGCACGCATCAACAATTCACCGCAGCCCAAAACACCTTGCCCTGCCACACCCCCACGGGACTTCAGCAGTAATTAACATTAAGCAATGAGTGAAAACTCGACTTAGTCATAGCAACTATCTTAGGGTTGGTAAACCTTGTGCCAGCCACCGCGGTCATACAAGGAACCCAAATTAACTCTATACGGCGTAAAGAGTGGTCTTTCATTATCACCCTAACTAAGATTGAAGTGTTACTAAGCCGTTATAAGCATTAGACACATTTAACATTCTCCCCAAAAGAGATCTTAGCCCTACGACCAATCAAACTCCACGAAAGCCAGGACACAAACTGGGATTAGATACCCCACTATGCCTTGCCATAAATCTCGATGTTTACTTACCCAAGCATCCGCCTGAGAACTACGAGCACAAACGCTTAAAACTCTAAGGACTTGGCGGTGCTCCAAACCCTCCTAGAGGAGCCTGTTCTATAATCGATAACCCACGTTACACCCAACCACCTTTTGCCAAAACAGCCTATATACCGCCGTCCCCAGCTCACCCAAAACTGAAGGTCTAGAAGTGAGCACAATAGCCCCCTACGCTAGCAAGACAGGTCGAGGTATAGCCTATAAGGTGGAAGAAATGGGCTACATTTTCTACTATAGAAAACTACACGACAAGGAGTGTGAAACCCCTCCCAAAAGGCGGATTTAGTAGTAAAGCAGGACTATAATGCCTTCTTAAAATCGGCCCTGGAGCACGTACATACCGCCCGTCACCCTCCTCACAAGCTGCCAACTCTCCACATTACCTAATTAATCACCAAGCTAAAGATGAGGTAAGTCGTAACAAGGTAAGTGTACCGGAAGGTGCACTTAGTCTACCAAAACGTAGCTATAACAACAAAGCATTCAGCTTACACCTGAAAGATATCTGTTATCCACCAGATCGTTTTGAAAGCCTAACTCTAGCCCCACCTACAACCTAAGCAAATCTCCTCTACCTTAATAAATAAAACATTTTTTTCACCAACTTAGTATGGGCGATAGAAAAGTATACCTGGCGCCATAGAGAACATGTACCGTAAGGGAAAGATGAAATAATAATGAACAAACCAAGCAATAAACAGCAAAGCTTAACCCTTGTACCTCTTGCATCATGATTTAGCAAGCATAATCAAGCGAAATGACACTTTAAGTTTGCCATCCCGAAACCTAAGCGAGCTACCTCCAAGCAGCTATATCCTGAGCAAACCCGTCTCTGTTGCAAAAGAGTGGGAAGACTTGTTGGTAGAGGTGAAAAGCCAACCGAGCTAGGTGATAGCTGGTTACCTGCAAAACGAATCTGAGTTCTCCCTTAATTCTCCTACAAGGACCCAACAACCTACAAAACCCATACGAGATAAGTCAGGGGTTACCTAAAGGAGGTACAGCTCCTTTTAAAAAGAATACATTCTCTTCTAGCGGATAAGTTCACCTTAGACAAACTGTGGGCCCTTAAGCAGCCACCAACAAAGAATGCGTCAAAGCTCAAACCTAAAAAAATCTAAAAACTATACGATTCCCTTTTCCCTAGCAGGTCAACCTATCCACAATAGGAGAACACATGCTAAAATAAGTAACTCGGACTACTCCTCTTCGGCGCAAACTTACATCACCCCATTATTAACGGGCCTCAAAAATGCTAACTAATCATAACAAGACCCAACATTTCTATTAATCCCGTTAACCCAACGCTACGGAGCGCCCAAAAAGAAACGATTAAAATCTATAGAAGGAACTAGGCAAGCACAAGGCCCGACTGTTTACCAAAAACATAGCCTTCAGCAAAACAAGTATTGAAGGTGACGCCTGCCCGGTGACAATACGTTTAACGGCCGCGGTATCCTAACCGTGCAAAGGTAGCGCAATCAATTGTCCCATAAATCGGGACTTGTATGAATGGCCTAACGAGGTCTTAACTGTCTCCTATAGGTAATCAGTGAAATTGATCTCCCTG
>VWZP01006243.1:7829-62829 GCA_013396995.1 Dicaeum eximium
TTTTTTTGGGGTTTAATGTCCATTTCTTGTACTGGTACAGTTTTGATTTCCTTACTTCTGCTGTTATTTATTTCTATAAATCAAAATACATCCCCTGACTTGGAAAGTTTTCTCAAGCTTTTTAAATTTGTGTACGAAATATCCCTATGGACCGTGGTATCCGTAAGTTTCAGACCATGGTGGTGCAGCAAGGCAGTTCTGCAGACTCTTGCATCAAATGAACCAGTCCTGTATTACTGTATTGCTTTAGCAGAGTATTCAAGGCATCTCATGACTAAATTGAGCACCATTTAATATTGTGTAAAACAGCCAGCTCTCATACAGTGAATGTGTTTTAGTGGTCCTTTAGTACTTTCATCCCATGAAAAAGAGAAAAAGAGAAGTGAAAGTCAAGCCCTTATTGAAGGGTCTTTCTCCTTAAAAAGGCACTGACCTTTTCATGTATTGGTTATTCTTCAGAGGAGATTCTGTAATTTTAAAATATTTTTTAACAAATCACATATTTTTGCTAAACCAGTTAGAAAAAATCACCCAAGGCATGGAAGTTGCAGACAATATGAAGTCAAAATTAATTAAAAATGTTATTAAAAAGAAGTAAAGGCTGTGCAAGAGAAGAGCTCTTGTTCCATGATTGCCTCTTTGAAGCCTATATTTAGCATCCATGGTAAGATATTATGTTGCCTAGAGAAGGTTCAACTGCAATGTGTTGAAGGAAGTACCAGGTGCCATATACACTTGTTCTGTCATTTTACTTCCTTCTCACTTCATTTTCTATGTCTAACACCTACCTCAGGATTTTTCTACATAGCCTGTTCTAAATCAAATATGGTGTCATTTTTTTTTCTCTTCAATTCCTGCTATACAAGGAAATCCTACTTTTAACAAAACCAGTGTTAATTAGGATAATTACTTCCTTCTCTTTTTACCTTGTCTTTTTCATATTTTTACATTTATTCTCATTGTCTGGAGCTCCTCTCTAACATGTATGGAGATATAGATAATAATATTTTATGAATGTTTTGCTTAATTCATTGCTCAGTTTCCACAGCCTTACTACATGCCACTAACCTATTGCTGTGTAAGATGCTATGTTAAATATATTGTAATTAATTAACAATTATTGGAATATCAACAGGTGTCATTCAGCCAACAGATCTTTGAGAGACCTGTTTGTATTTGTTCTAGCAAGTTACAACCACTGTTTATATAAATGCCCACTGTGCAGCTATCAAAGCCAATAACTGCACTGATTTCATGGGGAATATAATGAAATTTAGTGTGAAATCTTAGGCATGTGGATAAGATCATTCTTTTCTCAAGTGAAAGTGGCCCAAAATACAGCTGGATGATGTGGTGAATCCTGTAGTGTACTTGGCAATATCACTGGTGTTACTTCCAGCCCCTTCTCCTACTTAAATAGGTATATTATACGAGTTAAGGAGGATTTATTCAACACCTGGACAGATTAGACATTAAAAATTCCATCTGCTTGTGCAAGAAATCTATTCTTATATGTCTTTTATCCCATTTCTTAGCTTTTTGTAGAAGAAAAAGTCAGGACCAAAGCTTTAGCTGATTCAAATTTAGGTAAGTTTATTTGATTTATCAGAGCTGCATGGGCTTAGAAGGAGCCAAGAACCCCCCCTTAGTTAGCATGCAATTTTACTTGATCTCTAGGAAATGTGATTCAAATTAAGTTAGAATTGTAAAGCTTCCAGGAGCCCTATGTGATGCAAATTGAAAAATTTCAGTGCCAGTTGTCCTCTTACCATCTGTAAATGACAATTGAGGTGATTTCCTTGCCAAAATAAAGTTGCATTGAAAAGTGGGATGCGCACATGGCAAAAGGCAAAGTGGAACACTACAGAGGAAAAGAATCAGGATCAAGACTGACAAACTATTCCCTCATTTCACATGAAAGGTAAATAGAAAGATATATTGCACACAAATGCCTGAAAACTCTGTCTCACGCAGCAGAATTAGACACACATGAATACTTAAATCAACAGAACTTTTATGTGTGACTAAACCAAACTCATAATGGATATACTATATCAGCTAGGTTGCAGCTGTCTCTGGCTATCAAAGCTGCTTTTTTCTGACCTAAGGGAATGGTAACTAACTCGTAAAATGCAAGATTCAGGAAAAAGGAGCATTCTTTAAAATTTTGGGAATAAAAACCCCCAACAGCCCCATTCTGGTCACAAAGTGGAATACAATGTCAGGTAATACACAGATCAGCTGTTTGTGGAAGGCCATCTATTTTCATCTGCTTACATTATGTGGGAGGAAACAGAAGGACCTAAATCTTGTTAAGTACCTTAAGTCTAGCTGATGCTTCTTTCTAAGAGCTGTTTTGATTGAAGCAATTAAAGCAGACAGAAGATGGGAGAAGGGAGGATGATGAAAAGTGTAGCTATTTCAAGATAATGCAATTTCTGATGTGTACACAATACATTTGTGCTTAGGAACAATAATGAACTGTGGGAGGGGTCTGGGTACAAAGAACTGTGGCTTTGCATGAGCAAGCAATGCATTCGTATCTGAGAACTGAAGGAAGAAGAGTAGAGATGCTTGAAATCTTCCCTCTCTTATTGTGCAGACATAGAGATGGTGCTTCTTCCCTGCTTCACCACTAGGCATGGACGTACAACGAAACTTAGGGGCTTTCTGCTTTCTTCCAGTTTGCATCCTGCTGCAGTAGCTGCCAGGGTTGGGCAAGGCAGTTCTACCTCATTTCTGCCTTCCCAGGTTGCACTGCATCCTAAGCCTGCTGGCTTCAGAGAGATGATGCCTTGGGTAGGTAGGGCTGCCTGTTACCTCGTGTCTCTTCTGACAGTTCTGTGAAAGAGACTTCTGTGACATAGGGTTCTAATGGTTCTTTCTGTTGATAAGTTATATTAAGTTTCTTCTATGCAGAACAGAAGTAAATGAAATGGAATGTAAAAGCTCCCAGGCTTAGATGTCAATGAAATTTTCTCAGAACAATTGCCTGGCCCATGAATAATCATATCTTGTCTGTTTGACCTGAAAACACAATTTAGTTACATCCAATTTGTCTCACTAAGCTCAGGGAGGCATAAGAGAAAAATAGAAGCTTCTGAATAAGAAAATCAAGGCCAGCTGACTATAACCAATGCTTTCTACATATATGAACCCTTCTCATATTGCCTGTCTAAATCAGTGTAAATGATGCAGAATACTAGTAGGGCTCAGATATTACCTGCCTCCA
This sequence comes from Dicaeum eximium, assembly GCA_013396995.1. Lineage (NCBI taxonomy): Eukaryota > Metazoa > Chordata > Aves > Passeriformes > Dicaeidae > Dicaeum > Dicaeum eximium. Next base: position 11,062 of record VWZP01006243.1, read on the forward strand.
ATGCTTACAACACAATGTGTGAGTCTTTCGGAACAGCCAAAACAAGCCAGACAGAAACAAGGTTAGGCTTCTTAAAAGAACACAAGGGAAGAATGCTCAATAGATTTTGAAGCTAGGAGTTGCCTTTGATTGGGCAAGTGTGTATGCTAGTAAATTTATAAAAACCTGTCACCTTCATAATGCCTTTCAGTAAAGTCTTTTGCTCCCTGCTTATACGGTAGATTCCTACAGTTTTGGCACTGACTGGAGCTATGCACATGTAACATTTCTCTGTCTTCTTCGGATCTGCTTCCCTGATATATAAGTGTGCTTTTACTTTCTGCTGATATTTTGCTGTAGTAACTAGAATTACTTACCTGATCCAGACTGTTACATTCATTTGCTTGGGAAACATCCTCTTACTTCAGTAACTTTTATTGTTGAATTGCACTAAGGGGAAGGACACTTTATAGGTATATTTGGGAGTAGAAGATCTTGTGCTGTGAGGTGATAATGAAAGAGAGGGTGGTAATAACGATATGGAGATGAACATTTACAAAACAATGGTATTCCAACAGTGAACAACCCAGTAAGAAAGAAAATTGTGAGAATCCTTTACAGATAAGCAAATTAAAATCCAACCTTTTGCACAACTTTTTTTAAAGTCATTTTAGCAGTTTGTGGGAAATTAGCATACTAATTCTGAAGCAGATTCTTGGGCTAATTAATATTAGTTAATAAAGATGTAATTTGACATCTCAATGTTTTTTTTTTTTGTAATTTTCAATATTATCATATTAAAGAAAAGATGGAGAAAAGTGGTTTTGACATCCAATCTGAAATTAATAAATTATTGCCTGGTTTCTAGATCACACTCTATAACTTATGAAATATGATATTTCAGATTTCATACCTGAAATATGAAGCTGTCTGAGAGTGATGAGAATATTTGAATTCCTCTTCTTTAAGGCTGCAAACATTGTTGGTCAGTGCAGATAAGCTTGCTTTGGTATTATGCTTGAAAAACACACTTGTATGGAACAAGAACTTTGTTTTTACCATATTTGAATGCTCTTTTAAAGAATATAGAAGACTTTTATCAGCAGCTTTTTATGGGAGTGGCCATAATCACTTCTCACCTTCCTGTTATTTGTTGAGCAAGTATCAATTTGTATTTCTCCCAGATGCCCTACCGATTGATTGACATACCTGCTTTGAATAACAGTTGTTCCACTCTGCAGCTGTGAAGTCTTATGCTGTTTGTTTGGTTTTTTTTAATGGGAGAACATCTCGGGTTCCCAAAATCAAATATCTTTACCTTTTTAAGATTATACGAGTTAGTTTAATTAAAGTTTTTATCTCTACAGACCTTAATTGACTTCAGATAACAAATAACACTCTAAATTCTCTTTCTGACACTTTTGTTAGATCACTCCAGATAAACACTGCTAATACTCTTGACTAGATTTTCCTTATGTCTATATAATCTTCAAGTTGACTTGGGCATTAGGAAAGAATTAATGACAACTGCCTTTTCCTTATAGGGAAGTTTTTCTTAGCAACCTGTTGCAGTTGTTTTTGTAGGTTTCAGGCAGGGCCTTGAATATCTCACACTGCAATATTGTTTTTCTCTGCAGACAGTGATTGCTATCCTTTTTATTGACAGGAGACCATGACAGAGAGTGGTCATGTGCTCAAATCAACCAAGCATAAGCCAGGCTACCTTCTGATTCCTTGATCATGACACTAGGTTATGAAATATCTTGTTTACTAATATAGTCAGGTCAAGTTTTGCTGAAAGTACCAGCTTCCAGTTGGTTCCAGTTAAAGAGTCTCATTCAAAGAGTTGTTACGATTTCAGCTTAGTCATTCATCATGGCACTATACTGGATGTTTGAAATGAGCTGAGGAACAGCTGCTGCAGGGAAGAATGCTGTATTAGAAGTGCCATTACAAGTAAAAATGCAAGTGCTGACCAAATAGAGGTAACGCTGAAAACAGCATCTATTTATCTATGAAACTGATGATAGAGAGGCTGAACCTTACAGATTTCAAGGCCGCTGTGAATCACAATTGTCATCCAGCCTTGACCACTCACAAAAGCACACTGCAGAATTTAGAGAGTTGAAGAAAATAATCCTGGTACAACTCTCAATAGTCCAAAAAAAAAAATTTCAGTTTCTTGGAAATTTTAAGTGCTTTATTGAGTACCTCTGTGACAGACTGGGTCACAAGTCCTTGGAAATTCTTGGACTCCTTTCTTTATTGAGAAAATTAGCTTCCAGCCCTGTAAATGCACAAAAACACTCCCCATTTTGTGTTTCCTTTGCACCACTTCCTGCTTTATCTGCTTCATCATGGCAATCAGGGTAGATGTAGTTGCGTTCTCTGTGGAAAAATTGCAAATGATGCCCCTCAACTCACCTCCTTTACTGCCACTCCCTCTGTTTTCCCCTAGCATCTGACATGGCAATGAGTGACCTTACAAGTCTCCTTTAAGGTAGAAGAAATGTTGAAGCTGCTGTTTAAGGACAAGAGACTGAAGCATTTCGACTAGACTAATGGGAGTAGAACTTTTCTTAGACTAATGGGAGTAGAACTTTTCATTCTAAAGTAGTACAGGAGTGGTTTTTGTGTCCAGTACACCTTGGGAATTTGGATCCACAGGTACTTGTGAAATATCTAATAGTGCAGGATAATCTACATGGGCATGTAGAAAATCCAAAATGTTAAATAAATCTTCTTCCAAGAATGCCATTCAGAAGGATGTCTTTTAAAGTGTAGGAATATCCACAAAGAAAAAGTGAATTTACTCCTGTGAAAACATGTAGTCATTACTAGTAATATTACTAGTCTGTAAAGCAAGAGATTAATTGTAACCAGCTCAAATTTATTTTATTTAATTGTCTAAGAAACTGATGATGCTTTACTGCATATCTTTTCAATTTTATCTGCAAACAGTGTGCTCCGTCTAAATTAGAAGACTGTTTTCCAACGCAGAACTAAAAATTTTATAGATTACATTATTCTGTCTCTAATTAGCCAGACTTTTAACACATTGTCAAATACATTAAGCAAAGAGGCATGATGCTATTATAATCCTTTAGAGTATTTTCTTAGGTTGACATGATTTTTTTTTGTGGTTTTTCAAGTCACTAAACAGCTGATATATAAAGGACTTCTTTTGCATGACATCTGTATTGACTGAAACATCCATGATGGGTTGCTAGGCAGTTCAGCCTTGTCTGTATCACAGTGATTCTGTGGTGTCTGTGAATAGCAGTAGCTGTTATTAAAAAGTACCAGGTCATTTACAATTGCTTTGTATTATGTTAGCCAACAGTCTTTTCTTTTTTTCCCTCACATCGTCTCTGGACATCTTATTTCACTGTATTAATTTTTCACTTTAATGTACCGTATTCAAAATATAACAGGACCATGGATCTGAGACATTTTGGTTATTTAGGCCCCACCATTTAATTTCATAGGCTGAAAAGAAATTATATTTGTTCTCTGACTGGATAAGCATGTCAACAGTTATCAAATAAACTATTACAGAAGCAAATTTAGATGGATGAAATTGAAATTTTGCCATGAACATATACAGAAATTAGCTTAAGGTGGGTGAAGAAAAGTGTAGCTGGAGAAGGTTTTAAAAAATCAACTAAAAAACCCCCTCAAAACAAAAAGATCTGTAATTGAAATTTTTAGAAGACTGAGATGCTGGTGTTGATGTTCTCAGTTTGCCTAATAGATTTCGGAGTACAGAGATCCTAATGTATCCTTATTCAGAGGCTGTGGAGCCTTTGGAGCAAACAGGGATGCTTCTTGATCAATATTTATTATTCAGCAGGTAAAGAGTGAAAGCCTCATATGCCACTGAGCAATGTGGTCAGAGCAGACACCATGTCATGATTCTGAATGTGCCCAATGTGGCGTTGTATCAGAGTTATTATTACCGTGATATCCCGTGGTTTTCATTGACGGGCCTATTAACACGTACAGAAAGAAATACTGAACTAGAGAAGCCCTAGCCAAGTGTGCCAGCCTTTGGTAACTTTAGCTATGGTCTTCTGCCCTGTGACAGCCAGGCATGACCAAACAGTGCTGCAAAAAGCAGGGGGAGAGAGGGTGGAAGGAAATTGTGAAATGCTTGGATTACTGTATCTCAAGGTCACACAACTTCTTTGAAACAACTGGTATATTGAAGGTAGTTATCCAAGGCATCTCAACAGAAGGGTAAGGGAATTGATTTATTTGATGTTTGTTATAAAAATATCAGCATATTCCTGACACTTTCTCTGTCTGGTCACCTTTTTATTGTCATTGTTCCATACATAAAGTGTAAATCTGTTCTATTAAGGATAACTCAAGAGAGGATTATTTAGCAGGGGAATCTTAAAAAAGTTATCAGTCAAGTGACCTTTTGACATGATTATGCAACATAGAACACAACTTTGTGTGCGTATTCTGTTGTGACAAACTGAGGTCTCCCCTGTCTCCTCCTCTACAGGCTGAACAGACCAAGTGATCTCAGCTGCTCCTCATATGGCTTCTCCTCATGGCCTTTTACCATCTTCCTGGTCCTCCTCTAATAGTTTTATGTCTTTCTTACATCTTGGCACCCAGAGCTGCCCCCAGCACTGGAGGGGAGGCCGCCCCAGCTCAGAGCAGAGCAGGACAATCCCCTCCCTTGCCCAGCTGGCCATGCTGTGCCTGATGCCCCAGGACAGGGTTGGCCCTCCTGGCTGCCAGGGCACTGCTGGCTCATGCCCAACTTGCCATTGACCAGGACCCCCAGGTCCCTCTCTGCAGCACTGCTCTGCAGCATCTCATTTCCCAGTCTAAACACACAACCACAGCTGCCCTGTCCCATTTGCAGAATCTGGCTCTTATCTTTGTGAAACTTCATGTGGTTGGTGATTGCCCAGCTCCCTAATTTGTCAAGGTGTCTCTTCAGGGACTCTCAGCCTTCAAGGGAGTCAACAGTTCTTCCAAATTTAGTGTCTAAATGCTTCAGCTTCCTTTCTGAGACTGGAAATTCTTTAGAACAGCCCTACCCCAATGTTCATTCCTCCTTATTTTCCATGAACCTTCTGTACATCACAGTGACCGTGCAGATTAGGAAGCACAGGTAAATCTAGGAATATGAAACCAATTAATACCTTTTTGTGTCAGTCCTTCAATGTGTTCCATATTCTACCACCATAATTCCAAGGATATCCTCATTTTGTGCATAACTGTAGCAATGAGATCAGTTATGACAGTGAGTGACATCTAAATTGGGAGCAAGGGAGGTGTGTAATTCCCCTGTATGTGCTCCTGGGGACTTCCAATTAATGTTCTCAATTCTGGTGTGAATTTGCCAATTCCATTCAAGAAAACATGTTTCTTTACACGTAGAAATGGAGCAGAGCCTGTCTGAGGTTGCCCTTAACCACTGTGCTAGGGAAGGATCTAGAACCTGCAAGCAGCAAGAGAAGCCTGGATTGCAGAAGGGCAGGGTCTGGAAAAAAAGCCTGGCATTCATTCTGTGGGATAATGGATAGAAGTCCAGCTTTAGCTTCAGCACCCCAGGAAAATGAGAATCTTTACAGACAGGTAATTTTAGTTGTGTGGAGTCCTTCCATGTAATTACCCAATAGAGAAAATGTGAAACTCTATGCCAGCAGTTAGCCTGCTGAGACTCAGCAGGGGAGAGTGTGTTTTACAGGCAAACACTGCAGCAAGCAGCCAGGAAGGGCTCAGTGGAGAGGGAGAGCTGGATGTCTTTGCAAAAAATATGTCCCAGCCTGGAAACAAGAAGTGTGCTCATCTAGGGTCAGGAAAGAAGGTCAGAAAAATTAGAAGAATGTGTCTAATTCACTGTTGCTATTTCCCTGCTGGGGTGTTCAGGAAAAGAGTAAGAATAGGAAACTAGTGGGAAGAAGTAGGAACAGAATCCATGTGACCCAGAGCCTGGGCTTCAGATTAGATTTTAGAAAGCCAGATTCTGCTCTTGTGCTTTCTGCTGATCTAGGTCTTGGCTTTTTTTGATTAGACAGTATCATAATACACCAACAGCAGCAGCAACACCACCACTCAATAGAAACCTGCTCAAAAATTTCTTTTACATTTCATGGGAAAATTCCCAAAGGCCAGTAGTATGACATGGCCTCAGGTCTGACTGCCATTGTGTGACACATGAAAACTCTGTTACAGGGCTTGGAGCTAAGCTGAGGAAGCCCTGTGTATTTTCACTTGCTCTCCTGTCCTGACAGTTGAGATTCATCTCACTTCTCTTTAGGGTCCAGATGCAGTTGCATGACCAGCAGCATCTAGGTCTGTTTGAAGCTGTTATACACTGTCATGAAATTCTAAATAATGATGGTATGCTTCAAGCAAGAGCTCCAATAGCTCTGCTCCTATCTGAAATGGCTATGTGAGGCACCAGGAGTTGTACCACGGCACCTAACATGACATGAGACCTCTATACTTAGATAACTGAAGTTGTTCGCTGGGGATCTGTATCTGAAGTAATCATCCTGTTCTGCTTTATAGTGAAGGTCTAATCAAACAAACTTTATTGACTACCTCAGCAGACAATGTATTGCATTTATACTCCGTTGGCTGCATTAACTCAATTTCTACTGACAGTAAAAAATGCGTGATTTCCGTTTGGATGTGCGTGCCTGCGCCAGAGTCAGGCAATCATGGCTGCTCTCTGCATTTCCTAGGGGATGGGGAGCCAGACACCTAACTGTTGCTCACATGGAAAATGAAGATGTGTAGCACCAAAAAAGTTATGTCCAACTGATGGAAAGCAATGGGGTATGCCAACATTTTGAACAGTAGGGTTTTATGTTATTTCTTCTCCTCATTTGATTTGCTTATTTGCTCTGGCAGCCTACATTTTAAGGTGAAACTGTTCAACAGTTGTCTCTTTAAGGATTTCAGTTCAAAGTATGTATAGGATGAAGTAGAAACAAAGGGAAAAAAGAAATAAATTTTTATGAGATCACATTTAACTTTTGTTACCAAAGCACAATTAGTCTAGAATTCTTTTATTATGGTATGCCAGCAATCACATGGAAACAAATGGAAAATTTAATCTCATCTCAATCTAATCTCACCATTAGGCAAACTACTAATTTTCAAAAGACATATTCAAACTTCTCCCTCCCTTTGAAACACACATATAGTTAAACATCTTACCTATGAAATTTTTTGAGTGTAAGCTCTCTTGAAAATCCATTCCCTTGATCTCAAAGGTGAAGTTTGACAAACTTTGATCAGTGATTACAGCATATCTATGGCTCAGAGTATTAGTAATTTAAAGGAAGTAATGTTGAAAATTCTTTGCGCCTCATTCTGTACTCACTTTTATTTCACAAGATGCTGAGCTTTGATTTTGATGGTCATTGAGGTGAAATCTGGTAGTCATCTGTGACAGAAGGCTAGTACATGTTTGTGATTGTGGATCTGAATCTCCAGTACAGTCTGAAAGTGTTCAGGAAAAAATATATAAGAATACAGTAAAGGAGACTTTTCTTTGCTAGAAAACCAAGGGATAATCATCACACCTACTTTTTACTCTGTTTTCTAAATAGTGTTGTGCAGGTTATTGGTACTTCTCTTTCATAACCAAACACATTAAGAAGCACACATTATGCCTTCAAGAGCTTTCCACTACAATTCTGCCCTCTTTTCCCATTCATGTGTACCTGAAGTGATAATTGAAATCTGAAGTTCTAATATGCAGAGCTGTGAAATGTATGTCAGCCCACTGAGTCCTCTACTCCCTAGTACAGAACAGAAGGCAGCTTCCTGGCTATTTGGAAGCATTATGCTACCAACAAGATTCCCAGTCTTACAGCAGAGACTGTCATCTGTTCTCACCAAATACAGAATTAAAGTGTATATTTCAGGGTAGGGAGTAGGATGTTTAAGCTTGAGGACCTCATTAAGCAATCTGTTGGTACTTAATTCCCATACCTTTTGCCTGGTTAATCAGAGAAGAGGTTTGTTGCAGATTTCTCTAGACACACACCTCATTAAGCAGGGAGAGAACTTCCATTGAGAAAGGGCAGGAACACAGGTTAAAATTAGTTTGATGTGGTTTCTTACATATACTGGTGGTATCTGCAGTTATTTCAGGTTCATGCCAATGCCACTTACTTTTATTTACCCATCAGACAAACACAGGCAGCTCCACCAAGCAAGATGCTGGGTGAGATGTACAAAGGTCAAATGACCAAAAAGCCACTTGGAATATAGCTTTGAATCCAGATGTTCAACAGTAAAGCCTCCAGAAAGGGATTCTGTGGAAGAGGAAATTTTTTCATTGTCTATTTTTTATTCCCTTAAATATTTTTTGCATCTTTCTCCCTTTTTGTTTTGCTGTGCTGGCAGGATTACTCCCTTTTGCCCTTTTCTCACAGAAACACTAGGATGTGTCTGAAAAGGAAAGCTTGGCATATCTGCAGAGAGAGACAGAAAACACTGAGGCAGAGGGAGATCCGACTTCAGAATCCACAATGAAAAGTGAAGACTGGTCTGTTCTAATCGGGAACTGATTGTTATGGGGAAGGATGGCTGTTAGAGAAAGTTTCTTTTGAAAAACATTTTTCAACCTGCATTTGTTTGCATTTAGTTTTGAGCCAGATTGTACTTGCAGAACAAAGTCTGTGTTTAAACTCTGCTGAAAGCCTGCAGCCAACAAAGGAGATAAAGCCCTTCTGTTCCTCACGTTACACAATAACAGGGAAGGAATTAATAAGGCTGCACTTAAAAAAAAACCACCTCTATTTAGATAGTTTTATGCAACAATAACAGGAGCCTGCCCATGAGCTCAGTGTACTTTCTATTTACTATGTATACTATGTGCAAATTGCACAAACATGCTCGAGCCTCTGGAATTGCAAAATTCACAAGCTAATTAATCAGAGCTTGACAACAAAGCAGAGTCCACTTCACCTCACATTTAGTGTCAGAGAGGAAAGATAATTTTGTCATTCAGGAACAAGCCTGTGCTAGAAGACAGTTGATTTTCACTCCTAACTTTGTTCACTCAGTTCTACTTCAATTTTTCTGGGAATAGCATTTCAGATTGACCAAGATGTCAACGTTAATAATTAAAATTTGAAATTGGGGTGTTTGGGGTGGAGAGAGAAGCATGGGTACCTTTTAAATAGGTGAATGCTTAGCTCAAAGCAGAATTACTTTTTGGACTTTATCTTTCTGTAATATAAATAATTACACATCACGTACAACACAAGAAATGGATGATTTACAACAGGCACAGGCAGAGGCAACATCCTCTGTAGAAAAAAAAAGTGTCTGCTTGTCTTCAGAGTTTCTTCTGTAAGGTTTAGAACTTTTTTTTTCTCAGACTGGGTAAGTTTTTCTCTTTATATGCCAAGTGGAACAGCAGGAGCATTTTCAGTAAGGAGTTATCAGCCAGTAGCTACACTGAAAAGCAAATAGTTGGTTAGTACTGTATGTGATGATCACAGACTGGCAGGCTGAAAAGCAAAACTGTGCATAAAGCTAAAGCTCAGAAATCAATCACTCAAACTCCATGAAGCATATTTATTAAGTTGTGGAAATTCTGAAACAAACTGAAATCTTCCTTGAGAGCAATAGTGTGTATCTTTCATAAAATGTTGCCATGTTTGCCTTTCTAGAGGTCTCACAATAGCGTTATCCTTAGCTTTAGCTTCAGGCTGCTTTGTTCAGTCACCGTGGTCCAAATTAACCACAGAAATGTGAAGCATGAGCATTGCTGCATGTTGTGAGCACTGTAACGATAGTCAACATCTGCCTGTATCAGAGATTTTAAAGTTGCTGTTTTCTGTTTAATGAAACATCTCAAAAGCTTCCCAACGCTACAATTATCCCATGAAAGCTTGTAATAAAGTTAAACACATATATTACTTGGATAACCCAAGTTTTTGATGGATGTTCACAATTTTTAAAGCATATAACTTATATTTTGGTTTTCTCTCTCTGTCTTCCAGAGGTGTGCCTAGGCAGACCTGGGGTTACAGGTACATCTGTAAATGAAGGATATGAAAAGACTTGTTAAATGTTTTGAGAGATGACACATTTTGAAAGTTGGGTTGAGGTTTCTTGTAAATTATATGACCTACATAGAATAAGTGGTAGAGAAAGGCAGGAAGAAAGCTTTACTGACACAACCTTTATATAACTCTCTAGTGTTACTCGTTTCTATACATCTTTAATGAAAAATGGAATATGAACTGGATTTTATTGCTGTTTTAAAAATGCAGCATATGGAATTTTTTCAGCCTTATATTCTCTGAAATGCATGATCAAACTCTCTTTTAGATTTCCTTTCTAAAGATCCTTCCAAAAAAGGCTCAGTGGTGGAAAACATCTTTCAAAAAATGTTTTTGTAAAGGGAAAATTTTAAAGGGGTTGGAGTCTTTGTGCATGTTAACATATCCTTTTGGCAATACCATAGCATTTTCATGTAAAATAATGATAAGGAAAATATTCTCAATTTCTCAGCTTTTTTTTTTTTTTCTGTAAGAACAGATTGCTATTCTCCTATCTGCATAGAACTTGCACCAGCTGTATCAGAAATTTAGCACAGGAAAAGAAAAAAGGTCATTTACATTGCAGATCCAACAGCAGACAGTACTGCTCAAGTCTTTGGCTAGAGATGATCAATATAAAAAAGAGATAGATAGTTTCAGGTTATGTAACATTACACGATGGGGTCACGCATTAGGAACTATTCTAAAAATAAAAAGGTTTATAAAGAAGAAAGAAAAGAATGAGATGTACTTTCCTGGCCCTAAGTTTTGAAGCTAAGGGTACTGTTTTTCTTTGTCCAATCTGACAAAATTTTCTAAAATATCACATTTTGATGCTTCAGCTTAAAGCTTGATGCTTCCTAAATCTGATTTTCTAGAGGACGTCCTTTCCTACAATGACTATTTTGCAAATATTTGTACAAGAATGTAAAATACTATGTATAACTTATATGTGGACATACAGTTTCTTTGAGGTCTGATATATTTCTAAAAGACCCTCAGCTGGAAGTAATAGCAGCTGCTAAAGAAGATTCAAGTTTTCTTGCACAAAAAAAGAAAAAAAAAGAGAATATGATCGGGGGTCTTGCTCATCTTCTCAGTTTTCAAGGCTCTTTTTCCCTGCAAATTTGAGAAAGGGGAAAAGAATTAAGGTAGGGAGACAAAAATATCATGAAACTGTTTATACAGTAAACAGTTTTAGATAGATTTTCCACAGAAAATATCACTCTTTTCCTTTGGGGAAAAAAATCCTTGATAGAGAAGAATAGATAATTTGAAATATTTTGTGGCCACAGAACCTCAGGGTAGAGGTTTGGTTGTCCCTGTCTGCATTCCTTGACAGCCTCACCAGCTCTGAAGAACTGTCTTCCCTCACAGTGCTTCGTGGAAAGTGTGGTCCTATTTGGAGGTCCAGACTACAGAAGAAAATGGGGCTGTGACTCATTTCCCGTAATGGCCTTGAGTAGCCATAAAGAAATCCTTATAAATTAATATGTATGATTTGGTTTTCTAACCAACATAATATTTTTTTACTTTTGGCTGAAAGAAAAGTTGCATGGAAAAAGTTCTATTTTTTCATTCTTGGTCATGTCTCAGGTTCTTGTTATGTGGGTGCACCTGTGCCATTTTGAGGTTTGAACATCCTGGGTTTTTATGACTCTAGTTTACTGGTGAGCACTGCCATGGATCCTGCTCACCTCACCCAGAAGCTCTGATCTGTATTAGAAACTAGTCCTTACACCAGTGTCCATGAAGAAAAGAAAAAGCCCAGTTGGGCAGTGATTTAGAAAACTGCTGAAACTGAAGCAATATTTCACACACCCCCAGATCACAAAAGGGAATGGAATTTCTGGAGGGAGTATTAGCCATCTAACTAATTACTTTAAGCAAAAAAAAAGCTCACTGTCAAGGTCAGACTAGAAACACAGTGAGGCAGGGTATATTTTATTACAAGGAACCTCTCAGTGTTTTGATTATGTTATTAGTTCCATGTAAGTGTATTAACTGAAAAGGCATGATTAGCTGAATAAATTTCAGGATGGATGTGAAAGCTGGTGTCAGTGGTTAGAATACAGACACCAATTTTTGTCCAGCAAGCCAAGAAAGCAAAATTTAAGGTGGAACCTCCCAGAAAAGACAGGAGAAAAAAAAAAAAAAAAGGAAAGGAACATTTATATGATTTCTGCTTGTCCAGACAGAGGCAAAGCCTCTTTGATCAAATGACAAGAAAAGAACAGATAACATAGTATTTTGAAGGTCAAGTCAACCTTTGAAAATTAATCTGGAGAACACAGTTCTAAAAAAAATTTCAGTGGCACAGTTGTGAGGCCTTGTCTGAAAAATTTTTGTACACTGACATCTAACGTTCACTTCAGAAAAAAAAAACCCCAAAACCAAAACAAAACCACACAAAGTTTATTTTGATACTTTAACAATAAAGAAAGTTGACTCTGCTTCAGGGTATATTTGAGGACTTGAAAGGTAAGACTGAAATTTCATTAGATCACCATTATATTCTTTGAAACACTTTAAAGACAAATACTTCAACCATGCTGCCATGATATTCCTCCTTTTTTTTTTCCCTCTGCCTCTCCTTGTACCTCTGGGTATTCATCTGCTCTTTATGCTACTCTTAGTATTTGAGCTAGTCTTCTGATCTTTAATGTTGGCACTGAAGAAGAAGAATTTGAGAACATTAAGAATTAGAGAGACTACATCTGTCTGGACACCAAATGGCTATTAGTCTGGGCATGATATCAGAAAAAATAGATTTTTTTCAGTGATGCAAAGGAAGAAAAGCTGAGCGCATGCAGGAATTCCATATGTGTATAACTAACGTGTTTGTGCTCTCCAAGGGTGAGAAAGGTGTCCTGCTGTGAACAAGGCCTTGGTGTTGTCTTTGACTTCCTATTTGCAAGGAGTCAGGGCTGCTCATCCTCGGTGCTGCTGGCAGAGGCCATGTCCCCATCCACTCCTGCGCTGCAGAGCTTGCAGAAGAGAAAGCACGGCAGGATGAGGGGGGCGTGTGAAGAAAATAATGAAAATACTCTCCCTGAACATAGAAGAGTTCAGCAAAAGAAGGAGGCAAGTGCTCAAGACAAGAAGCCTGGGGAAAAAAGTGGTGTCCCTGGGCCACTAGAGGTGACAGCAGTTCAGTCCCTCCAGCCCAGTGGGCTGTTTCCAGCTGAGAGGTGACCAAATGTAGCTCCAGATTCTTTCTATTGCCCAGGACCTGGGGTAAGATTTTTCTGCAAAAGGTTTGGTTCCTGCTTTCTTGAGAGATGAGAGAGAACATGTCAGGAGGGAGTCTTTGTCTCCTTTAAGTTTAATGTGAGGTGCTATAAGTAGATCAGACACTTCAGAGTCTCTTTTACAATGGCACAAATCACAAGTGTCTGCCCCTCCAATCCTCTCTTCCCTTCCTGTTTCTTCTGGATGAGTTGGCTCTTTCTTTTCAATGCAAAAAAGGATGAAATCTGTGCTACCTGTTTCAGTACTCTGATTTTGTCCCATTTTGACTTGGATTTTCATTACAGCTGTGCTGTTTTCAGAAAAAAAATACAAGCAATTTATTTCTTTTACCAATTTTATGGATATATACTTGTAAGAAATCACTGATTTGAACTTTGTTTATTCAATATGTGGGACAAGCACCTAGAAAGGAAGAAATTTTTTGGTTTTCTTTGAAATTGATTGCCTTTGTCCAAGAAAAGGTGTTTTGAGAGATAATGATAGTAGCTTGGTTCTGCATCCATCAAATATATAGCTTAACCATTTAAATTTACCTATTGGAAGCCCATGAAAGGCTAGGACTACAGCACAGAGACAGAGGTTAATGAAAAGCAAAGCTTTAGGAATGGAAATACATGCACCAATCATACTGTTGAGTTAATGCCCAAATGAAGAGTGTGTGCATATCTTGTTTTAAAAAAAAAAGTTTTTAAAATAGCTCACATGACCATACTTTGGCCTCTGAGGAGCCAAAGAAAAAAGAATTATCTTCCTATAAGCCTATGAATTATAGAGTGGGAAGGCATCAATTGTAGACAAACTGAAGTCATGCTTTTGCCAATAAGAGATGGTTCTGGAAGCTCTCACTGTCTGAGGAAATCCTGTTGAAATAATTATCATCACTACCACAAGTCCCTGTTAATAGAACTAACTAGACATTTTGCTACAGCACAGGAAATTATTTATAGTTTGTGTGTTTACTGAGACTTCTATGGTGTATATAGATTGAAATAAAAGCACACCAGTCACTGTTATGAATGGAACACATCAAATGCAGTATGAATTACATTTATTATAAATTTCACTTTTGTATGGAAAAACAAACTACCAAAATCTCCCAAGTGAAATTATTTGATGCCCCTTCCTCAGCCAGTGATCCTTTCTGTAGATTATTTTAAGGTTAGTTATTAAACTCTAACCAAACACTTGACTGATATTTTTGGATCATGGGAGAGCAGGCTGTAAGGAGTTAGAGCTGTGAGCAAAGATTCCCTAAAGTGGCCTCTACCTGTGTTTCAAGCTTACCAAGACGACCAGCAGTCAGCACATCTGATGTCCTCTTCTAACTCTGTTGGCAGTGAGAATGAGACTTTGACAGGTTCAAAACAGCCCATCATTGCATAAGGGGAGGAAGGCAAGGTGCTGCTCCAGGGCACTCTCCAAGGTCAAGACAGGAGATAGAAACAGCCACTTCTACAGTGAAATACTTTAGGGCCATACTAATAGGCTAAATTATACCAATTACTCCCTAAAATTGTTTGTTGGTTCACTGGTTATAAGGCAAGGCCAGATGTCTAGAAATAGACTGCCTTGGTTAGATTCTCCCTCCACATGCCTCAGGAATGTTCTCTTTGTTGCTGATCAGAGTAATCTAGCATACAAAAGCATAGATGAGTGTGCTCACAGCAGCATTGCTTCCTGGCATTTTATAGATTCTGTGAGATCCTAGTCCCTTTAGAAGGTACTTAGCAGTAGTAGCAGTATTGTTGTAATTTGTTTTAAGCTTAGTGGGGAAGCTCCTACAATAGGAATATAATTTTGTTTGTCATTTTGTAGGCTCACTAAGTTAGGAGCAGTCAGGGGCCTTGTTGATATGGAAATCTGAGTCTCCAAATATGGGAAGTAGCAGGCTAGAAGATGTGATGAAGTGGATGCTAATGGGATCTCAGCTCAATGTTCAGCCAGTTCTTACTCTGCAACAGAGTTTGGGAATCTCTTGTCATTGTCCACTTACCAAGAGCTACTCCTGACGTCTTCTTCTCAGGCCTTGGAGAAGTGTGTATCCCAGACACCTCAGGCTCTGAAATGAGGTTTGTGAGGAATGGTAGTCACTCCTGCACTACAGAGATTGCAAATGAATTCAGAAATGCCACGCTGGGTTACATAAGCTCTACCATAGACACAGTATCAGTGGCATGCTACTAAACCATGAAACAAAGATCATTTTGTCTGCCTAATCAAATTCTGACAGGTTCAGGAAGCTGTTCCTTTTCAGACCTGATGTTGTGCCCAGGACATTTAGGGTGGGTTTCTTTTAGCAGGTAACATGGTAGGAGCATCTCAGAAAATACTCCATGCAAAAAGTGAGCATATTAATGAAGTAAAGGGCATGATCAAGTGGCTTTCCTATTGTTTTCTTGCTCATACTTTGGCAGTATTCCCATCAAGATGCATGTGTGTGGTAAATGATTAAAGGATTGGGCATGCATATTGAGAAAGCTGATGACTTGCTAGTTGTGGTAATGACTCTTGCTGTTTTTTTATCCTCAGCCACATGGCATTAGATGCTGCCTTTACAAAACAGTCTTGTCTTTGTCAAGCAGGAGACGATCTGGAACCTCTTTTTTAACAATCTGTTCTTTGCTGAAGCCTTGTGAGGTGCCCTGGTGTCCTTGTTCTGACTCGCCTTATAACGCTCTGAAATCCTCAAGCATCTTTAGAGTTCAGAGAGAAGCACATGGGGCTACATGGTGTACATCTGTCTGCTAGATACAACCCTTTTTTTAAAGCTGCTCTTTCTGCTTATGCCTCTAGTATTTCTGTTTGCTTTTCTGCCATGTAGGAAGAGAGATACCTACAGGGTTATGAACTGCAAGTATATTTAGTCCATTCACATACTTACTATACCTGAGATTTACAGGACATTTCTTCTGGGAATAATTAGATACTCTGTACATTGGAGAAGCTGTTTGCAGATTGTGGTAATCAGAACTAGATCAATTCAATTAATGCTCAAAGAAAATTGCTAATATTTCTTATGTATTATCATTTGTAAGGCCAAAAAGAACTTCCCACTGCTATAATACATTGCTGTATTAGTGTGGGTGAGAAAAACTGGGTTTTCTTATTGCCTATTTTCCCACCTAATGCCAGTACTTTTAAGAACTGATAGCAGCAGCTGCCAGAAGCAGCCATTTCTAGTACACAATATTGAGTTTTATCAAGCCGAATAATCAGAAGCTATGCTGTGTAATAAGACTATTTTTCTCTTGAAAAAGCGTATCAACAATGATACAAAGCCCATACCAGCATTATGGCAGGTAGGAGGCCTGTCAGATGGACAGTGATTATAGGAAATGGTATAGCAGTGGTCCAGTTGAGAAATGCAAACTTTATGACTTTGTCCTTGGGCTGCATCCCATAGCTGCATCCAAGGTTTGAACCACTGGAACAGCCTGGGTGTTAGCAATACGGAAAATCTGACTCATGACTGTCTGAAATTCCAAAGTAAGGTTTGGAATGAAACCTGTATTTGTTTAAGGATATATATCTGGTCAGCATTAGCAGGACATTACCACAAATTAGTTACTTTCAAGTTCATTTCTACAATGTAACAATAAAAAGTTTTAGGTCAGAGATCACACAATGTTTTTCAGGAAACGAAAATTAAATTTCTTTTTTAAAATTAATACCCATTAAATATTCACAGAGATATCTTCTAGAAGATGATGTAAAAACCTTTGCTAGGAAACTTTTATTAGTTTTGAAAACAGTTTAGTGCTGATCACACATCTGTAAGCAGCACAGAGTGTACTGGCAGTGTGGGAGAGTGTGCTGTGGAAAGCAGCAGCTTGGAAAGAATCAGCTGAATAAGGAGCAGTAAGTTATGGCTGAGGGAGTTAACATTCATAGAGAAAGATGGCTGAGGAGTGCAGATCCAGTACTGCTACTCTGTAGGGAAAAAATGAGGAATGGGAGCCCGTGGTCCATTTTGTGGCAAAGAACTGCAAGGAGATGCACCAAGCCAAGGGCTTCCTGAATGACCTACAGTGTGATCCCAGTGAGGCTCTTTTTACAGGCACAGTCATGATACACTCACCCAACTTACCCAACCTGAGAGAAATTTTAAGGGCAACTAGATAACAGAATTTAAGTGTTTCCATTGGAATGAAGTGAGATCAGTTCAGAGTGAGATTATTTAATCTATTCTTAGCAGTAAGGACAAGAGAATATTGGAAGTCAAAGATACAATGCAAGAGTGCCTTTGGAAAATCTTGAGGTATCTATTACCTCAGGGCTGTGTGAAAAAAGCCTTTTCTGGCCTAACAACATGTGACTATATTCTTCTCCCCAACTCCCCTCACCATTTCAATTAACAGATGTGTTGTTGATCTTTATGGAGAAAAATTACTTGGATTCTTTTTTTCAGACCCAGTACCACTGAGTTGAAATGGAGTCATCATTAAATTTAGACACTGCTTTTTCTGCTTTTCAGATATTTCCATCTTCTTTCAGAGGCTTCCATCTTCTTTTCATTAAATTCTTGCGTACATGAAGGTACTTGGGAATAAAATCTCTGTGTGGTGTATTCCCTGCTGAGTAAGAATGTTTGCACATTGGGTAACTTATGAATAACAAACTCTATTTGCAGATATATCTGGAAAATTCTTTACTTCAGTTTAATGTTGTGATGTTATCTCTAAATATTGACATATTTTAGGCACATATTCATATGTTCTGAAGGATTCTCCTTTCAATGAAGGAAAGCCATTATTTAAAAGTATAGTGCAACCCATCTCTGATCCTCCCTGGCATTTTCTGTCTATGCCAGGCTCCATGGTGCCAGTGAGAATATTAGGGTCAAACTGGAAGAGTGCCCCATGGGTCTGGTTCTGACCTGCTACATGAGACACTGCCCAGCTGTACCTTTGTAAATCTGGTGAGAAGTGGCTGAGCATTAAGCTGCAGCAGAGTTTTGATTTATAGAAATCCAAAGATAAATCATAAGGCAAGAAGTTAATTCAAATGCTTTTCTTATAGCCATCTGACTGTACAGTGTTTTTCACAAAGCAGTTTGTTCCAAAATATGTTTGAGTGGTCATCACAAAGTTTTAAAGGAAATGTTTGGGGTTTTTTTAACTTGGTTTGGTCTTAATATGCTAGTAAATTTTAAATCTTTTGAAATAGTTGTACTTGCAAACAGGAATATTACAATTTGTTCTTAATAAAGTAGAACATAAAGAAATAGTATTTTTTTAAATTTTCAAGATTTCAAAAATTTCAAAACTTCAGTGATAATTCTAAGTGTCATCAATACTGAAATAAAGTCAAGTCAAGCTATCCTCTTTATTTTCCAGAGAATCAGTACTTCCTGTTCTGTTTGTCTTACGAAGTACTATGCCATCCATCTACCTCAGCATCTTGTTGTAACCTGCTTAATCACGTAAAGATGAACAGGGAAGGTGTTTTGGTTCTAATGGCATTACACAAACAAATTATCAGGAGCTTGTGATGTTCAAAAATCCAGGATTTCCCTACAAGGTTTTGTATGAAAAGCTAATACAGCCCCTTTCATCTCAGTGCAGAATGCCTTCCTCATTAATCTGCCTTCTCTTCATCTTAATGATACTTAGCAGTCACATAATGCTTTGCATCCCCTCAAGCACTGTACCTAAATTAAGAATCTTTTTTAGTAGTTAGACATATACCTGTTAAGGGAGTGCTATAGACATCATAATTGCAGGTGTCTGTAAGTTTAAAAAAAATCNTAATAGAAAAGCTGGAGTCTTAAAATAGTGCTCACAACATTTTTGAATCTTTTACAGTGCTTAGATATCATGTTGATAAATGCCTTGGTACCTCTGAGGAAAAGTAGATCATCAGTATATGGTAATTTTTCCTGAATATTGAATCTGAAAGAGCAACAGGACAATACTTTTAATGTAGTCATTTCTCTTATACTTGCCTGGGTCATTGGGTGACTTTTGCTGTCTATATAATTAAGTAATTATTAAGTAAGATCTGTAGAAGTAACATTGATGTTTAGGGCCTGACATCTGTGATATGCACATTTCAGTGGGTTTATATTAGGACTAAACTGGTCCCATGACCTGAGTGTCCTTTACAAGAGCACATCTTCCAGTTTAGTTCCATCCAGAAGGAATCCAGTTCATGTGCTCCGAGAACATTTTGTGGTGCAAATGAAAGCACAACAAAAATAGACAATAGGCAATTTGTTTCAAAATCTCACTCTTCCTTTAAATTGAAACACCAAAATAGGCACCCCTCTGGGACTTGGATGGAATGCACTGTTTCTAACTCATCAGAAGGTCCTGTACTGGCACACTCTGAGGAGCTCATATATCATTTTGAAGCACTGAATGGCTTGTTTTTAGCAGCAAGGAATATTCTTATTTCACTATGGTTTGCAAGTAGCAGCTAGAAATAGAGGAGGGAGAGCTGGAATGAAAGACATTGATTTCATAAAATACATAAGGATATACAGCTCCTAGAGCTCACATTATTTAGTTCTTTGCTGACTCTGAGCCCATGGAAAGTTCAGACTTTCAAAGGCTGGGGCATCTACAACAATGCTTTTCTGTGGTAGCCCTCACCTATCCATCCCTACTGTGAGTTTGGCCATATGTTGAGACCTGGATACCAGTGGGGAGCCTGCTAGGACCATGTGCTGCCTGTGGTGGTGTTAAGCTTTCCCCAGGGTAAGGCAGAGGCAGCCCCTGCAGTAGATGGCTGTGTAACAGTCTGACCCCAGCAGGAGATTGCCAGGCCTAATTTGAGTGAGAGAGATCAGATTTGTAACTAATGCACGACTAACACCCATTCCAGAGTGCCAACAATAGCCGTTCTACTTTGGGTACAAGCCAGATTTGAATGGTGTGTTAAAGGCAGCAGTGACCAGGGATAGCAGACTCTAAAGACACATTTAGACAAGAGCTTATCAGTCAGTGACTGGCACACAATAGGGATTGTCCAAACATAGCCAGAAATGTGCACGTGACTGACAGCCAGCTAAAAGAGTATATAATTACTGACAATAAATATAGAGAATCACCAAAATCAGAGAAGAGTAATTTACTGTTATGGCATTATAAACTTGTCTTGAGTTATATGAGACTGACAATCTGAGAAACTGCCCCTAAGGAAAAAACAACATTCTTGTTGTTTTGTTAGAAGCTGGGAAACAGCCTGAGGCAGGAGGCTTCTATCCTTTCCAAATTTTTTTTTGTTTGTTTACAGTTTATCAGCCCGTAACTTTGCATGGTCTCATCCATGCAAATGTTCAATCCCTTTTTCAGTCATGCTGAGCTCGTGGCTGTGTTACTGCCTTATGAGCAGGTGTTCCAGAGCCCAAGCAGGAAAAACACACTTCCTTTTAATGCTTTTACATCTTCTGCCTTTCCCCAGATGTCCTTCTGTTACAGGGAAGTAACAGAGAAAGTACAGAACAGTGTTCAATTTACCACCTGAATGCTCCTCATTAGTTTGCACATCTCTATTTTGCACCATCTTATTTATCTTCTCTTTATCTTTCAGCAAAATAAAGAGTCACATTTATTTTTTCTTGGGTTTTTTTGGTTCCTGAAAGCCATTTTCTCTGGAACCACCTTTTTGCTGTGTTGTACTGCTTCTGCTGCAGGAAAACCAGAACTCAGCACACAACTTCAGATGAGGGACTTGGCTTCACAGAATCTATAATCCCTGCAAGCCATCTCCATACAACCCCACAGAAGCTCCTAATCTTTGCATAGGTCTCCTGTCTCAAGAAACCTTCATGTTCCCCTCAGACTGCTCTTGTCGGTGTTTTTACTGACCTTAATGACTTATTCCCCGCACACAGCCCAAGCCCTGTATTTGTCTCACTCCTCCCTTGTTTCTTTGTGGCTTTATTCACCCTCTTTGCACTCGCTGACCATTTGCCCATGTGTTTTATCAGAGGGCATGAACTGCCAGAGATTTCAGTTGGGTTTCTCCCTACCACATATGTATCCTGTTACCTTCATCAGCTTCTAGTCATAGAATCACTACAATGTTTTTAGTCTCAGTTTGCATATCCAATATTTATTCTTCCCCCCTCTGAAACAATTTCCTCTCCTGTAATGCCTAAAAGTACTTTCTTTTCTGCCCAAGTCTCTGTTTCTTTTCACACTTGAATATCCTCCCACTTTCTACATTCTTCCCCATCTTGCTTTTGCTTTTCTGTGTTCTCAGAACCTGTGTCTCCACCTGAAGAGCTCTAGAGCCTGAGACATTTACAGAAAGGACAAAATACCTTTCAAACACAGTGACAATTTCCTTCTGCTACTGCATGTGCTCATCTGATCTCTGGTCATAGCGCTGACATCCTTGTGCCCTATACTGGTAAGAGGAACGAACAACTATGCTGGGTGGGGAAGTGATGTGTGCCTCAGACAACATCAGGAGCTGAAACAGATTCAAGAATGTATCTTTTAGTGTGTGTGAAAAACAAATTTGAAAAAGTTCTTTTTGGTTAAATTTTCACTGGGATGAAATCTCTTGTCCCATAGAATGGCTTGACTGTGTTTCAAAGAAAACACCACTATGATCTTTTAATGGTTGAACTGTTTATCAAAGAGAGAAAAGGCCAGGATCCATTATTAATAATGAAAAAAGGACTAACATTGAAAGATGTCAGCTAGGCTGGATAGAGGCAAATGTAAAGCACAGCCACAATATGAAAGCTGTAATTTAGAATTTGAACTGGAAAAAAAATTACAAACGCAAGTAAAATACTTCTTCATTGAATGCAATTACTCAAATTCAATGAAATTATTCAGCAAGTCTCCACAAAGCACTTGAACATCACTTGAATTAAACTGAGAGATTTAAAGATTGCCATTTGATACTTGTTTGTTAAAATCAATAAGTTCCTGAGGCAAGTTTAGGTTCTGAAGGAGCTGACTCTTCCAGTGGAAAAATATTCCATTAAAACCAGAAAAAAATGACAACCAGCTCATCTAGTCTTCATCTTTTCTCATGATAAAATCTGGCAATAAACCCAGCTCCTTGTTCCAAACATTGCACGAATGTCCAAGTTGATAATAAACCTCTGTGCAAGGATAGGCTGCTTTAAAATCTTCAGTTTTTACACAGCAATCAGTGTAGATGGTTCCCCTATGGTTATATCATTAATATATTTGAGGAACAGAAAATGTATGTATGCAGAAATGGGTTATGAGAAGCAACAATCTGTCTTCAGTGCAGTCCTGTTCCTCAGAGACAGTGTACTTCCGCTGTAACATAAAAGGTTGATTTTTTTTAGGTGAAAAAATGAATAATAAAATTCTATGTTGTAAGAAGCAACTTGTCTTCTCAGGATTGCTTGGTGCATTCTATATGCAACGCTCAAGTAACATTTTATATTCAGAACTCACATTGCTCTGCACAGAGTGGTTCAGTAAATATCCATTGGGTGTTTTTAAGTACGAGGTTGGAAAGGAGGCTGCTCAAGTTGAATTTTGATATCAATTTAACCTTATTTCAGATATCTATACTTTAGAGGTTTGCATGTGACATAATTCTCATAGGACACATTTATAATAAATGCTTGTACTATTTTAGTAGTCTGTCATAGACATGCCTGTTTCTTTCTTTAGTACTTTAATGTTCAGTGACTGCAAGCTCAGATAAAGGCATCCATATGTAGTCAGGTGAATGTTTCCTTGGTACTCTTCATCTTTAGATGCTCTAGTGTCCCACAATTTCATATACAAACTTGAAAAATTTATTGGAGGTGTCTAGCCTTCAAACCAGATGTGCCATTTGTAATTCTGAATAACCTGCACAGTTACAAACCTTTTGGGAAAAAAAAACAATTGACACATGATGAGACTTACTATAGTTTCACAATTAAGTTTTCTGAGAAGTTCTATCTGTGTGCAGTCCTACACAGCTGGAGTCACAGCCTGTTTCTGCCTTCAGTTATCCCAGGTCCACAAGTGGGCAAGGCTGCAGCATCAGCACTGCAGTCCTGCTGGCCCCTGGCAGCACAGGTGTGACACACCTCCTGCATTCCTTTGCTTCCCATTATGATGTTTCCCAAGCAGAGAAGGCTTTTCTTTCCCTGTTCCTTTTGAGAAATGAAGACCAATTGCATAGAAATAAGAACATGACATCATTAACTTGTATCAATAAACAACAAAGAAGCCCCTGAGGTGACCAGAGCCTGACAAAGCCAGCAGACTGATGAAAGGCTCAAGGACTCTGCTTTGCATTCTGCTCTCATCCCGAGTATTCTAAGGAGACTAGCTGTGAAGTATCCTGGGAAGATGCAACCTGTTTGTGAATGAAAAGCAGCTCTTTCCATTTACAGCCACTTTGGTTTGTTTCCCTACATAAGCACAAAAATAACCATTTTGGAGCTTTGGTGAAGGGAGGGGGAGCAAAAAAAAAAAAAAAAAGCTCCCAGAATTATCTCAGGAAAAGAAAGCCCAGGTGCCCATCTTTGCATTATATCCAAATGAGATGCAGCTGTTTAAATGTAAATGTTAAACAAGAGAGAAGAATGCCTTAATTAGCCCTCAAAAGGAGACAGGAAAGCTGTAAGAATGCACCTGACACTAAGCAGTATGAGATAAACTCATTCCAGCTGTCACTGAACTGACTGTTTGAAGGCAGAGCAATGCTATTTTGTGCAAACAATGTAAAATGTTTAGGGAACTGCAATTAGCATCAACATGCATAGTGTATGTGAATGCAGCCCGCTGGTGTTTACTTGGCTTTGAATTGCTAGGGTTTGGAGTAAAAAAATAAAATTAGTTATGCATTACACACTGGAGATTTTATTCCAGGCTTTTATGCATTACTGAGAAAAAGGCACAGGAGAGTGAAAAGAAGGGAAGCCATCAATCTGACTTTAAAAGAAGATATGACACTCAAAGGTCATTCTGAGTTTTCTCCTTCCGACTTGAGCAATAAAATGTTCAGAATGATTCTATGAGAGAAATTTTCATACAAGCTGTCCATTTGAGAAATAAAGCTGAAATGTCCCATGCAGCATGTCAATGTTATATATCTTACCAGGTGGAAAAAGTAAAGGTTTATTTTTTTAGTTTTTTGGGATTTTTTTTTCCTTTTTAAAAACATTCACAAATAGCAGAATCAATGTTATTTAATATAAGCAAAATCTCTAGTTTACTTAATGTCTTTATATGTAAAGTAATACATATAATTTACCAGCATATATAAATTACTGTTTGTATGCCAGTGCATACAAGACACTGAGATGTATAGAAATACAGCTCTATCAAATATATCCTTGTACAGGACATAGTCTCCTCTCAATAACCTTCACTACAAGCCAATTTTTTGTATATTTTCTATACTCGTGGGAATTCACCTCAATACTCAAGCTTTTCTTCTCTAATCTCTCACCAGACTTGCCTTATTAAAACAATGGGATGAAGCTGTGCATAAAATGCCTTCATTAATTTTTGTCTAATCTTCTGTAAATAAATACCACTTATAGAAAAGTAAAACCCCTGAGGGACTGAGTCTACGAATTAGAGACTTACCTAGTGACTAAAATAAAAATCCAAGTCCAATGACATTTGAAAGAAGTAAAAAGCAAAAAAGTAAATGGCCTTTTAAAAGTGTGTTTGAAATTACTCATATTGCTTATTTTGATGCAAAGAGAAAGTTTTGACCCATTAGGCAAGACTGAAGCCATAGACGTTTTGAAGTTGCAGAAGAGGAGCCATCTAATGAAATTCAAGGTGCACAAGTCCATTGGATGTGATGAAATGTATCTGTGGGTCCTGTAGGGACTGGCACATAAAGTGCCCAAGCTACTATTCATCATATTTGAGAAACTGTGGCAATGAAGCTACCACAAACTGGAAATATGGAAACGTAATCCTCACTTTTAAAGAAGGAAAATATCATGGAGCACATGCTTCTGGAAACTATTCAAAGGCACATGGAAAATGATGAAGTTATTGGTGACATCCAGCATGACTTTATTAAGGGAAAATTATGTCCAAAAATTGCTATGTTCTGTGATGGGGCTACAGCACTAGGGGATGAGGGAAGAGCTGGAGAGGGGCTTTTTACAAGGGCATGTAGTAATAGGAAATTTATGAATGGCTTTAAACTGAAAAAGGATAGATTTAAATTAGATATTATTGAAAAATTCTCTGTTGTGAGGGTGGTGAAGCACTGACACAGATTGCCCAGAGAATTTGTAAATGCCCCATTCCTGGAAGTGTTCAAGAACAGGTTGACAGGGCTTTGAGCAGCCTGGTCTAGTGGGTGGCATCCCTGCTCATGGCAGGGAGTTGGAATGAGATGATCTTTAAGGTCCCTTCCTACCCAAAACATTCTATGATTCTATGATATTATAAACCTTCTGAGACATCAGCAATGGCAGAATTAGCCCATTTTTGCATGCTCAGGATACAGGGGTACGATGCAGGGTGGATCAGTGCTAGCAATCAGGTGCCTCTGGGAGGAGTTGATGTGGTGGACACAGGGTAACACCAGTCAGAAGTAATGACTAAATTACACTCATCCCTGGCCTGTCATGCCAGCTGTTTTATCTTAGCTTCTCACTAGACATGCTGCTATAGATTTGAGCAAGTTTTACAGTCATGGCATTTTTTTTCCTTTGAAATTTGACAATCTCTCTCACATATACTGTGATAACAAACCTGGAATACAAAAAAATTATACCAGTTACATTGTCAGATATGGGATGGAATGATGAGACCAGGAACTTTTATTGTGATACCCACAATTTGGTGCCCACATCTACAGGAAACATCCATTCGCAAACACAGGAGGAGTAGCCACACTGTGATCCCAAATACAGTATGCAGTGACAGTAACACTGGTTATTTCTTGGTTTGCAGACTTCCCAGACATATCAGTACTGCAATGCATCTCTTCTGCTGTGGAACAGGGTGGCTCACTTGAAGGGAATGAGCAATAACATTTATGAGACCCAGTTACTCACATATTTGCATTTAAAATGCATCCTCAGCTTGTAAACGCTTGATTTTGCATAGTATGTAAAAAAAGGTTTATATGAACTATACATAATATTAACAGATCCCCACATGAGGGAGCAACTGGTAAGAGATAGGTAATGTCAATAGGTACATTCTACTCATATTCTCACAAAAATCATACACAGAAAACTGGGGGATTTCAAAGTTCATGATGTCTCTTGATTGGCAGGGAAAAAATAAGGATGCTGGGGGAAGGCAATCTTTAACCCTATCCCAAATTATGTTACATTAATAGTACACAAAATACTTGCAAATACTAGAGAGACAAAACCACTATATCTCATGTAAACTTTGCCATAAAGACTGAATGTGTGAGGGAATTTGAGAGCTGGTGTTTTGTGTCATAAAGCTGGTATTGGCAGATGTGGGAATGGAAATGAGGTCTCCTAACTTCCTGTAATATACCATAACCTGCTGCCTGAGACAGCATGGGCTTCAGCACAGGTATTTCAGTGGGGTAAAAATGGGTTTGAATGGAGCAAAAGGGCACCATTAACAAGAACCGACTGAAGGTACAAAAAAACCCCCAAAACTTAGGTGAAACAGCTAATGAGATCTTTGCAAAACAATCACAACGAGAGGTGTCATGTTGTCTATTTAGGTTTATAAATCTCCAACAAATCCAACATTTTCCTAATGATGCATCAGAAAGCGAGAAGCTTCCTTCTCTCCCAAATAAGCCATGTGAAGGTTTGTTTCTGTTTGAGCATAGCAGCAATAACAGTTTTTCTGAAAGGTATGTTATTCTTTTCCTTATTGCCACAAATGAGTCACATTGCAATGACTGCAGTGTCTTTCTGTATGTTCTGTCTCCACAAACTAAGAGATCTATCCTTACCTATTTTTAGTCATTAAAAATGGCAGTGTAGTCCCTCATTAGTTGTTTGTAATACCACCTTCAAAAGTAAAACATTCACATTGCTTTGTAGAAACAACCTCAAGTTTGCCAATTGCTCACGCTGGTCAGCCACAGGGGTACCTTCCAAACGTCTGTTCCTGTGCTCAGCTGTCATGTTCACCCTGACTGTCCCTGGCCTGGCTTTCTGATAACGAGCTCCCAGACAGATGGTCGTGGATTTTGCAGTCCACCTAACCAAGAAATAATGCCAAATTACATTTTGTGGCTCCTCAGAAGCTGTTTTGCGTCACTCATATACTGTCCTCCAGCAGCCAGGAAAGATGCCAGCTGTGCCACTGAAGACCTGACCACTCTGGATGGATGACATAGTGGTTGTGGCCTGCCCGTCCATGACTGTAAAAATGATGCATTGATTTTCACTCTTATGAGCCTACAAGATTCTAATCATACTATCCAGATGCCCCTTATGGGCAGCCAGTCCTATTTGGATACCCATCTTCTTGAGACCCTTTGCAGGGGAGGCTACAGTTGAGTCAATAACTGTACATGACCTCTTCATACCAGGAGGAGAAGTGACTGATCAAAAAGAAGAGCTGCTATCTGTGACAGCAGCCAGGAATACTCAGGGACGGTCAGCTGGCCAAAGAACCCAAATTATCACCGAGCTCAGAGATACTACAGTTTCATACTATTGTCCACAAGTGGAGTTGTGGGGAAAAGAGGGGATGGAAGGAAGGTTGGAAGATAAAACAGTGATAGGGATGGGTAAAGGTAGAGAGGGAGCATCTGATGTTAATACCGCATAATTTAAGGGTGTAGCATAGCTTATTTTCAAAAGTGACACTACTTGGTCTCTTCTGGACTTTAAATGATAGTCTTGCTCTAGAGAAAGGGCTTCCTACTATCACAGACCAAGGACAGAGTGGTATTTCTACTGTGCCTTAAGGATTAAAAGTTTTGAGCAACCTGGACCATTCCAGTACAAGTGTTATAAGGCCATGTTAGACAGGATGCCAAGAGATGCCCTTTTTCTGTAGGTAGGTCTGGAACAAAGACAGTGATATTTACCAGGGAGACTGTGGCAGATACAGATCCTGTGCAGCAAAAAGCTAGAAGGCAAAATCTTGCAGACCTGACAGGTCCAAGGACATTTCATTTGGAGTGCATATGTGAAGCAGAAATTAAGAGCATCAGCCAAGGCTGGGGGGCAGCTCTTGAGAGTGATATAAAGTGTAGTGTAGATGTTGCTACTGGTAACAGTGAGCTCTCTTCCAAAATATTCAGTGGGGTCATATCCCAAATTGCTACAGCTTTCTACAACATGACATCTCCGCTATTAGATTGCAGCCTGGCATCTGGGTTTATAAATCAGTTTTTATCAGCTGCTGTATAATACATTTAGTCATGATTGCTCCTGGCTTCATGGAGTAGATTTGTTATTATTAAGCAACACAGAACAGACTAATAGTTATTATTTACTTCTCTCTTTGATGAACTTGTGCTCTTCACTGGCTGATGAATGATGCAGGGGATTATTACACATGTAACATGAAATAAAAACCATTATATTCACAATTTCTAATACTTTAAAGAAAAAACACTGGTCAGTACTTAATAACAAGATAAACACTAGAAGGTTCCTGCTCATTCCCTGTCTCTGAGAAAAAGTGATGGCTGTTCTAAAGAGGGGCCCCAAATCTGCCTCCATTCTTTGATCTGGCGAAGTGAGACATGGTGCTTCCAAAATTTTGTATGCCACAGTAGAGACAAGAAGGGTCCAAAATTAGTCACAGTTCATGGAGAATGAAGGAATTCTTATCCCTTGGCTGCCACAGAGCAGGTGTCATTGGCCTCTTTCTCTAAAGAAGGTCTCCAAAACAACATAATGACTTAATAAAAAGGGAAGAGTCAGAAATACCCTTGGGGTAACTCTTGCTGTTGCCTTTGGATAAAAAGCTCAAGTGTTACCTAGGGTGATGGATAGCAGGATACAGCTGTGAGTACAATTCCATCCTGTAGAGGTATCATGGGCTTTTGGCTCTCCTGACTAATCTGTTCTTAAGGTGTAAAAATTCTGGTTTTGTCATATTTATGCAGCAGAATGGGTTCGGGGGGGGTAATGAGGATATTTGCATTGTGAAGAAGACTTCATGTTAGTGTGGAGTACATGGCAGGTAATGTGGGAATAGGCTCTGAAGGTTGTATAACTGTTATTGACAGGGTTTTGTACAAAGGTAATGAAAATTACAAGTTAGCTTGGTACTACTACTAGATAGTACTACTGTTTTTTACCCTCTGCATGATATCCGAAGTGTTTTTTTATTTTTTTTTCCAGTAAAGAAAAAGCCCCAACCCAATTGTCCTTTCATTGACTTTCTGGATCTCGGATAAACCCCATAGTTCTCTCTGAGACATATCTACAATTTTTTCAAAATTATAGGTAGTATAATAAATTGTGATTATTCCCTAAAACTTAAATTTGCATTGTTATTTAAAATTAAAAGAAAAAAATAGTGTGGGTTTTTTTTTTTACCACCTTTCTGTTCCTTCTGTCATCACCACCTACACACATGAGTCTTCTGGTTCAATTTCCAGTGTTCTCTCTCATGCAGGCAGCAGACTGAAACAGAATGAATATAACATCCCCTATTTTATATTCTTTGGCATACCATTTCAAACAGGCTATTTGTCAAAACAATTAATTTGTTTAGGTTTTGGAGGGATAAATGTTACTCCATAAGGCCTCAATCATACAATCTAGACAACCCCGAAAAGCTTATTTGACTTGAAATTGTGCACACAGGCAATGGAAAGTCTGGTTGTTGAGATCATGGGAAATTTTGATACATGAGAGAGAAAATGGTAACATTTCAAAATGTAAATGAAGTTTTTCAGTAGAACATTGACCATTGAATATTTTTTGAATGACTGAGACTTGGCTTTGGTAAGTCAGAGAGTTTAGTGGTAGGACTTGGATACATTTCAAGAATGAAGTAGAGCTAGAATAAGACTTCTTTTTTTATTACTTTTTCTTTTTGTTTTTCTTTCTGTGTCTAAACCGCAATACAAATTCTTTCTTATGTACTCTATTATAAGATTTTTAAATAGATGAGAAACAAACTCATCTTCTATGACATTTCCCCTAATGTGAAAATGCAACTCTGATGTGTGGATAAAGCTGCTAATGATGAGCCTACATCTTACACAGCGCTTCTCAGCTATCCTCAGAACATTTGACAAGTGGAGTCAGCACTGCTATTCCCTTCATACACACTAAGAGAAACTGAGGCAAAACACAGAGAGTCACAATACTCAGGATTGCTTAATAAGCTGTTATGCAAACTAAGATCAGAATTAGGTCCCCTCTGAGTTAAAGAAAGCATTGAATTAACTGCTGATGAAAATTGCCACTATAGGGCATTTTAAAGGAATATGCAGAGATACTGTTAAAGGTGCTCTGCATAGCTAGAGCCTTATATCTCAATTATTATATAAACAAGTCTGTGTATATTAATGTATTTCAATGTGTTTCGGTTGGATTGAACTTTTGTTCATGGAGTACAGAACTTACATGTAGACACTTCAAAGGAAAGATTAACACTATCCAATTTTTATCTTAATGAGCCAGATAATCCCCTAATATAAATAAGCACAAATCTACGGAACTAAAAATCTCAGCCTCTTTCCCACATCTGACAGGGAGAGTAGTCAAAGCCTAAGTCTCAAAAATGGCTAAACTCATATTAATTTGTCTTTTCCCAACATATCTTTTACAACTGTCTTCTTTGTCAGTGTGGAAATCATCACCTGGACTCAAAGCTGAGGCACTGTCACAGACTCTGACTTATCAGCAGTCTTCAGTGTGCATGCTCATTTATTTCCTGAATTTCTGGTTAAAGTCTCATCTTCATAGCTAAAATTTATCTAGACTAACATGATTTTATGATTCACTTCTTACAATATCCTTTTCTCTTACCCTAAATAAATGAAGTTTGTCCTCCTGCTATCAATGCAGAATGCCATTGCAGTGATAGCCCAATATTTGGCTAGATAGCCCTCCAATAGCAACAATTACTGCATTAAGCCTAGATAGCTTATCCTCACATTCACAGTTTTGTACACAGTATTTTCTCCCTAATCCTGAGGGTTTTGGGAGGCCACATTGTCATTCTCAATCAGTTTATGCTACCATTCTCTTATGCACTGGGTAATTTCTGAACAACCTTATATCTTTTTCTCCAACTTTGCCTTTCATGCCTGTAAGCAGCTTCCTTTAAACAAAGCTGCCTCGCTATCTTTTTTCCAGTCCCTCACAAAAATCCTTTAGAGATGCTAACAAAACTCACATATTTGACTAGATTGCAACCATGTCATGATGACTCCCCACTACACTCACCAGCACTGTCCCATGCCTACTTCATACTCCCTTTGAGCCTTCCTGTTGTCTTCTGTGTAAACACTTGCAGTCAGAGTCATCTTGTTCAGTTTTCACTGCACACTTTGGTCGTGGTTTATAAGCACAGCTGATGTACAGCATAGTTGTCCTGGCTTTGTCAATTCTAAGAAATGAGCCTGTGGGATCCAAACACAGGTGGTACATCTAGCTGCTGTGTAACACTCCTCACCCTCAAAACTTATTAATGGAGGTAAAAACCTTGGGTGGGTAAGTCTCACCTGGGAAATCTGCTCTATGTGATGCTAAGGATTCATCTATTTTTACTAATTTGCAGGTGCTGAAGCAATGCCAAGGGAATGTGAAATGTGCAGACCTTTAGCAAATGTTTTGAGGGTTCAAAGAATGGTAGTCTGGACTTTCCCAAAATCAAGTTAATACTTAAAGTACCATAAGGAGCAACTTAGAGACTGGGCCATAGGTAATTGGTCTCAGCATGTTTGATTCACAGAAACACAATGAGCTTGTTTTTCTAACTAAGTCCATACCTTATTCTTGACTGTATTAATACCATGACTGTGTTGCCAGAACCGGAAAGTTGTAACAAGGGCTTACCTTTGTTGCAAGCATCCTACAGCAGATGTGACTTCTGCTATCTGCTTTAGGCTGTCATACATATTTTCCAAACAAGCACAAGTATATGACTCCTATTAATTTATAGATAACTGTCAGGGCTGGGAACTCTTCCAGCAGACCTTATTATAGATGTGTTTTATCAGTGGAGTTTAAATTAAAACAGCTGTAAAAGCACTAGGATTATTCTCTCTCACACACAAAGATACAAGCATGTTCTGAACCGGGATCAATAAAGACCCTGACTCGGAGGATGTGCTGAGATTTACGTTAATGTGTATTATGGGAAAATGATAGTCCTGCTTCTGCCTGGTGTAGGCTATGCAAGAATAAGTTCTATGCCTCCTTTCAAGGATGAAAAATGCTACCAAGAAGATTTATTTGGCATCTCATATCACTGCTTCACAGCACTTTTTTGCTAGATTAAATTGCAAGAATTGGTAACTGGGTAATGTGAAGTCTGTTAAAATAGTCTAGGTTGTTGCACCTGCTCTGTAATTTCTACAGCTAACAAGAGAATTGTGTTGTCATGCAAAATCTGTCTGATAATAATTTAATCCAAAAGGTCATCTGAATTAGGAATGCCATTTCTCTCCTTCAAAGCAGAAAAAAAAAAAAAAAAAGAAAACAAGAAAATGGAAAGACACAAGGGGATTTTTGTAAAGTGTTTCTTGAATAAAATTTTTTTCTTGAACAGAATTCTATCCTTTGCCAACAAAGAAAGATTAAAAGTTTCTGGAAGCTTCCTAGGTTCTCAGTCAAGTTCATGATACTATTTTGTGCCCTGAAGAAAACTGTAGCCATTTGTTTAAGCAATGAAGTTTCCATCTGTTCTATCTTGGTTTAAAGAGGCCGTATATTTTCAAGAACCTCAAGGCAATGTTTACTGAAATCATAAAATGTCCCTGAAGTGACATCACAGAAACAAAATATAGATGGCAGAATTTTAAAGCTCACAATCAGAGGAAAATGCAGTTGCATTTTCATCCAGACACGTACACATAATTATATCTGTATATATAAATAAAGAATAAACAGGGACAGAAGGAGCACTGTATTTACTTTAAAAATAAATTACTGATTTCAGCTGACTTAGCTGGATAGCAGGGAATCACTCTAAATAAAATAAGTGCATTTTTACTTTGTGTGACAAGCAGAAACTAAATTAAACATCAACTTACATGTACTTTATGAAATATTCAAGTTATGTATTCCACTACAACTTTACTCAACATATACATAATGTGTATTCAGCCAATTTTGGAACAATGCAGAATGTCTCAAGAAAAATTCTAAAGCTGGTTAATTGAGACTCATTTTATATATACTGTATGCCACATACAGAAATGTTAGTAAAACGAACCTAGGTGCAGCCCACGAGGGCAAGGCTTTAGATAACAGATAACAAATACCTGGTTAGTCTTCTGAGTTTTTGGAATAAATTGGCTGGGCCCAGAGAGTGCTAGTGGTCACTAGAGGTGTTCCCCAGGGCTCACTATTTGGGCTAGCCCTGTTTAATACCTTTTAAATTATCTAGATTAGGGAATCAAAGGCACCCTCAGCAAGTTAGCAGGCAACAAACACCAAGTTGGTTGATCTGCTGGTGGGCAGGAAGGCTCTGCAGAGGGATATGGACAGGCTGGATGGATGGGCTAAGGGCAATTGTAGGAGGTTGAACAAGGCCAAGTGCCAAGTGCTGCCCTTGGGGTCACAACAACTCCAGGCAGCACTGCAGGATAGGGGCAGAGTGGCTGAAAAGCTGCCTAACAGAAAAGGACCTGGGGGTGCTGGCAAACAGCAGCTGATCCAGAGTGTGCCCAGGTGGCCAAGAAGGCCAATGGCATCCTGGCCTGGACCAGCACTGGTGTGGCCAGCAGGAGCAGGGCAGTGACCGTCCCCCTGTACTCAGCACTGGTGAGGCCACAGCTCCAATGCTGTGCTCAGTTCTGGGCCCCTCACTGCAGGAAAGACATTGAGGGGCTGGAGCGTGTCCAGAGAAGGGAACGGAGCTGGGGAAGGGGCTGGAGCACAAGTGCTGTGAGGAGGGGCTGAGGGAGCTGGGGGTGCTCAGCCTGGAGAAAAGGAGGCTCAGGGGGGACCTCATCACCCTCTAGAGCTGCCTGACAGGAGGGTGCAGCCAGGTGGGAGTCAGCCTCTTCTGCCAGGTGATAAGTGACAGGACAAGAGGTAATGGCCTCAAGTTGTGCCAGGAGAGGTTTAAATTGGATATTAGAAGAATGTTTTTTCACTGAAAGGGTTTCAAAACATTAGAATTGGCTTCCCAGGGAAGTGGTGGAATCATCAGCCCTGAAAATGTTCAAAAAACATGTAGATAAGTCACTGAAGACATGGTTTAATGCTGAATGTGGTGGTGTTGGGTTGATGGTTGGACTTGATGCTCTTTTTCAGCCTTAACATATCTAAGATTCGATGATTCTGTGAACGCAGTCTGTCTCTCAAGCTAACTTTGTTTCCATGATATTAAAAATAATATAAATTCCCATACTCTGCAGCAACAGAAATATAATAACATCCAGTATTTTCCAGAGTCCCAAGTATCTGGGGGATCCATTAGGAGCAGTAGTTGAGGTATGAATTTGGGGATTTCTCTCATTTGTCTGAAAGGCTTTTCATCAATCTGCCTCATTTACCAGAACACAATAGTCCTCTGTATTCTGAATGCTGAGACACACATTTTGCTTGTTGACAGGCATACAATTTTAACTAATCAGGGCATAATTCAGTCAATCATATTATTATTGGGACTCCTGAGTAGTAAGTTCCTGATTCCCTTCTTGCATAAATATGATGAGGACTACCGGTATTTAACCATGACTATGATGACTGTGTCACAAATAAGAGCCCTGATGTAAAATATAAGAATAATAAAAATTGCTAAGACATAAAATCAGATTAAGTGGAACATTGCACAAGAGCCAGAGGAAAAGACGAAGACACTGAATCTAAAACTTAAAAACTTAAAATTCTGCACATTTGGAAGAAGAAGATATTCAGCTACCTTGACAACAACCTGTTTTCCACAGTTCTTAATGGGAGTATCTATTTAGTGATTTAGGGAGAAAACCGGAGGAGGGAGGAGCAGGATAGAGAGACTGGGTGTATGTTTAAAGTAGATAACTCAGTGTTTAAGGTAGCCTGAAAAATGTGTATAAGGACAATCACCATTACTGCATTTAGGTAGCTTGCCAGCATGCAACTGTATCTTCCCCCAGGTCCTCATCAATCTGCTCCCTTCACCCAGTCCTTCAGCACCTACTGAAGTCCCAGCTGCTCCTGCTGCTTCCTTCTCTGTGCTCCCCATCCTTGTTCACTCGGTGCTGCTAGGAAAGAGTTAAGTTGTGTTGCTAGATGCTTTCTGTTTCCTCTCTCTCCTCTTTTTGCCTAAGGAATAGGCTCATGTGAGCAGGGGTTGAAGGTCTCTCCACCTTTGCAATGGCCCTCCTGTCTCTTTTGCTCCTGGGCAGGCAGCAGCGGGGCAGCCAGCCAGGCGATGAACATTTTCTAGAGGGGCAGCTGGAAATACGCAGTGACCCACTTGCTGTTTCCAGGCTGTGTTGCCCGGTTCTCTGTTCTGCCACGATCTGGACCACTTTAAACACCACTAAGTACAGTTAGCATACACTGCATACACACTAGAGGAGACATCCAGCACTGTTATAAAGCTGGCATGCAGATTTAAGTTTAGTCACTATGCCAGCAAGGCTGAAAAAGTTATGCTTGTTCCCTCTACCTTACATCTGTTTATTACTGATTTTATGTATCCTATTGATCTATGCATCCAGAGATCAGCATAACTCCTACACTTACATATTTATATGTTTTGTGGCTGTGCCATGCTATACCACTACCCGGTTCTTCAATAATTTCCATTACATTTGTGAGGTAGAGCAAAAGTAGTAGATAAAGGCTAAACAAATAGTACTTAATTCAGTGCTTTAAAACAAATTAAAAATATTGAATCAAGACTTTGAAGGTTCAGGTCTTTGAGCCCAAACAACATTGAAATATTTCATAGAAAAAATGGTAACGATGGAATTATGTCTAAATTAAACTTACCAGTAACTGGTCTGTTTTTGCAATTGCTCTGTATTACACATTTTCTGCCATAAAATTTATATGTTAGCCTATTTAGAGATGTTTTGTGTGAGGCCTGGGTATGATTTGTTAAGTGGCAGTAATGTTACAAAGAGTATTGATTTTGTGATGCAATGCTTGGCAACATTTTTTTCAGATGAACAATTTAATTTTACTAGTTTAGAGGTCATAGCTCATGTTGTGTTACGGCGTCATAAATGAAAGGCTTCAGTGAAATTACATTAACCCACAGCAATCAAGAATGACTTTATGTTGGTGTCTTCTCAGACAACTAAATATACTTCATGTATTTGGGAATTGCAGAAGTTTGACATCATTTGCAGCCTATCCACTGTGCCAGGAAGCTGAATTTTGTACAGCCTTTCTGGTACTAGCAGGAGTGAGGTATTAAAGATTGCAGTGTGAGATAACCCACTAATCACATACAATGAATTATTGATAAATAGGATGCTGAAGATTTTTTTTCTGTGACAGGAGAAACTAAGAATAATCACCTATGGTTCTATTCTGTGAAAAGACTTGTGGTCAAGACCTCATTGTCCACATGACCAGTGATGTGTGGTGTCACTCAGGGCTGATACCTCCTGAGGTGGATACTATTCAGCATTCCATCTTTGTTGGTGACATGGACATGGATCAAAACACCCTCAGCAAATGTGCCAATGACACCAAGCTGTGTGGTGCAGCTGACATGCTGGAGGGAAAGTTCCCATGCTGGAGGGAAGCCATTCACAGGGACCTGGACAGACTTGAGAGGTGGGTCTGTGTGAACCTTATGAAGTCCAGCAAAGTGAAGTGCAATGTCCTGCACCTGGATTGTAACAAACAGACATACCTAACAGGCTGGGCAGAGAATGGACTGTGAGTAATCCTGCAGAGTAAGCATTGGGGTTGATTTCTGAAAAACTCAGCAGGACCCACCAATATGTGTTTGCAGGCCAGAAAGCCAATGGCATCCTGGGCTGCATGCACCAAAAGCAGCGTGGCCAGTCAGAGAGGTGACCCTGCTCTACACTGCTCCTGTGAGACCCCACCTGGAGGGCTGTATCCAGCTCTGTGGCCACCAGCATAAGAAGAGCATGGAACTGTTGGAGCAAGTCCAGAGTAAGCCACAAAGCTGATAAAGCCTATGGGAGAACCTCTCCTATGAAGACAGGCTGAGAAAGTTGGGGCTGTTCAACCTGGAGAAGAGAAGGCTCTGGAGACACCTTGTAGCAACATTTAAGTGTCTGAAAGGCATCTACAGGGAAGCTGGAAAGGGACTCTTTGTCAGGAACTGTAGTGACAGGAGAAGGAGTACTAGGTACTGAAAGGGGAAATTTAGTTTAGATACTAGAAAGAAATTCTTTACCGTGAGTGTGGTGAGGCACTGGAGCAGGTTGTCCAAGGAGATTGTGGATGCCCCAATCCTGGCAGTGTTCAAGGCCAGGCTGGACAAAGCCTTGAGCAACCTGGTCTAGTGGGAGGTGTCCCTGCCCATGGCAGGAGAGATTGGGATTCAAGAACCTGTCAGGATCACTGGGTCCTTTTAAAGATAATCCAGAGTGGCCTTGCAATGACACAATGCAGCAGTGTCGGCACTGCTGGGTGTATCCCATTAAGTCCCATTGACTTGTATATTTTGTGTTTGTTTGAATGTTCCCTAACCTGATCCTTCTTCAAAGAGAAGGAGTAATCCTTGCTACAGACTCCCCTTCTGGCCCCAGTGGTCTTGAATTATTGGTGGCCAGCCTTACCAGTGAAGAGAGAGGTGAAGTGGTATTAGAAAGGCATTGAGTACCTCAGCCTTTTTTGTGTCCTATGCCACCAGGTCCCCATTCTCACTCATCAACAGACCCACAGTCTCCCTTGTCTTCATCTTTTGCTGCTGATGCACCTGTAGAAAACTTTCTTATTTACTTTCATTCTCCTGTCAGATTAAACCGGCAAATATAGATTTTGGTTTTCCAGCATTGCAAAGTTTTCAATAAATTTTACCTGT
Source organism: Dicaeum eximium (assembly GCA_013396995.1). Lineage (NCBI taxonomy): Eukaryota > Metazoa > Chordata > Aves > Passeriformes > Dicaeidae > Dicaeum > Dicaeum eximium. The sequence goes on from VWZP01006243.1 coordinate 49,340, forward strand.
TCAGAAAGTGATTTTCTTCCTCTTTTTGAAAGCAGGGATTAGAAATTTTTCTGCAAGAAGTGGACAGGGAGAGTATGGGTGTCTTGACTCTCTGAGGGTACAGTCTTGGTAAACATCACTGCAAAATTTTAATTTTGTGAGAGATGATTTTACTTTTAACAAACATGAAAAGAATGGAGTTACATTTCTTTTTAAGCTAATACTGAAAATTTGATACTCTTTTTTGCGGCTTTTATTGTGTTTGTCTGCATTTCAAAGCATGTAATTCTCATGCAGTTGCTGTGTTGTTCAGTGCAAATCTATCCTGCACAATGAAAATGATGCAGAGGTAACTCACTTAGATAGTTAAACATATTCAGGCAGCTGAACAGCTCTACAGATAGGTGGCAAAAAATATCCACAGCTAAATGTACCATGCAAGCTACTATCTTTGCATGATACTGTGATGACTAAACACTCATCTGGAATTAGGTTGAGTTTTTATTAAAGAGCTTATAAGCAGAGTACATGTAGACAGCTTGTTGCTTCATCCTAGGTATTATTTTGCACCTAGGCAATAAATAGGTTTTTCTTGTCCAGTATCTCAAGTATCTAGACTTTTTCTTTCTAAACACTTCAGCTTCTCGTGCAACTCTATTTTACCCTCTTGACTCGACCATTGCACATTCTTTTCTCATTCTGAACTCGATTCACTTTGTTGCTGAAAAGAATTTTCTCCATATGCCACTGCTTAAAAAACCCCCTGAAGCCCAAAGTGGTGTGTCCCTCTTCACATATACTTCCCACTGTTAAATAAAATCTATTTATCATTAAAACCTTTCACAGCCTAGTGCTGCTCCAGCTATTGTCTTTTTCTGAATCATTGTTCTCATCCTTCCTCCATCTGTGATGCTACTTTTTGATGTCTAATGCAATGCACTGTTATCAATGGCTTCTTTTCCTGGGAAGTCTTGGTTTCTTCAGGGAGAATCTGTCCTAGGATTACTCCCACTCAATACTTACAGGAATTACTTATTCAGTGTTTTGCATTAATGTCTGTATGATACAAATCTGAAAGGGTGGGAAGCTTTTGAAGAGTGGAGTTAAAATCCAAATAATATAAACTGGAGAATACGTAAAAACCAACGCAATGACATTTGTGAAGGGCGAATAGAAAGCACTGGCTTTAAGGTAATCAAAAACATCAGCCTAACACAGGAAATAACCACTTCTGTAAGACTTCAAGAGTGTAGGAATACGAGTCATCGGCGTCAGGTGTCACTGTGTGCATTGTGCAAATGTCACCAGGGCTGTATTAACAGAACTGCTTTATTTAACATGCCAGCTGGTTTCTCTCTTCAGAAGGTGTTCACTTGCTCACTCAGCTGGTTTTTTCATATCTTATACTGCATAAAAGGCCCAGAAAAAAATCTATGAACTGAGTACTGAAGCTTTGAGCTTTTTTGCCATTGCAATGGCAAAAGCAATGGTAAAGATGTATGCAGAGTACATAGCTCAGTGTCTTTTTGTCTTAGGGTCCCATACAGAATCCATTCTGACCTCACTTCTAGAAGACCTTTAAGCTTTTTAAGCTCAGTTTTTAAGGATTGTCAGCTCCCAGATCTGGCTGTGTTGCATGACTGTGTACCTGGAGCAGATCAGGAGAGGACTGGCTATTCACAAGGCCTTCCCCAGAATCTTGGAGAAAAAGAAAAGGCTTTGTGGGGTAGGCAATGGGGAGAGCCACGGCACACCCCAGTGTGAGACTGGTGCTGCAGTGCACACTGCACAAGAACACCAACAGCTGCACTGCCTTTCCTCAAAATATCTCCTGGATGGGGCCTCAATGAAATTAAGCACTTGGATGAAATAAAAGTATGTAGGGACAGCTACATCAGACCCAATGACTAGGGAAGGGTATATGGAAAAATTCCGGAAGAACAGTTACAACCCAGTTACAAATTTCAAAGCATATCACCCAGAAGGAGGAAAACCAGAAAAATAATGATTTTGCAGTAATAAGATCTCCAGCAAACACAAGCAAAGAAAGAGGAACGGTGGTTTAAAGATCTCACCTGTTGGGTTTCAGGGTATCCATTTCTGTCTGTAAATAAACTAATACTGGTTTTATAGGGATTCCACATGTTTATCATCCACTGGCTGTAGTAGAACTAAGCATGCTACTGAAAAAAGTGTACCTACACTCTAGATAAGAATTGGCTTTTTTCTCTCTCAGCTCTTCACTCTGTATTCTTCAGTTCAGAATTCACCACGGAGATGAGTCAACATTTTTTATCCTTCAGCAGGTTCCTTGCATGAATCTATGAGTTTCTTCACAAGGTTTTTTCAGAGTCTAGAACAGGCACCTTCCTTAAACTATTAAAATTTATATAACCTAGTCTTATCTTTAAAGCATCCAGATTTCTCAACAAATGTACTTATTACAGAGGTGAAAAGGCATTAAAAATAAAAAAGAATATACTGAATAGCCTCCCTCATAGAGCAAGAAACTTATTATGCAAACTCAAAGAGTAAATTCAGTGGATATTAGCAAAGAAGCACTATATTTAAATACCAACAAAGCTTATTCCTTAAAATATTTAAATATACATAAATAAGAAGGTAGACAAAACATAAAACACTTTTTTTCCCTCACCATCTCATTATCTGGAACTCTGTGGAAAACTGACTGCAGTTCTCCAGCTTGAACTCCCAAAGAGATTCAAGTGCAACTCTATATCATTGAATACACACTCTAATCCTAAATTTTAACTTTCTTTGCTTCTGTAGGGATTATATTACAGCAAACCCACCAGCCTTTTGTTACAAACTGTGCTGAGAACATATCTGCTCTTGAAGAGCACAAAGAGGATGTTTTCCTGGTGTCATGTCAGCTAAACAGAATGCTGCCCCAGTCTTTCTGAAAGAGGAAAGAGATATTATCACACCTTACACATTGAAATAAATGGTCAATAAAAATTCATTGAAATACTGTTTTTGCTAACTATTTACAATGTAAAAGGCCTGGTGCTAAATCATACATTAAAATAAAGCTTGCACAGAGTTCCCATTTGTTATGGCAAATTTTGTGACAGATGGAAAAACATTTCATCAGAGATTGCATTAATGCAATGTGTATTTTTCCAACGACACTTTGCTTGTACGCTTACTTGATGGATGGAAGACATTTATTTACTGATGATGCAGAACTACCCAACTATCAACATATCTAACTGCCTGTAACATGTCAAAATACAATTATATTTTTTTCATATGTATTTCCACTGCAGTAAAAGTAGAATTTCCCATAGGCCCCACAGACACAGTAGAAGGCCTATAAGAAAAACATAACCCCTCATTTTACTTATAAATGCTAATTCTCCTAAAAGCCTCTCAAAAGCCTCCTCCAAAGCCTAAGGCTGGGATTCAATTCTGATGTTACTGGAGTAATGATATGCTTCAATCCATGTGGAGGGAGATTTCCTCTGCCCAGTAAATAACCCACAGGCAGATCCCAGTTTCTCAGGTCAGTTTTGCACCTTGGGCCAAAAATCTCTGGTGTTGTGGTGATGCAAAAAAACGGTGGCATTAGGAGAAAGAAGACAGTGCTTTCAATGCCTCCCCCCATCACCTCTCATAACTGATATCCATTGGAATTAATTACTTAAATCAATGATCCTTATGACCTAAAGTTCATAATCAGCCACTCAAACTGCACCTATTAAAAAAAGAAGGGGCTTTGTCTGCTAAGAACACAGTACTGCTTCACACAGTAATGGTGAGGAATGCCACAGTATTGCTGCATCACTCCCATCTGGCCAATGCTCACTTCTGAGCAGCTCTGAAGGCTGCTGTAGATAAAAATTACTGTACTGGCTTAATGTAATATGGATTCACAGACCTAGTCAATGCAATTCTTGCCTTGACCCGGTAATTGGTGCACTGCATTTAAGGAAAAAAAAGATCTTGGCAGGAAATAGGAAAGTATTCTTCTAATCAATTAAGCTGTGTGTTCATCAAAAACACCAGGGAACTTAGCTGTATCCTTGGGGAGGGAATTCAAGTGTTGAATTTTGGGTGACATTTTTAAATGGCATGCACAACAACTTGCAAATCCTGTACTCTCTTATTTACATAAATAATTGGTGTTTAATTAATAATTTTCTGAGAACACTGATCACACCCGGATACAGTCACGTGTATACCACCAATATTTTTAAACAGTTGGAAAACAAGGAGAAGCACTGGCTGAAATATTTGAGCTATTTCCATCTGAGGTTTGAGTTATCACGGGCCTCAGCATGAACTGTGGTGAATCTGTGGCCAGTGTGGCCCCATCCATTCCCCTTTCCTGGACCTCTGCTGTCTCACAGAGGACATGAGAGGAAAACTGATGAGGCACAGCAGCATCAGCTAGGCAGAGAGGGTGGTGTGGGGCAGGTGGGGATGCCTGTCTGTGAAACAGGCTTGACTTACACTCAGATGGGGCACATCTGTCCATGTGCACCCCTTACTGTGTACACCCTCACCAGCTGATATGGGGTAACAGATGGAGACTGATTTTTGCAATTTAGAAGACAAATTCCTTCTCCTTTTGACCAACACAAAGTTGGATTTAAGTCAAAGAGGAGGTCCTTTTGAAACTTTAATTACATCTTCCCAAATTCTATGTGAATACAAGATTTCTCTAAGCTATACCTGAAAAAAAAAAAAAAAAGAAAAAAGCAGATTCATATTGATAAAACCCCACAGAAAACACTGAAAAGAGAAGTTGAAACACATACATCCACAGCATCTTCTTATCTTTCTGAAAGTGTTCTGTAATGTCCAGGTTTCCATGTTTTGTGCTGTTTTAATTACCCATCTGAAGCCTTGATGTTTCTTCTTTTCCACAAATAAGCAAAGATTATAACTCCCAAAAAGGCTTTCTACACATATAATTTTTCTTCACAAGATTTCTACTTTCTTTCTTCATATCAAGTATTTCTTCTGTTGGCCAAGTTCCAAGACTGTTCTTGTCTACCCTTTCTCTTAGTCAACTCACAGTTGAGTTATATATACTTGCTGATTTTAATCCTTTGGTTTCATTTTCCTGAGGCTTGGTGAGAGTAAGTGCTCAGACAAACGGGTTAGAAGACATTTTTCAAAATATGTATTTCACTGTGCTCTGGCTAGGTTGTCTTCTGCTTTTAATGTTGGGGAGATGGGAGGACCTACTGCAAACTAGCTTGGCTTCTAAAAGCACTGCCTTTGCCTGGTTATAAAGCCAAACAACACCATAAATGTTTTAGAAGAGTAACACAGGAAGCACGAGCAAAGAAACGTGGCAAGGTACGCCAGCTCTGTTGTATTACTCCTGGCTCCTGTCCACCAGCCATCCTTCCTTCAGCTGTCCTTCCCTGCCCTGCCAGCTTGACAGAGTCACCATTTACAAAATGCACACTCAGTAGTTGGCTCACAGTACCCACATATTGATTAGCTGGCTGCTGCCAGGAAGGTCTAATCAAACTTAATTGCAAAGAGGCCTTCAGAGAGGACATTAATTTCGAGGTCTCTCTTCTGTCCTCCTGCTGGTTTTATCAAAATATGTAAGAAGTTATTTATTAGTTGCTGGGAGGTACAGGCAGGAATGAGCCCTTAGCATTCCTGCAGTAGAGTACTATGGGATGGGTAGATGTGCTACTGCAGTGAGTTGAGAGGGACTTATGTTCACAAATGTGGGACATCTGTTCCTGTCAAATGTGGTTGAAGTTGCCTGACAGCTTCAGAAGTTATGGAGACTGTGGGGGAACTAATAGGAAGAGGGACTGTAAAAGCTTCATTTCCTTAGAAACCAGGCAAAAATATTCCAACCCATTATCTCTTTATGAATTATTTCTGTAAAGATTGCCCTTTACATGCTTTAAATATCTGAGCTACACCAGTAGAAATCTAGCAGTGTAAAGGCTTTTCGTAAGCATTCTGATATTATGTCTTTATTTGTTTGAAAAACACAAGAAGGTAAGAAAGTACAGATAAATGCATCAATTATTTTTTACCTGTCTAAATCTAAACAGTGCATTTCTCTGTGTAGCAAGCCAGCTCTGCCTGCCGTGAAGGCAGAGCACAATTTGCAGCTGCTCTGCTCTCCCTCCAGGTCACCACATCTTCACAAGAAAAGCAGGATTGAAAGGGGTCACCTGTGAGGCGTCGTCCCCCAGCAGACCTTTCATCCAGCACCGTCACTTGTGGCCAGAAATTGTACCAGTCCTTGCACTGCAGCACCTCTATAACATACAGATTCTTCTCACGTGGCAATTCCAGAGCATTTATTTCTTTACTTCTGAAAGGAATATCACTGCTACAAGAAGACCACAGGAATTGGCTTTGAACCAGAAATCATGTGCAGCTGCCCTCTGCAGCTTGCAGCGTGTCTGTGGAGATATGCTGTGTGTTTAATTAAACCTCAGGATTTGTTTGCTTTTCCTTTGTTTATCCAACAGGACATGAACGAGCTTTGTGGTTTATACCAGTCTGGTATTTTTGTAACATGTTCTTCCAGATGCTTGTGAGACTTAGCTCAGGTCAGTCAGGGAATCTATCAATGCATCAAAGTTAACACTGATAAATCCAGGCACTCAATAACTTTATGCAATTAGCTTTAGTAGAATTTCTTCTTTTTATCTTATGACTTTAGGACTTGCTATTAAATAGAGAAGGGGAAATCAAACCAGAACTCTATCAACCTGGTGCTATTTCTGTATCCTCTTGCTTCTTTAAAAATTACTAAATGTTCAATATTAAAATCATGCTTGGAGTCTGGGTGATTCTGCAAACCAAAACCTGGGTAATAGGGAATACTAATTTTTAAAGAGAAAACAGATGCATAAAGATTCAGTGGTGAAAGTGAGACTGGGAAAACCTGGAAAAAAACAGCACTGAAAAGTGATTAGTCTCTGCTGAGAATTTATAATGATCATCCTTGTATTTTTTCAGTCCGAAAGTATCACTGGCTTTATTTCATCTTTGAAATATGTTTCAGAAACATTCACAGTGCGGGTAACATCAAGCCCTCAGAGCAGAGGAAGTCCTGCCAGTAGCTCGAGTCAGTAATTAATGCTGGCTGCTGTGGGCTGAGTAGCTCAGACTCTCCTGTGCTATCCTATGACTTTTCACTACATGCAAACACTACTGCAATAACAGCAGAGATTTATCCTTGTTTATAGGGCCATTGAGCCTTGTGCTTTCCAAGAATATTCATGTTAACAAAGTCCAAATTTATTTGGTACAAACCATCACAATAACAGAAATGAAGACATTTCAGTGGTGAGAATAACCAGGGACGTCCGCTCCTCCGTATCTGTAGATTAAGATTAGATACCTGTTTTAGAAGATATTTTGTATCTTAAGTTGAATATAAAAACCTGAGGGAAAATATTAGTGGATGAGATTCTTCAGCATGAGCTTCTTACCTGAGTAGGCTAGTAGACTCCAAAAACGTTTCTGGACTGATGCAAAGTTCTCTTACAATTTAAACAATTGACTTCTTGTAAGTGCATATGCAATAATAGAACATACTGAGTTTGAAGGGACCTACAAGGATCATCAAGTTCAACTCCTATTTTGGTCCAGCAAGATATAAATGTGTGTGGTAGGCAGCTTGCCTGAGATACGGGTGTTTCAAATAATTGTATGAGGTTTTTCTCTTCACCGTATTTGTGTTTAAATGAACAGCCTGTCACTGCAAAATTAACAGAAAATTTTATATTTTAAATTCAAGTATCCCACACTAATCTGGTTACTGAACTTGTATAACAATCATAAAAAGAATTTGAGGCAGTAAGAATTAAATATATAGCATGAATATTAAAGCTTTATGATTTCTGCCTAAAGTTTAAACTGGTCTTAAAGCAGGATGAAGAGTATTTATTTATTCATTTAAAACAGATTTTTAAATTTGTGTAATAATTACAGTAAGTACACTTCTATTCATTATTTAAAGAAAATAATATTTAAATATTAATTTAAAGAAAATAATTTAATATTTAAATGCAGAAATATATTTCCTAATTTAAAGAAAAAATATAACTATACTGCAACACACTAAAATAAAAATGGGTTACATAAATCAATGAGTAACCCCTATTCTAGATATCCCACCATTGCTAAATATTTAAAGATTAAACCCATTAAAATTATGTTATATGAAAATTAACTTGTGGTTGAAATAATTGTTACTATTTTTTGGACATCAATTATTTTGTAACTCAGCTTTGAAATGTGTTTACTGCTTCTCCTCAGATCAAAAACCTTCAGAAATATCTCACGTGCAAGAGAAGTTATTTGGCAGCAGCTGTAATGCACAGAAATGCTTTCTTAAATTTCTGATTTTATTATGATTTTTGAAGAAGTGTTGTTCAAAAACAGAAGTTAATTTTCTGGCACATATATTTAGATTTGATCCCTTTTCTGCCGTTGTTTCTGCTTCTAGTTGTTAGGAGAGCCAAAATCTTTTGGATCTGCAGAACTCGAGCTAGAAAATGTAATAAGAATATTTATTATGAGAAAGCCAACATGCTGTTCTTTCTCTCCTTCTTTCCCTCATTGGTAGATACTTTCTACCAAGTATAGGACCATATTTTTTTAATGTCTTACAGCTCATGGGTAGAACAGCCAAAACACACAGGAAAGAAGAATTCTAAGGAATATACTTTTAAAAAAATCATGCATATGAATGAAAATCATGCATATGAATGAAGACTTTTGTTGACTTCAAACAAATTTGACAAGATCTGCCGGTCACTGGGTATGACATACTGCACCTTGATTGCACAACTGGTCCTTATTAGTTCTCAAATTCCTTGGAACCCTTCAGTGTAATTACACATTTTAATGCACAACACAATGTGTAATGTAGGGCATTTGTAAATTCTCCTTTTTCCATGTTCCTCCTCCTGTGGCACCAAACCTTGGAATCATTCCTACTGAAATTAGGGGAACATCCCCATGGCTGAAGGCTGCAGAGAGTGTGGCACTCTAGGAGCAAAATCTTTCTTTTGGAAACATGGTGCTGCTCTGGTGGATCCCAGAAGGATGTCGTTGGCTCTGGCAGATGCAGGTGTTGGGGGAGAGGGTTTTCAGGGCTGAGCTCCAACAGATCCTCTCTTTTCCAGAGGTGCTGGCTCTGATGCCAGACCCCAACCTGACTACCCTGGCAGGGATGCTTGGCTCTGTGTGGAGGTCAGCTCGCCTCTGAGGGACCAGGGGTGCAAAGCTGCTGGAGATGTAGGGTGTGGGGTCTCTTTCTCACCCCTTTAAGGGCAATGCATAAGGTCCTGCCAATATGAATCTTTCTTGATTGTATGTATGAATGGTGTTATATTCATACATACTGTATGTATGTATGGATTATACTGTAATACTCTCTAAGGTGTGAGAGAACAACTTCTCATTGCTTAATGACCAGGAGAATACCGTGTACCCAAATGCTGTATGTGAGCTGGTATCTTTTCCAAATGATCAGCCTCACAAAGAAGAGGATGGGAAATAAAACATATTTTTCTCCCAAGGAGAGAGGAAATGTGATTTCAGGATAAAAAGAAAATAGCAACACATATATAGTTAATAAGAACAACAAAGTTAACATAAAGAGTGATAAAATAAATGTAACCCTTTGATCTTTTAACAGACCGACTTTCTTATTCAGTAAAATTTGAATATTTAAAAGATAATATTTCCTAATTAGCTCTTTCTTTAGCCCTTGGTATGTATATCGAACATTTTCATGCTGGGGAATATAATCTAGTGAGATTCACGTGGCTGATAGCCCTCTCTGTGTTCCCAAGTGCCTTCAGCTACGTGTGACATTGGGGTGAGGTTTGTGCAGTCTGACTCCACCTGGAAACCAGATGTAGCAGATGCCAGAGAAAACGCTCTATGCTGTTTTATAGCTGGGTATTTTGCCTCAGAAGAAAAAGAATGAAGAAGATATAAAGCAAAGGTTGGCATTCACAAATCCTATTGATGATAACAGCAGAACAGCCATGCCTGTGCTAAAAAGGGATATGCCACATCTCTGCACTCAGCCTGAGGTGCCCTGACAGAAATGTCTGCAGAGACAGAAGACCCAGGGGCTCTGAGGAAGACTTCTAAGACGTTTGTCATTTCTTCCCCCAAACAAAGGAACTGCTGCCCCATGGTGGTTATGAAAACCTGTGAAAAATGGCAGCATATATTACTGAGTGGAGATTTCCTATGCCACCATTTCCTATAACAAGTAAGTGTAATTTTCACATCAATTTATCACTGGAGAGAAAGTCAGTGTTCTTAACCGTAAAATGCTTTGGAAAACAATGTTGTATGGGATCCAGTGTTTGAGCTAGATGCTCAGGCTACTTCTGTGACCCAGAGTGGTAGATCTTTCCAGCAAAGGACTCCTCTCCAAGCCATCCACAACCAGAGGACCCCTTACTCTTCACTGAATTCAGGGGGAACTCAGCCTGCCAGCTCAGACCGGATGCCGAACTTCTTGGCAGTTAGAGGGAAACAAGATAGTCCCACAGATAGTAGCTGGAATAAAAATGCCTGTGACAGAGACACCGAAGTTTTACAAGGAGACAGAAGCAAGCAGAGTGGGCTTGTGTGGGCAAGCGTATAGTTTATTCCAGATGGTGTTTTGCTTCAGTAAAAGCTGCAAATTCTCTTAAAGACACTTCTGTGCCCCTCAGTGTAGCATGTGAACAATTTGCAACTGATGTATTCATAAAATTTATAAAAGATGTTGCTCATACAAAAATGTCATGAGGCACTGGTCTTGGCAGGACAGGAGGAGAATTGGTGTAGCTGCATTAATAGTGAGAGGGCTTGGGAATGCTCAGGAAGTGATGCTGAGGGACTGCAGCTGGGAGTCCCTAAAGGTAGAAGTTAATGTGCTCACTGGCCATAAATGCAGCTGCTTCTGGGACAACCAGTCGACATTTGGGAAAAAACCTCCAATGAACATAAAAGACATTCTGGAAAAAATTCCTGGTATTTTGTATATCCACAGATTTCTGTGGAAATTACTCTGTCAATGCCTACAGTCATTCCTGTCTCAAAAGTGTGTGTATTTGTAGCAAGTGCCTGTGAAGTTTTGTTTGTTTTTTTGTTTGTCCGTTTTTCTCTTTTTAAAAAAATTCCCTACTAGAACTATAATCAAGGAGTTTAAGAAAGCAAATAACAGAACATTCATACAGATGCTCATGCCCATTCTCGCTCCAAGAACATTTGGCCAGCTAACAGGTGATGTGCCTTGTAAATATTTTGTTCCCAGAAAATCTGATATCTTGAAAACCATGATATCTTGTTCAATTCTAATCCTGTGTTTCAAATGTGGCTAGAGACTGTGGAAAATACCCAATTATGTCCTTCTTCCCCTCTTATTCTTTTAAACAATCCTTCATTTATTCAAGCTTTCGAATTCCTTGCATGTAAAGATACCATATGGAAGAGAACTCCAGCACAGACATGGCAATCCTTCTGTCCTTTCATCCAAATTAAAGAAGACTAAAGCAGAAGTCCTTCTTCCTAACTGAAAAACCTAAGTAAGCATTTAAAAAAATTATAGCTACATAATTAAGAATCCACATTTGCAGCCAAAAAAAAAAAAAGTTGTAGAGTCACAGACCTGTGTGTTATGAGTCACTTCACTTTTGCTTAATTTTTTTCGGCTCATTCTTTGTCTGTCCTCTCTTATACTCCAGACTAATTCTGGATTAGACTTTATCTTGATCATGGGTGCTGACATTAGTGCAATAAAGAATATAAATAGTAAAACAATGTGTTTTTTACACAAAATTGCATGGTTTCAGACCAATATGATCCACATGTGCTTCAGGCTGTTTATTTTTAAAAACGTGAATAAAACTTTAGTCATCATGTTATCACAGTTTGTCTTTTAAAAGAATCAGCAGTGAAGTTTCTTTCTGTTATTTCTGGCAAATATGGAGCAAGTGTGACTCGGCTGCCTTAGCCACAAAAGCATAACATGAAGCAAACTCTCCGTGATGCAACATTCCTAAGAAGTTACATGTGTCTTGTCTTTGACTCTCCCAGCACTGGGCTATGTCCTTCTTCTGGTTCACCCAAAACAAAACAAAACAGATCATTAAAGGTCCATGGTGCTGTAGTATGGTTTTATTTGTCCTAGGAAGTGTTTATCAAGTACTGCTGCGAAGAGATATTGTTCTCTTTAAAGACAAAAAGGCGGAGAGACTCTGCTCTATGACTAATAACAGAGTTCTAAGGAGATACTTCAAACTCAATTTACAAAAGCCTTGCAGCTCAAAAGGTGACATGAAAGTTGAAAAGGATAAAAGAAATAGCATTTAAAAATGAAATAAGAAAAAGTGCTTTTGATAAAAATGACAGAATAGCAGCAAGTTCTGAAACACAGTAATTCTAGCCAAGTAAAGATATTGTAATGGTTATGGATAATAAAAGGTAGGTTTCAACCACAAAGTCAGTCAGGTGCATATTAAATTGATCAAAATAAACCTCTAATAGTCACCTCTGTATGTGACAACTAGAAAATAAAGAGAATTAAAATAAAGATGGAGATTCAAATAAGCTTTAAAAAAAGAGAAGGCAGAAGAGCATTAATAGTGAAGTAAAATAACAAAACCTAAATAAACTGAGAATAAGGGTTGTGTGGGCTCTCATTTTACATATTGACTTCCTTTGTAAGCAAGAAAAAAAAAGGAAATAATGCAGTAATAAGATTTGCTAGACTTATCTCACAGGCAAGTTGTAAAAATTCATTGAGCAATATTCCTATGGTATTTGAGGATTGAAAACACTATGTAAGCATAAATTATAGCCTGCTAATCAAGTGGCTGAAATCAAGCTTTTATGTCCAGGCAGAAAATTAACATGGCACTTCAGAAAGAGGGAAAATTATGTTTAAGACAAGAGAAAAACTAGAAAAAAGGCAGAGAAGATGTAAAGGAGTTAAAAAAAACCCAAACAAACAAACAAACAAACAAACAAACAAACAAAACCCAAAAAACAAACTTTCACTAGAAAATTAAGAAAAAATTCTCTCACCTAGAAGATATAATGGAGGAAAAGAATGAGTGATACTAATGTCACAGTCTGCTGACTGCTGAGATTTACTCACTGAACCGAGGTGCCCGAGTCAGGGTCCTAAGCTGGAATCCAGACAGCCGAGCTGGCAGCCTTAACTTACCAGTTACCCACTGGAACCCTCCTGCTGAAATAAACACCTGAGCTATCTGCCTGTGAGGAGGCAGGAGTGTGTGCTGCTTCCAGAGGGAGAGCCAATCTGCCAGGGCCCATTTAAAATTTCAGGTGAAGATTCATGTTGGAGGTGAGGGGTTGCTTTCCTTTGTCCTTTCCCTATTTAGCTTGTCAATGAGGTGTCTTCATCCTAAACGCCCCAAAGCTGACGCCTGGAATTAAATAACAAGGTTACTCTCCTCTCAAATGATTACATCAACAAGCTTGTGTGTAAACAAGGTCGCAGTTTTCCTCAG
>VWZP01006243.1:65329-85383 GCA_013396995.1 Dicaeum eximium
TGTCCACTTGTCAATGTCACCCTCATCTGTGCTATTCGATTTTGCTCCTCAGCCTATGTTCTTTTCCTTTCTTTATTTTTGAAAGGCCTTTTTCTTGTCTCAGGTCTTTCCAGCACAGCTCCTAACACCCAGCTTTGGCATTCTAGGACATCACTGTTCACTGTGGACATAAATAAAAAGAATCATGAAGAATAGAAGAAAACTCCATTCCCTCTTGTACTGTATTCCCTTTTATTCTGGATTCTTTCCACTTACTTTTCTTCCTTATGTCTATGTCTCTTCTTGCACCTGTGAACAGGATTCCCAGAAACAGAAAACAACAGAAGCCAAAGAAGAAAAAAAATCAAGAGTCTTCTGCCAATACTGTTGCAGAAAAGCTATCTACAGGAGGGAAAGGAAAAAAATAATTCTGGCAAAGGAATGTATTGGTAGAGGAATCTTCCTGAACAGAACCAAACCTTTATTTTAGTTCAGACTAAACCCTTTTACCTGTAAAACTGTCAGCTCTCCAGCCTAGGTTTATGGAATTCAAAATCAAAAGGTTTAAAGGACAAATAGAGGGCATTTTTTTCCTTGTAGTTATTTCTCCCTCACTGAAAAAATGATGACTCCTTTCTGTCTGAATAAGCTGTGGTACTTGAAGATTTGCAGAACTTCTACTAAAAGCACTTTCCCAAATGTAAGCCAACATCAAGGCATCATGGTTTTGAATTAGTTACAGTAACAAAGAGTTTCTCAACATGACTCTGTTATGCTGTTTTCCAGATGGAATGGAGTTCTGTGAAATCTCTGTTCTTTTTGTGCCACTAATCTTGCCTCATGACTCAGAAGCTGAAAGACCTAAATAGTGTTGATAATCCTCTGCAGTCTCTTTTCAGTTTTAGCAATGCCATTCCTCTAATGAAACCTGTTATATGCTTTGCAGGAGAGATCCCATGATTATTTTTGATACTAAGCCTTCAGTCCATGCTTACTGACATTGCAAGGCATTCCTCTGATTTCTATCATAGAAAAGGATTTGCACATCCAGACTTGACATACATTACAGGAACTGTATATAATAAAAAGTATAATTTTCAGAATCCACAGAATATTTTTCATGCAAGCCTAGCTGGTTTCTCTGTGAAGGACATAAGGAATTCACAGCTTGATCACAAACTCCTACCTTTGGGTGTCAACATGGGGCTGTGCAAATAGATAAGCAAACTGTCCCTATAGTTAGCAAAGAGCTTCCTTAACACAAGGATGTACTGATACCAAAAGACAAGTAGGATATAGGATATCTATAGGTAACTGGCAGATGGGGCACAGCATCTTAGGGAGACACAATTGAAGGCTGGGCAGCATACCTGCACTGGCTGAACTGATCTCAGTGAGACCACAGGAACATGTCTGATACACAGGCACCTACCCTTACACCCTGAGTTAATTTATCCTTAAACTGATTCCCATCCCAATCCTCCTTTAGCTCTGTTCAATCATTTTATTGCCATTTCAGAAGGTGTCTAGCTGCTGCTGAAGCAAGGCATGGATCCTGCTGGTGCTCTGTCAGCCAGCTCTTTGCAGGTGTCTCAGGTGCCCTGAATGTATTTCAGACATCTGTGCATGACAAGGAAGGCAAGTCCACCCTGTGTGTCCCTGGCAGAGCTTGTGTGCTGTGTAGGTCCAGTGGCATTGTTCTAACATCTGCAGGAGATAAAAAGTTGTCTGCTGCTCTATTTAGGCTCATGCAGAGAATAATTAGGCAAACCCTCAGCTTTGTGTGTGTTAGTTAAAAATTCAATTTACAATCACTATGCATATAGTGTTATGCATTATAGTACAAAGGAGCTCTTCTCATTAATACACTGGAAAGGAAATTATATTCTGTGTTTTCTCAATGTGACTGTGATCTATAGATCCCAGTGAAGAAGGCAGAATTTTCCCATGTTCCTATTGAAGTGTGTCAGAAGTACCTGTTTTCTACATTTTGATAAGAGCCATGAAAAAAACCCACACTAAAAATGTGCACACACACACACTCACATGTATACACAAAAAGGCCATCCATCTGGGGATGGATTGAACTTTATTTCAATTCCCTAATTTAATGAAGTTTTCATTTGTATCTTCTCTTTTGTGACTCAAGTTTTGCAGAAGTGCAACTGTGTAAACAACAACCGGTGACAGAAGGAGCTTTAATGACACATGGCACATGTTGAAAAGTAGCAGACATTTTTAAAGACATGTGTTAGAGCATGATTTTTTTTCTGCAGCAATATTAAAGAAAAAATCGGTTCTCTCCTAGAAACTCAAGGTAAGAATAATTTTCTTATTTATCCTTTTTTTACTGTTATTAGAGATTAAGGCAACAAAAACATTAACTTTCTGCACTAGCTGAAGAGATGCTCATAAAAATGTCTAAATATCTATTGACCCTATGGTCTCAGTTGCAAATAGCCTGTACATAATAGAATTGCACTATAAAACCTATTTTTGTTATGAAAACTCTCTTAATGGATGCATATATTATTTATACTGGCAGTTACAGTTCAGGATAATGAAGGTTCATATCTGCAGTAATGCTAAAGGTGGGCTAAGCGGAAACATTTATTTAGTTCCATAAAATACACGTTTGAATGATGTCTGTCAGGTAACATTATCCATAGCACTCCTCACTTTATTAAAGTTATGGAAGAAGTTCAGCCCTATGAACTTGAACTGGATGGAGTCTCATAAATAGGAGCTGTATAAGATCTGGAAGGAAACTAAGGAAGAAAAGTATCATACAAGAAAGTTGGGTACCCATCTCCATTGGAGGGACATTCAGGTAAAGTAGCAGGTTTAGGGCTTGGAGTCTGTTCTCTCGTATTGTCTGGCTTTACTCTTACAAAGACAAGTTGCAAAGAGGAATGACTGAATCTCTGTCTGGAGGTGCCCCACAGATGCCTTGCTCTGGTGCAGACATTGTCATTGCAAGGCATGCTGACTTCAAGGGGGTCAGAACCATGTGACATTTAAAGAGCAAAAACCAACCCAGAAGAACTGAGTATCAAATCCATATTTAAACTGAATGGCTGGGGCACTTTTTATTATAACTGAGCCCCTGAGACCTGGTGTCCTCTCTCTATTGTGTCTGTAGGGATCCCAGATGGTGTGTGGACTCAAAAAAGCTATGACTTTTTTGTTCCCAGACACCTTCCAGCTGAGTGAGAGATAGGGTTTAGGCGGGGTTCTGCTGCTTCCTGAGTCTGGTCCTTATGGATCAGACCAATGATCTCCCAGCTGTCCCTGGGGCTTTTGCACTTTAGCAAGAAGGAGCAAGAAATTAAACTTTCCCAAGGTTCCAGCATGGCATGATTCACAAGCAGATGGGCTCTGTTCTGTGAGGTACCAGATGCCACCATGGAGCAATGAGCATGTCTTTGTGCAAGGAAGAATCACTGATAACGTCCTATACTTTCTGGGAAGATTCATATTTTTAGAATTTCAAAAGCACACCCACATTCACTGGGGGGTGTTTGAGCTACAATTTTATAAGGAACGCCTGCTTCTGCTAATTCCTTTAGAAGTAAACAAGTTACTGCTTCCCTGCTTTTAGAAAATGTGGGCAACTAATGCACAAAATAGAGTTAATTTGCTATATGGGTTTTATTGATTCTGCACCATTAACAGACCAGCTTAATTTGGTGAGAGATAAATAGTGTAATTAATTAATGACTGTTTCTGTCCATAAAATTAAACAATTAGTTTCAGCCACCCAAGACTGCAGTGTTTTTGAAGGATCTATGCAGTATTTATGTGCCAGGATGTTGTTTAAACACCCTGTAGTTCAGGACTGCCTAAATCCAAGTCTTGAAGTACAGCCATGTCTCCATTTTGTTGCAAATGTTTTCAAGGTGCTTAACCTGAATGTCTCTTGGATGGTGAGGTGTCTCATTTCAACACCTCACCTTCACAGAAAACATAAAAATCAGTCAAAAAAAGACCTCTGGTCCCAGTGGGATCATTCCTGCAAGTGGGGAGACTGCAGGTGCAGGCTTCCCCTTTCACATGTTTTCTTTCTAACCTCACTCATTTGTTTCTATGTAGAAGTCTGGCTTCATCACAGACAGAGTGGCTCCATGTCCTGTGTTGGGAAGGTGACCATTTCAAGTATTTACCTGTGATTCCTATACATGACAAGCAATTATCTGATAATGTTTCATTAAAAATGCTGTATTTCTACAGAAAAAAAAAACCCACCTGGCTTATATTAACCAGACTTTTCCAGAAAGAAACCCCAAAAATTTTTTCTAAAATATTCCAATCTCACTCTTACAGCAATATAGTACAAATTATAAAGCTAGAGGCCAAATGCCTGCTACAGTAGGGTTTATATCTTGGGATACTCAGTAGCTCTTTGTCCAGTGTAGTCCTGGAAATCAGATTTCCCACAGTTGTCTTTGAGATTGTTCCTGCCTTGCAGTCTCACTCATTTTCAGCTCTTTGTTCCAAAATTTATCCTTTCTTCATTTCATCCTATTACTTAATTTGTAATCATTACACCAGGTTCACAGCTAATGGTTAGAATGTCAATGCAATATCACACTGATAAGATTGACAGTATCAGGGCACATTACTCCTTTCCGAATATCTTCCTCTACCCTTTGTGAAAATTAATTTATGGCCGACTGGGGATGTCAGGCTCTGCAGCAAAGCCACACAGCTACATCATGCTCAGACTCCTAGCCACTTGACTCATTAAAGCATTTAAAAACTTGGCATCAAACTGTACTGGAGCTGTGAATCGCTCTGTTGTAGCAAAACAATCTTTCTGTCAATTCTGTTGGTTTTAAAATGAGGCTGCTCTGATCAGACCTTTCACATATGGAGGTGCACAGCTGGTTCTGCTGCTTTCAAGTGCATCCAGAAATATGCCCACTGGGCCTTCATGGGGCTGAAGGGAAAATTTTATCTCATGAAACAATTTTACTTTATGAGGTGAGATATTTCAGTTGGTAGTGATAGCTCTGTAGAAACAAGAGAGCTAAAACATGCTACAAAGATTTTTCACAATATTCATATATATTTAAACTACAGCTCAAGTGCTCTATCCTTTGGGAAGAAAAAAAAAAGAAAGAAAACTGAGAAAATAAACTATGCCTTGCTTGCGAACCTTTAAAAGGAAATTGCTGTGGTCTGATGAGAGGAATTGAACCAGTACTTTAGTTACAGCAAGTGTTCTTCTACTTTTAACTCTGCACAGATGACAGATGATGCTGGATCTGCTCCCTGCTGCATTAATTGCAGGGTTATGGCTAAAGCACAGCAGCTTTATTTTCTACTGTTGTGATCACAGCATAGGCTGAGGTTATTTTCCAAGGGAATAGACACATGCATGAGTGTGTATATGTGCACTAGCATGATGTCCATAGTAGGGATGTTAAGGCTGTCTCTTGTACACTTTAATTTACTAAAATCTCCACTTTAGCTAATGTATTTCAGATACTCAGGACAGAATCTTTTTTGGCACTTGGGACCAGGGCCTTGTCAGGCAGCTAAATGCTGAATGGATATGAAAAGGATATTAAAAAAAAATGAAGGGAGGTGAGGGTGAAGAAAAAAAATGCCCCTAACATGGCTTGAGTAAGAAGATCTGCTGCTGTTCATGCTGTGCCCTTATGAAGTGTATGCTGGTGGTTCAATCTAGCAAGAGACAGGATTCAAGAGTCCAAGAAGCATTTGGACAATACCCTCAGGCACATGTGACTCTTGGGAATGGCCCTGTTCAGGGCCAGGAATTGGACTTTGATGATCCTTGTGGGTCCCTTCCAACTCAGCATGTTCTGTGATTCTGTGGTAAGTGGGGTTTTGCTTGCACATAGTTTAAGGGATATCCCTTGAAGGAGGAGACTCTCATTGTCTGACTCCTACAGGATGAACAGCTTGTTGTGCTGCAGTTTGACAGATCCTTCACTCACAACTCCTTCTCTGTGCCAGTATGAGAAATGCTTTGAAGTCTAATATGGAGGTGACAGGTAGACATTAATGAGCTCACATGGCATTATTTCAGAGGAGCACGACAGCTTACGGACTACTTGCTTTCCACAGGAAGGTTTGTCTTCTTCATAAAGCCAGAAACAGCCTCACCTTTCTCTGACATAGTTTTCTCTTCCTCATGGGTCTTCCAGAGACAACTATCATCTGATATTGCCAGCTCTTCTGTTACTTTGGGGGGTTTATGACTGGAAGAGGAAATTCAGACCTTGGAAGGGAACACACCTTGAGTCTGGAGTTTCCAGACTCTCTGGCATCCCAGATTATACACAATAGTAAATTTCTTCTTGTTCTTGCAGGTCTCATTTTTGGTGTTTCAGGGCAGATTTAAGAGACTAAGGAGTTTCTTTTTCATGTGGATGACAGATGGGTAGCAGCAAACAGGTTGTAATGGAAGAAAGACATGACAAATGAGGCAGCTAACTTTGTTCTCTACAACTCTCCTTAGCATCTAGAAAGCATAGTAATTCAGGGACTGAATGTAATGTAGTTCCTAATATATCAGTAGAGAAAGTACAAAATAAAGTTATGGATCTCACTGGAAAGGGGCAATTCCACCTCACATCAGGTTTTGTAAAAAACAAAAGGAATAAAGCTTACAGAGTCAAGATCTCTGTCCTTTTGTTTAATCTTCATTTGCCTATTTATTTGTTACCATTTGCCTATTTAATGTTACTATTTATTTGTTTATTTGTTAAGTATGCTATTACTTATGCAGTAATAGGACCATTTCAAACAAATTTAACAGAAGATGGAAGGTATCAAAACTGTGGCATTGCATTAGGTTGATGCAGGTAATGGAAAGAGTCCTTACAGGTTACACAGGCTAATACATCACTTTTCATTTGAAGGACCAGAGGTCAAATTGCTTTGCACCTACTGCGTGCAGCAATGTATGCATTTAAACCATTGAAAACATCTTTTGCCTCCTATTTTGCCCCAGAAGCAGATGAGGAAAAGGATGCAATCTCATAGCAACCCTGGCTGTGCCAATTTGCAGTTTGTGGATCAGCTTGTTTCCTGTGCATTAAAATTAAATTTTTCAGTCTGGAATGCACAAACACATTTAGAACACAACTGTATGTTCCAGGAGTATGAGCACAAGGAAAGCTGTACTGGATGGGATCAGATGTCTAGTTAGGACTATGAAGGCTGGTCCTCTTTTTCCAGCAGTGACAAGTGGCAGATGCCTAAGGAGGAACACAGGAAAGTGGCAGGATAGAGTGATACTGATAATGATACAATGGGAATTCATCTGAGCTGTCTTCCTTCCTCCAAGGGCTAAGAGTTCACAGGTGACACTCGGGGGAATTTCATTTATGAAATCTATTTATGCATTTATCATGAATAATGCATTTAGCAGTTCTTGGTGCATTGCTCTCTTTGTTTCTTTTTTTGCTTCTTGGTCTCACATTGAAATTTAGGTCCAGGTCCTACAACAAAGAGGCCCATAAGGTAACTATGCACCATATAATAAATGTATCTTCTCACTTCATTTGAATCTGTCACCTGCTGGCTTCAACTAATGCGTCTGAATTCTTGTAGTGAGGGTGGTATAATCAACCTGTCCTTAGGTTTCCCAGTCTATCTATTGTTTTCTAGGCTGTTCTTGCATCACCTGTTGAATGTCCCTCCTTCTGTAGAGTCCTGGTGCTTGAATTGAAGCAGTTTCATATCTTTTGCCACTCTCTTTTGTACTATTATTTACTGGTTTGGGATTAAACTTGCATATTAGGTAAAAAACAAAGGCACACCAAGGAAAAATGAATATTTTCGTCTTCTATGTTCCATCTGTTATTTAGTCCTGGGCCAATCTGGAATTTCATTACCATTATCCTCTCCCCTGACTTGATATAGATTACTCATACCCATATACAAACCAGTCTTTCTCACATTAAAGAATCTTTTCCAATAGAAGTAATGTTTAACCAAAACAGAATTTGGAAAAAAGCCCAATCACTTCTAGTTCCAAGAAGTTTTGAAGACCTTTTCTTTATTTAGGGAAGGACATAATTTTTTTGCAGAAGCAGTACCTATGGCAGAATATTGGCTAACCCAGTATTCAGTGTCCTTAAAATTTCTAGGAGATTATTGCAAATTGGGAAAAAGCTGTATACACACACATTTGAGCGTAGGCTCATCTATTTTGTTTTTAAATTTCTTTGAATTCTCTTTCAGTCAAGTGTTAGGAAATGATACAATATCACAGCTATCTGGTCTAGGTGAGCTGAAGAACTGAAGCAGCAAGCTGCAACACTGCAGCCAATATATAAAATTCCACTATTTTTTTTTCTAAACTGAACAGAACAGCTTCACAGCTTTTTAAAAACAATTTAAAATTGCTAACAGAAATGTCAGTGCTGAGCTTTAATTTCACTCATAGTCCTGGCATGAAGAGATGAAGATTAAATTCTATGGACAGTGGGTTGCATTTCTAGTTTATTTTGATGGGCAAACAAGATAAAAGAAATTGCTGACTTAAATTTAGACAAGTACCCAATTGGACATTAACATTTTAGATGTAGAAACTGGCTTACTGAAGGGTAAACCCTTTTTTACAGGGCACATCCTTCCTATTGGTCTCTAAATAACAATTTTATATAGTTCAGCATTGTGCTGTTTCAAAGAATTACTGTTTAAAGCATAAGAAAATGTTTTGCTTTCAGAATGAGGCACATTTATTTCTACAGCGCTTGTAGAGAACAGCAGATTTTAAAATTAATTATTTACAAAGCTTTTATGAGACAGGATTTGTAAGCCTTAAATGGTTAGAAAATCCTTCTGATATATTCCTGCGAAATATCGTACAGACAGAGCCATCCAAGTTGTTTTATTTCTCATAATGCCTTTCAGTTCTTGTGAATTTGATCTAACTTTGGGGTGAGGAGATCAGGGAAACACTGGAAATATGGGGGGTTTTGCCTTTCACACTTTATTTGTACATTTAATGACTGGTAGAATATATCTGGAAAAATGTTGTTAACAGAAAATAGTGTAATCTTTAGGAAAGAAATGCTGGTTTTAAATTCAGGATGGATTGCATCCTGAAAAATTGTACCAGAAGCTTTTTTCTCTTGACCCACCTTTACAATCCAGAATGCACTAAGTGCATACAACTAGTTATTATTCTCTGGAGTGAGGAGACAGTCTACAAAATATATATCACTATCTGAGTTCCATCTGCACACTCAGCAAATCTCAAAGGCATTTTTCTGAGGCACCAAGGCAGCACTGGGAACGTGCTCTGACACAACATAAGGAGTGGTGTCTGCTCATTACCTCTGGACATAGATGTGTGTGTGTTAAAACAAACAAACAAACACACAGACACACAAACAATTGTATTCATATCTAAGTTCCTATTGAAAAACTGATCAATGTTTCATGGAATCATTGAAAAATTTAAACTGGAAATAACTTTCACCATCTAAACTCCTGGTCAAGGGCAGACTTGTTTCAAAATCCTCATCTAGTGTACACTGCCAGATGAAAGAAAACTTGTCTTATGCAACCTGAAAATATATCAGTTTTATGACTAATCATAATCTACAGGCACACAATCCAAGGAATAGTGATTCTACTAAATCTAAACTTCATTATTAAGTGACGAAAGCTCCTTTTATACGACATTACATATAACTCTTTCCTGAAATTAAAAACAACACTTCCCATTCCACTTCTTGTATCTGCAATGTTTACTGCATTGCCAGTAAACAGTTCTGAAATGGTTCTGAATGGCTCTTCTAGTACAAGCAAGATTTACAGAACTAATTAAGGAAAGTTATAGGTGAGCCAAACGGGCTTAAGTGTCCTTGCTTTTCTTGTTATTTGATTTTTGATCATCTATTCACTGGCAATTCCAGGTCCAATGGTCATTTTTAATCTGCATTAAAGTGTTTTATGAGATCATTAAGAGAAATATTAAAAACGATAATTTAAAAAATCCTAGAATTTCCTGAAGTCCACTCCTTATCTATATTTTTCTTTTTGTTTTCTTTTTCTTTTCCCCCACTTTAAGATGTTACCAATGGAGCAGCCACTACAGTTATTTCATAATTTAATATTTCTTGATGAGCAAATTTCTCCTATTTTCCATCCAGCTATTAATTTCCATTATGTAATTTATTTTTTAGTATGTTCACCTCCTGAATCACTGAGAAAACTGAGCTCCTCCTTAGAAACACACCTGCAGAGATGTTTGTATTTCTCAAATATCAGTTGGCTAAATTGATGTTTCACTGAACGTTAGTCCTCCTCTATAAATTCAACCTTTGTCCTACTACTTTTTTCTTCCTTTTTTTTTTTGAAGTAGGTCAAATCTATTAAGAAATACTTAAGCAAGGATACTCAACATTTTCTAGGAGGGCAGAAGTTCACAAATCGAGTGAACTATGAAGTTCATTCAAAGACTATGTGTCCTTCTTAGCTCAATGCAGTTCTCTTGAATCATCATAAGCATAATAAAAAGAAAATTAGAAAGAAGAAGAAAAAGAAGAAAAAAGAAAAATTGACTGCCAACACCCTATCTGCAGGTCTGTGTATCTGCTTTCTACATTTTTCCCCTGTTTTTGGAAGGAATTGTTTTTGACTGCCTACTCATCAAGATGATTATCAGCACAAAGGGAGCAGTAGCAAACCACCAGCTCTTAACTTTTATTAAGAAAATAAATTACCCTAGGAGGTAGTTTAGCATAAACTGATAGAAAACATCAATCACAGTTTCTTTGGGGAGGACAAAGTGCAGATGAGTGAAGCAGTAGAGTATTTTGTGATGAGGAGAAATGGAGGTTGATAAGATTTGTTTGTTGCTTCTAGAATGAGAAGAATCCTGGGTGCAGCTACAGCCAAGACCTGTGAGTTATGTGAGCTTCCTGCTCCACCATTTCCAGAAGGAAAAAAAAAGAAAGGAAGGAGAAAAAAGCCAAGGTCCCAAACAAGGCTTAAAATAATGTTCACACCATAAAGCACTGTGAATTTTATTTGCAGTCTAGGAGTTCAGTACATAGACCTGCCACCAGCTACGTGACTGGCCAGGATAACAGGAAAGGACCAAATAATTCAAATCACTTCTGCTCTGAGATGCATCTTTGCACATGCTGTCCATCTGCCTCAACCATTTCATCAGGAGGAAAAAGACTCTTCTTTTTTCACAATTTGTTGTCCTGTACATGTGATGAGCATGGTAGCTCTCAGTTCTGACTCATTCCTTGGAACAGTAGCATACTGGATTTTAATTGTCTGTCAAATTGCAGTGAGGACAGCAGCTGTATGACAAGCAGACTAGCAGAGCTTGTCTGTTCCCACAGATCAGGGCTGAGTCATGGTGATGGCACAGTATCTATAAGTTATCTTTGCTGCTCATTTATAGATAAATTTAATTTTCCAAGTATTACTCTGGCACCACCTTCTACTACTAAAGCCACACAAGGTTTTAGAGGTAAGTGTTATGGCCTCATGATGTAACACTCATTCAGTAGAAAACATCGCGTGAGACATTCCGCAAAATTGAATAGATATATTAAAGTGTTCACTGATCCTTGTGGAAAATTCCTAACAAGATCCTGCATTACTTAAGATTTAATTTTATCAGATATAAGACTGCTTCATTTTTTATCTTGCTAGAAAGCCTATTTTAGAAACAGGAAGGTTTACACATCAAAGCTATGATTCCACCTTTTTTTGTAAGATCCTAAACATCCTCTTTGTTTCCCGTTGCTTTTCATGGTGAACTCTGCTTGCCTAGTAGTTTTAAAATTGGGAATTGGAAAGTTGATATTCAAGAAAGTCAAAGATATTCAGTTGAAATTCAAGAAATTGTTCAGAGAATGACAGGCTGGCTTTGAATATATTTTATTTTATCAGCATTCAGGGAAAGAAAGAGGAAGGAGAAATCTTTGTAACACAGAGCAGGAGAATAGATAAAAAGAGTGCAGTAGGAAAAGAAGGCCTTTTTAAGTGCACTGTGAATATAGATAGATATACCTCACCTTCCTTTCTTGTCAAATAGAGCAGAATAAGAAATAATTGGCTTACTTTGTATAAGAAAAAAGACAGTTTCAATATTAAGAAATTCTTGCAAGCCTAAGAATGGTTAGGTAATGGAGGCAGCTGCCGAAGGATGCTGAAGAATCAATATTATTGGAAAAGTTCAAAGTAACATTTAACACTCTTCTATATTTGATGGGTGATGTGAAATCACACTGTCTCTGCCCATGTAGGAATTGAATGCTAATAATGTCATTAGTTTTCAAATACTAAGGATGGAAACAGTAAAATACAGATGAGCAATGCTCTTCTTCCCTCAAGAAAACTCAGATTGCCCAATTTGTGGTCATTGCCAAGAAGCCTGACCTAATGCACAGGGTTCCTGCCAAAACACAGAGAGCTTAGGGCAAAACTATTGAAATGAGGCTGGAATTGAAGGGTCAAACTAGAGGGAACAATACATATCAAAAGGTTGCATGGGATATTAAGAAAAATGAGAAAAAGGAGAACAAGACTGCATGATACAGGACAGTGTCGCTTTAGCAGTGTTCATATTAATCTCTGGAAAATTTGTCTTGTTTATGAATTTTTTTTTTTTCATTATTATGGTTCTAGATCACAGCTGAGAAGGGCTTATGCAAACTCTAGAAGTGGTGAATTCTGGAGAAGATAATGGCATACTAGTGGGGTTGAGTTCCACAGGAATGAGATAGAAAGTATGAAGTGGGGCTGGGGGAGAGATGACAGAAAATAGTCATATCCAAACAAAAGGAGTGAAATGTTGAGGACTTCATTCAACCCTCAAATTCCTATGCCAAAAAATGCTGAAATATGTTTGAGGCACAACTGTACCACAAATGCATTAATCATTAAACAATGTTCTCTGAACAAGGTGAAGTTCACAGCATTAGGGAGATACTACACAACTGTCAGATGAAGAAGGACTTGAAAAATGCAAGTCTTTCCTAAATGAGATCAGCTGAACTAGAATTCCAGCACAGATTGCTCTTCTTACATTGCACTTGAACTGAAATGTGCTGGGAATGCTGTGAGGTGGTTTGCATCACCCTGGGTACAGACTGGATAATTCACATCAGACATTACTTACATGAGCTTCTGAGAGAGGCATAGAAAACACAAAAGAAAAGCAGGAAGAGGAAAAGGATGAAGAGGAGGAGGAGGAAGAAAAGAAGAAGAAGAAGAAGAAGAAGAAGAAGAAGAAGAAGAAGAAGAAGAAGAAGAAGAAGAAGAAGAAGAAGAAGAAGAGCAAGAACAAGAACAAGAACAAGAACAAGAACAAGAACAAGAACAAGAACAAGAACAAGAACAAGAACAAGAACAAGAACAAGAACAAGAGCAAGAACAAGACAGGCCTTTGAACTGAGTCAGACTTGGGGAAAAAGCAGTTCCAAATGCCTTAGAGAGCCTCATATCTCTTCCTTTACTCTTTTTGATTTGTTTGAGTTCTCTGACTTTGGATCCAGGTGCAAAGTCTTGGCATTTCATATTGCTTGTTGTAAAGCTAACAGTCCACATCATCAATTTGGATTTGATCATAATTATTACTGACACATTTCCTATTTTTCTCAAGGTACAAAACTACTCATTTATTGACCTCTAACTAATCTCTCTTATTTCTGTGAAGTTCTATTTAAAGATATTCCTAAACAATTCAGCATTATGACAACCATAGTGTGAGGAAAATGAAAATAAAATATTGGGAGTGGGAAATTTATTATTAAAGCAAAAAAAGGCAGAATATTTTTTTTTTTTATCCGTGCATATTCAAAACACCATTCCAACTTGGCAAATAAGCTCTGTTTGTCCTTCACAGGCCAGGGAAGAAAGGAAGTTGTGCCTTTGCCTTGCATCACCCAGAACACTGTCGTCACTTAACTGAGGCACTGAATGCTCCAGGGATTCAGTCATTTCCGCTGCCAACATCAAAAAGGAAGGCTTTTCAATACACTGTAGGGGCCAAATCCATTAATACCTGTGGTCCTCCAAAGTGCTAAGGACTGGCAGGAGCCAGAAGGAGGACATTGGAAAGGTACTTACCAGAGCTATGAGGCAGAGCAAATTTTCTTTCATAGCTCTGGCTGGACAGCCTGACAAATTTACTGCTGTACTGATGGCTGGATTTAGGGCCAGGAAGGAGAGGGTTTCTATCATGTTAGATCAGAAAATATTACCTATGTATTGCCTTCCTCTTCTAAATTGAAAGTTGACGGCTTGTGAACATTTGAGGATTCTGCCTGGCTTTTCTGGTGGCATCTCACACTGCCCTGCTATTTCTACAGGGCAAACAACATATTGGTCTTCCTAGAAAAACATGCTTTGCTTGTTGGACTCAGGATAAGATAACTGACATAGGAATAGTGTCCCATGACAGCTGAAATTACAGGTTTGAGTAGTTTCATAGTTCTTTTTGGCCACTGTGAAATTGTGTCAAAGTAATTCTTCATGCAAAATTACTTACAATAAAAATAAGTCATGACTATTTACTTTGAAGTTTTTATCGTGCTTTCCCTAATTCTGCTCTCCTATGGCAGTGAGGAGAATGACACTGCTGAGATCTGGTTTTAGTACGTGATGAGTAAAATTCTTTTAGTGCAGTGCACTGTTCTAGACCCACCCTCTCCTGACTCCATGGAAGTGCCACCTCCGTGGTTTTGCCACTCCTGATCTATGCAGGTAACTTCACAACCCTGGCACCACACATGCAACAGAATTATTCCCTGATGGGAAATTGTACGGGATGGTGATAATTATCTCATCAATTTCATAAACATTAACTGGATTCCTGCTGTTATGATTTAGAAGTTTTTCTATGTTCCTACTGCCTTTCCTGTTACCATATTTTCAGTGCAGCCCTTTAAATATGAAATAACCTGCTGAAATACATATTGTGATACAGATTTTAAAGGAATGGCACTGCTATGACTTTCATTCTTGTCTATCATAGTATAGTACCTCCAAATTGTAAAAAACTTTAAGACAGCAAATATTAAATCATTTCAAATAAGAACAAATTGTAAGTCAAAAAATATGAGAAATTTGCCTACAGAGAAAATTGTCAAATCTACAATGTATATTTATCACTGATCACAGGTCCATATGTATGCTTGTGAAAGAAAAACAAATCATAAGCTAATATACACATTGTAAGGAATTTAACTTATTGCAGCTCAAGCTATTTACCATAATGTATTTTTATTTCACATTTATTTTGTGAAGTCACTTGATTTTATCTTATGACTGCTGTCATAAAAACAGCTTTTCCTGATGAATAACATTTGGAACAAAACCAAAACCTGACCTAGCTCTTGTTTTTCTAGGATTAAGCAAAGAAGGTGTAAGCTCTTAGTACTTTGTAACACTAAATGAAAAATCCCCATTTATCACTGGTAATCACCTTGAAAAGTGACCACCTGAATGAAATAAATAGCCTGTGTGATTGCAGATACAGCATCATTATGCAAGGACAGGAGAATAAGACCAAGAGATGCCTTCAGTCTTATGTAAGCCATCAAGAAACTGGACATGTGAGAGATGCCAAAGGAAGAGATGGGATTGCCTCATCTAAAACCTCCAAGCTGCAGTTAGGGCCCTTTGATGATTTAATATCTTCCCCTGGAGGGAGGGAGCTCGTTCTGTCCAGATGCTTTTATTCTCCCTCCATTTCAGACCAACATAGCCTAACAAATAAAACAAAGGAGACAGTGGGAAGAGGAAGCACTGCACAGTTCTGCATTATAGAGGATGCTGGCTGCTGAATTGGTGTGTGGGAATAATTTCTTTGCCCATATAAAACCTCTGGCATTAGAAATGCGAAGCATTTTGATAGCAGAAAAGAAACCAAAGAGAAAGAAGCAGGAATAGACATGAAAGGAGGATAGTATGACTTCAGCAAAAAAATTGGCAGAGGTAAATGGAAGGAGGAATAATTTTGAAGCTGACGTGTGGTAAAGCTTAGTGAAAGAGAATAGGCACAGCATATTTCTTTAGAGGAAATCTGAACTGGGAATTTATATCTCTCAGTGCATTACCGACTTTTCAGGTTTCTCTCCCCCCATGAATTTCCATTTATATTTTCCCACTTCACCTGCGTTGTCCTAACAATGAATTTCACCATGCCATGACCTTCACAGAACTGTAGATGCTTATTTCTCACTAAAAACACGTGTGCTATCATCTGCAGATTTTCCTGCCATATTATTTATGTCCTTTCTCAATATGTTCTGTGAGATATTAAGTAAGTCCAAACAGAAAGGTGACCCACATAGAACTTGACATGTACCATCTGCCTTCAGGATAGATATTTATCATTATTCATTATGCCTTGTTTCCACCAAGCAACTGTTTTTCAGCATGCATGTCAATATTACTGTCAGTGGCAATATGATTCTACAAAAAAATTTCATGAGATAGTGCACACCATAAAACCTCATATATTATACCACCTGGCTTCTGTTTGTCAACAAGTGGTGCCATTCCACTGAGGAAGCAATCCATTCCGACAAGAAAGATATATGATTTAATTACTTGTTTTCCTTTGTCGGTGAAATGAAGGTCCAAGCAAGATCTTCAGAGATAAAACAGCAATGCCACAGGAAGAGCCCCAATCTCCTCACTCCAAGCTGAGTTTCCTCACCACTGGGCTGCTGCAGCCTAACCCTCTGTGCTTGCTATCCTCCCAATCTATTAGTCCTGACTTAGCAGGTTGCCTGCTTTTGACAGGACCTTGTTCCCATCTTCTGTTCACACAGACTCCTTCCCCCAGAGCAATAACTTGATGTCCAGGGAAGCCTGGCTGCTGGGTAGACCTCTGTGTTTGATACCCCTCAGGCTGAGGGGGAACCTCCATCTTCCAAGGTAACCTTAAATTTAAATCTTAAACCCAGATTTTAGAGTCTGCGGTTTCAAATTGAAAGCAAATCTAAATGGTCACAGAAAAGTTGCATTACATACAAATTGCATTCCTTAATCTTACAGAAATCTGTATCGTGCTTTTTATCAATATTTAGTTTTCTTTAAGTGTATTTTTTATAATCACTGACCATGTTTGTTGCAGGCATTTAAAAAAATTCTGGAAGTATAATATGTACTCCTATTTCTCTGGGTAGGACAAATGGAAAAATTCATTAATACTATGAGAATAATGCATTTTTTCTTTCTATTCCATGTTTATTTTCAGAGTAATTGGTATTATAGCAGGAAGACAGCAATTTTCTACTGCAATTGGACAGAAAGAAAGACTCCCTTGTTGCCCTTGAGAGGATAAAATATACCTTTTAAATTACTCTTTTTGTTCACTATAAACTAAAAATCTATAGACTTCAGCTTGCCCATTGGTGACATTTCTCCTTAAGTTATTTGAGGTTTTCACTTAAGTCTACTTAATTATTTATCTGTATAATCAACTCTGCACAATCTCCCCAGAAGAAATAAATGACACAGTTTAGATATGCAAAGGATGCTTAGTTTCTGAGAAAAAACAAAGCTTTTGCAAACTCCTCCTGGGAGAGCATAACATTGGAGAAAGATCAAAGGAGAAAACTCAATCCAATATTATTAGATGGATTAAGATTTATGTATAATCTTGCAGTGGTATTGCTCAAGCTTCGGCACCAGAAAGGTTTTGTGAGCATTCCCAAGAGAAAAAGAAAGCAACCAGCATGATTTGTTCACAGTATCTTCCAAGGCCAGAAATGAGCAGATATTTGGAACTTTCTGTGTACTTCTCAGCACTCTTATCCTCCCAGAGTGAGAATGAAGTCCAGTGCTCATTTGGAGAGACAGACTTGCAGTCCTTAAGATGGGCTGCCTTAAAATCTTTTCTAGGGATTTTTATGATGTGCCTTTGTTCCCACAGGGATTTGAAGGAATAGTTTTCGTGAAAAATTTGGTTTGTTAGAGTTATCTGAGCATGTTGCCTCCTAACAGTTCTGCCTTCTTGGTGGTCTTTAATGGGCTCAGTCACATTTTTTCTTGTTTTCAGATGTGGGAGGGAGATTGTTGTTGCCTTGACATAGTTCCCTGTCATCACTGCTCTTTTGTCAGTCCTTTTAGGGGAAGAGTATGTGCCACACTTCAAGCCTTCCCTACCTGAATGCTGTCTGCAACTTGAAATTTGTGCATTTCCAGCTTCTTGCTGTAACTCAACCAGTGCAGGTGAAGAATTTCTGTTTAATGAAACTGTTTGTCCTACTATTTTACTACAAAATTAATATCTACTGAGTTTGTAGAGCAATAATTGCTATATCACAGCCCTGTCATAATCTGTTCATATTTGCTCTGGTGAGTGTTTACAAGAATGATAAAAACATTTAAGTTGTGACAAGGGACACATTTATTTACTTCAAGCATATGTAAAATGTTTATTTTTACTGTTGTGTCCCAGTTTGATACATAAGGTTTTACATTAGATATTGAATGATAAATGTGTCCCTGGTTGTTTTAATCTGTATGTGGGAGGTTAATAACTGCAAAGCAAAGTGACAGTAAAGGAGCAAAGCAGGGCCCCAGGGACATAAAGAAATATTGATTCAAAATGTAGAGCCTCTTCCTAAAAAAATATGTTTGTGGGACATAAAAAACTACATAACAAAAATAAAAGTAATAGACAAGCTTTTGGATGGACATCTGTGACAGAGATTATTTTCTTTGTTTCTGGGAGATTATAGCAGAAGCATGTAATGTCTGCCATAAGGCATTATCACATTTAATCACATTTCACAAGCTACTGTTTCTGCACAAAGCAGTGCTTTTCGAGGACCTCAGGGTATTTGGACATTTCTCAGAAAAGTCTGAGATATTGTACTCTCTGAAAAGTCTATGCCATGTCTGGACTTGAACAATTTGATATTCTTCACACAAAAGAACCACTGAATGTTGTGAGGAAGTGCAAAAGGTTGGTAATGTGTTTAAAATTTCCATTTAGGATCATCACAGTTCATCTTCACAATTTTTAGCTAACTGGGTAATATAAACTAAGAAAAGTTGTTGAGTCTTATGTTAAATAAGACATGCTCTGCTACCCTGGAGAAGCTACGAACTGAAATACATTTCAAGCTGGGATACCTACAAAATATGATAGATTTTTGTGGGGAAAGAGTTAAGCAGTTCAGAGATTAGGAAAAAATACATAAATCTTGTTTGCAAAGTCATTCTAATGAAGTAATTAGCCTGTCAGTCTCTCTTGTTTTCATCTTGAAATATCATTCTCAGATGAGTGCATTAAAACATTTCTTCTGTGAGAACTACATAATTTAATGCTAAAGATATTCAGATAATGGCAAGTGGATCTGACCTTAAAGAACTTATTACTTCAATCTTCTTTTTATCACACAAGTAATGGGCCTGCTTAATTTCAGCTTAGCAAACCACTAAACAAATATATAGTAGGTTTTCTACCTAAACAGAAATGTGTTTAGAATTTTTGAAAACGGGCAGGATTTTCTTGATTAGGCTTAATGACAAAATATACAGAGTCGTGTATGCCAGCTGAATTCCAACTCTGAATCTACAGAAATGTAGAACAGTGTTGCATCTATTTAATATGCAAAACATTACACTGATGTCACATTAAAGCTATATAAGCAACAGTCCTGAAAAGTCATACGGTGGACAAAAGGTGAAAAAGACACTTATCTCTTTTC
The DNA here is from genome assembly GCA_013396995.1 of Dicaeum eximium. NCBI lineage: Eukaryota > Metazoa > Chordata > Aves > Passeriformes > Dicaeidae > Dicaeum > Dicaeum eximium. The sequence continues at coordinate 84,994 of VWZP01006243.1, forward strand.
TGCTATACATGTCTTGCATTTCCTGGATTCTTCCATTTATTGCTATTATTTTCTGTAGAAGGTAGTTAAATCTCTTTTGACTTTTAAACCAAAAATTAGAGGATATTGACATTTTCTGTTGCATACTCATGTTGACTATGCCATCAAGCTTGACTATGGAGGTCCAAGCCTCTCTGCATTTGTCTGAAGCAGAAGGTATTCCCATCTGTAAGTATTCAAAAATTGTGAGTAAGCAGATTAAAAATTCACAAGACTGACCTAAAACAACAATGTAAACCCACTGCATTTTAGGTTGCTTTGCATTTGTAATTTTCAACTCTTTCTGGAATATTGAAGCAATTTTTTTCAAGCTGTTGGAACCATGGAGGTCGGGAAGGGAAGGGAAGGGAA
>VWZP01006244.1:0-46922 GCA_013396995.1 Dicaeum eximium
CCCCCCGCGTCACCGCCCGCCCGCACCGCCCCTCAGCGCTCCGCCCGTGACACCGACAGCGGCCGGCCCTCGGCACACGGGCCCGATCCCCGGGAGCAGGGGTTCAGCCCCCGGGCTGCTGGCTGTGCTCGGGCAGAGCCGGCTGAGGAGCACGGCAGAGGAGGGCCCGGTGCTACGGGCAGCTGCCAAACCCGTCTGGCTCCAGCATCCAAAAACCGGCTCCAGCATCCAAAGATCGTCTGGCTCTAGCACCCACCCCCTTTTCTAAACCGCACCAGAGAATCCCCGAGAGAATCTCTGAGCCCCGAGAATCCCCGGCTCAGAACCACAGCACCGGAGGCTTTGCTTAGCCCAGACCAGCCAGGGTCAGGCAAGGCTGCCTGATATCACCCTGGCAAGAGGAAAGTATAACCTGGCTTCTTTAGCAAAAATGTTTCATCCTTTATAAAGGGCAAACCCCAGCCCAATGGATTAAACAAAACATATCCAATTTCATTTGGAAAACTGTGAAACTGGACCTGTTGGCCAGTGAGTCTTGACTGGCCCTATTGTGCTGTACCCCTCTTCATCCTCACCAGCCAAAACTGCATCAAGTTTAGGCTCTTATTTTTAGTGTGGGATCAATCCAGGTCATGTTGCATTGTATTGCTTTCTTTCACTATTTCTTTAAATAATTTAAAATCCCTGTATAAATATGAATTCCCATTATAAATATGACCCAGAAAGCACAAGTCTATCAGAAAGCAAAGCCAAGCACAGGAATCAATAGTCCTTTAAATAACATTTGTTGTGTCTACATTGCAAACCTACCTACGTGACTGTCCTTCCTGGCAGGTGATACCAAACAGTACTGGCACACGACAGTGATTTTTCTGGTTTTTAGGCTGTGTCATAAATGCCTGGAAGTTGCAGCTAGAAAAAGAAATGCTCTCAGCTCTCTGACCTAGAGAGCACACAGCCAAAATGCTCTGTCCAGTGCCTCTGGCCCCAGGTCAACACTCTTCTGCTCTGAGCTGCCAAAAGCAAGAGCTCAGGAAAGCAAATCGTTACCAACAGAAAAGACAAGGACCAAAGCAGGTTGCTTTTTCTCCCAGTTGCACACAGTTGTAGCAGCCATCAAGCACTGCATTTGCAACCTGGACTTGACCTATTTGCTTGTGGCCTAGGGTGGTTTTCTAGCTTTCACAGCTGCTGCTGAACATTAGACATCCCACACACATACCTGACCTGGACCCCAGTACTGGTTAAAGATTTACCTAATGCTATTTACACACAAACCCTATGTTTCAGACATGCATCTGGAAACATAACTCAAAGGGCTTATGCCTCATGTTACTCCATATTCTATGCTTTAAACCAGATCATTCCCCCAGAATACCTCCTCAAGGGTTTCATCTCATCATGACTCCTGTAAGCCCTTCTGAAACCTGTGGCAGACAAATCACTGCCTCCTGCTATGCACTATTCACAAGCCTTCAGATTTCTCTCAAGCAGACAGTGCTCTGTGAAGGCAAGTAGAAGATTTATGTTAAATCCTACATATTTATAGAGGTCTAAAGACAGTGTTAAGAAAATCAGTTTCATCCCACTCCTATGCATTTTCTGCACCCAGTGTAAAATCAGCTCAAGGTAACTGAAGTGCAGCCAAGAAACAAGTGCTGAGTACAATCTGTTGGAATGCCAAGTAAGGAAAGAAGAACTTTGCAATGCAAAGCTTTCTGAAACACCCCATGTTATTCAGAGGAAGCAAAGCCAGCCTGTTTTAAAATTTCAGCTTGCTGGGGATAGCACTAACCTTTACAGAACCATCCAGGAGCTGCAGCACCTGCAATGTTTGCAGTGGATTGTATCGAGCAGCTTCCAAGGTTTGAAGAAGGCAATAAAAGAAAATTACTCCAGTCTGTAGGTCCTGTCCTCAGCTCTTGTATATTAATTGGATTCAGCATCCTGTGAAACAGAACCTGTTACCTTAGAAGAAGCTTTGATAAAGAGGACTCCTGCACTTGAGGGAACTGCATAAAGCCAATCAAGCTCTTCAACATGAAGCCTCTCCAAATGGTATTTATGTGGCTTGTATTTACCTTTCATGCAAGTAATGGAACACGCCAGACAGCTTTGCATGGTTTTCCAAGATGGAAAGTTGCTCATGGTCAGCAGCAGTATTTATGATATTAATACCAAAGCCATCAGTAACAGTTTAAGTATATTTTTTAATTTTCTTACAACCACTTAAAACTGTCATATAACACAAACTTTTGTACACTATTTACAGACAAAACAAGTAAAATATCAATCCAAAATATTTTTTAAAAAAATCCTCTGATTAAATTGTTACACCTGCTCAAACAATGGTGGGACTTAATAGGCATATTTTCTTGTGCATGTTTCTCTTCCATGTAGTACTTCAGTCTCACTGCATATATATATTTTCTTTTAAAAGTTAAAGAAAGATAAAACCAGCAGAAGGGACACAACACAATATGCATTTAAATCTTTGTTTAAGAACAAGCAGCTAATTAAAAAAGGCAAAATACAGGAAAAGTGCATCAGTTCCAATGAGTTAGTATAAGAAAGAGGCCCACACACAGGTGTGGAGCTGGCACCCTTTTGGGTAGAGACTCCTAGAAGACCTCTGATTGTCTATAGAGATTATTTTAAATTTATTTTAAACAGAAATTGCAAAAACAAACAAACAAACAAATTAAAAAGGAGAGGAGAAACATGACACCTCCAGATCTTTTTTTGTTTTGCCATGAGGTTTCTTGTAAACTGGTGCTCAACAACTTTCGGAGTGGGTGAGAATTCCTTTGTGCCCAGAGCTCAGTGTGTGCCATGAGCTGTCCCCGAGCCCCAGGGCTGCTCCCCCCGGTCTGTGCCAGGCCAGGGGTCCCACTGTTTGTGCAAAGTCACTCAGACCCACTGCCTTGAACTTGTCAGCACAAGATCTGCTCGCTTCCATGGCTTAAAGATGAGCCAAACACTGCTGGCTGGTTGCCTAAACAGAGCAACTTTGTTTTCTCATCAAAAGTCCACTTGCATGTCTGGTGCATTTCAGAACAGATACCACGCTGAGGGAGCTACAAATGACCATGGAGACAAAGTGTCACTAACCTTAACTCATTTTCATTGTGTTTCATCCAGATTGGTAATTTGGTTTTACAACAAGAAAAGAGGCTTGCTGTCTCTGGTGTTCCCAAGTCCCATTGCAATCCTGCACCCAAAAGGCTGCCTTTGAAAACAAGGCTACATGCATGTTTGGGGAAGGGCAGCAGCACTGTGGAACAAGGGGACAGCACACAATTCCTTGGAAGGGGAGCCTTCATCCTACACCTGAAGTCTCCTGACCGAGCCCATGTCTTTGTGCTTAGTTACTTTTAGGTAATCTGAGCTCACAGCAGGCAGTAACCAGGCTGACACTTTGTGGCAGGACTGGTTAAGGAGTAGCTTTGTACAGGATGATATTTTTGGCTTTCTGGTAAGGCTACTTCATTTAGTAACAACAGATTTGGTCCAAAGGTATCCAGTCTCCAACTGGAGCTCCACAGTTCTGAAGCCTGTCCCATTACATTCAAAAATCTCACAAGCCACTGGGCTTTCTGCTAATGAAGTACCAAGGCTTTGTAACTCATACAGAAGAATGGAGTGCTCAGTCCAATCGACTGTAAATATATTTACACTTCTGTGGACCTAGCAGCTAAATACTCCTTCCCTCCTTTAAAGCATTACTGGAATAAAGAACAAATGCTAGCAAATCCTAAAGCAACAACAAAATACTGCAAAAAGTTGTGACAGAGAATGTAATCTTTAAAACCACTCTCAAACTCTGATATACTGTTTCCATTAACCCAGGGAGAGACTGCAAACACTCCTGGAGTTCTATACAACAAAGAAATTAATCTGCCTTTTATTTCATTCCTCAAAGAGGAGCTTTCAGAAATGTTTAGAGTTAGGAAAAAAGTAGTCTTCATTCACCAAGATGAGTGCTGCACCTCTCCTCTCCTGGAAGGACTGCTTTCAGTTTAGGTTGGACTGCAAGCTGCTTGTGCTTTGGGAGTAATTCTACCACATTAAACCTCCATGGAATTTTTGGAGGTCAAATACTTCTCTGTTACAGAATCCTTGAGTTGGTGCAAAAAGCACACAACAGTGACCCAACAAAACCTTCCTGCCTAACAAGGCTAAGCTTAGCACAGTCAAAGTGGCATCACCAGGTTTCTAAAGCTAGGATGTGCAAACCCAAGACTGCACAATGCATATGAAAATATGACAAGCAAGGACACAAACCCTCAGTGGGCCAAGCCAAGGGTAAACTCCAGTTACCAGCCACATCAACAGTACATGAGGCTCAGTGGAGAGTTCATTTTCTTGTACTGGAGACATTTGTAGGACATCAGTGCCTTTCTCCTGGACTCCAACTTTGCTGTACTGTATGGTGAATTATGTGCTAGAGGACAGCACAAACCCCTGAACCCCAAATTACTGCAGTCCCAGCGATTTTTGATGGTGAAACATTGCTGTCACCCAAATCCAAGATTCAGCTACTAGCTACACAAAATCCAGTTAGAGTGACTAAAGCAGTATGTGAGCTCATTTCAAGTCACACTGGAGTAAGATGAACAAGTAAGTGCAGTTGTGTCATCTGCCACGCATAGAGAAAGAGGAACTTGAAACAGAGTCAAGTAGGAACACCATCCATCAAGATAAAGCCCCAATTATCCCTTTTAAATCCAGCAATAAAACAGAGTGCATTTTTTTCCAGGAAACAGAGTGTACAGTACCCGTGTGCAGCATAAAAACATTTCACAAATAATGAAAACATCCCTTTTGAAAATCTCAACAAAAATAGATCCCATTGGGACCAGACTGTCAGTGCCTCCCAAAACAAGGCAGAAAAATCCAGCCTATAAAACATGCCAAAGGTGACCAGTAAGTATCCCACTAATGGCTGAAACTGCTGACTGCTTTATTTACCAAGAAAAGAAAGTATGACATTTGTATTTAAAACCCCAGGCACCATGTTAACAGGTCCACTAAATTACATGTTCAGCTCTGTTGTCTCCTGACAACTACTTAAAAAAACATCTATCTGTCTATGGGGAAAGGTGGAAACAACATCTTTTGGCTATGCAGGTCAATCCTGCAGGACAACAGAACTCAGGGAATTCTACTGCACTGACCCAAAAGCATCATGTTCCAGCCCAGAACTTCTCTACTGGTCAAATTTCTCAAGACAAGATGCTGACAGCAAAGCAGCAGTGTTTCTTTAGAGATTTTTTCAAGCCTAATGGCTTATGAATGAGTTTGTCCTAAGGGACTGGAGTACAGGCAAGTGATCTAAGCACAATATGAAGAGCCAAAACATCAATCTATTGGCCACATATCTGGTGTAAGGAGGATAAAGGGACACTTTGATTCCAATTTAATTGTGTCTTCACACTCTGCTTACAATGTGAGAGAGAAACTGTCCTAGCTACACACTGCCCTCCCTCAGGAATATTCAGCTAATACATAGTCTGACATTTACATTTTGATTCTGGAATTTAAAAAAAAAAATCTGATTTTAATCCTTGTGTGAATAATTCTGCCTTGCCTAGGCAGTTATTCTAAGGGGCAGAAGTAACCACCCCCAGTTACTGAGCTCTGCTTAGTCCCAGCAGTTTTCACTGGAGGCAGCTCCCCCTCAACACCAACACCTGGCAGGTAAAGTCTCATGGCACAGCTGTGCCAGCTCAGCTCTCAGCCTACAGACCTCATCCTTGCTGAATCCTGCAGCTCACAGCTTTGGAATGGCCAATCACACTGGGCCTAAGGGACACTTCAGTCATTCCATTTGAGCCCTGTAACCCCCATTTATCAGAACCCAATAACTGCATCTTTCCTAAACTGATTCCTGCAGCAAGCACCTTCCTAACTCCAATGCATTCATAGGCCAGGGGCTTCCTGCAGAGATGGATTTGAGCAGGACATAAAGGAGCAGAGCTGCACACATCCAGCTCCTGCCTGTGCTCCTCCAAACACTCTGAGAACAGGCAGAGTGAATGAATGCAAGCCAGCTGAAACTCAACACTTATTCGATGGAGATCTTGAGCCTGATGTGAGTTTCCCCACACCTTTAATGGAAAGTAATGTAAGCCCTGTTACTCAAAGTGTAAAGCACTGGCCTACAGCAAGTGGCTGATTGGGTTTTATTGCCCTGGAAAATTAAAATCAGCAGTTCATCCTACTGTGAGTCTACTGATGGAACTAAGATGTCCCACTGGTCCTTTTCCTTTTCTGTAATAAAAGCACACAAATCCCTTGCCAGCCCACCAAATTTTCATCAAGTCTGATCCTGAGCATCTGTAGATAGTTAAAAATACAAAGTCAAGCTCATAAGAGTTTCCAGAATGCAAACACTGGCAAAGCTATGTTGCAGTCCTCTATTGATTGCAGTTTCCTTTGTGCATTCTCTAAATAGATGTTCAGGTAGCAAAGCAAAAGTCTGCTGACAGGCTCTATGTACATGGCCCAATTGTTTGCTAGAAGAAAAAGGAAATAACTTCATATAATAAAGAAAAAAATAAAAAATCTGACAACCCAAATATAGAAAATGCAGAGGCACTTTCTCTTTCCTTCCTTATGTCCTACAGCCTGCCTGTAAGAGAAGTGCAAAATAATTTTCTGACATCTGAAAAAAGGAAACATCCAGGTTATGCCTACAGAAGTTTCAGCTAAAGCTTTGGAACAGAAGCTCTGTGTGCTGACATTGGTTTGCACCCTGGACATGCCCACAGAAGTGAGACTGCTGTGCAGCCATGGACGACATGTCCAGAAAGAGCAGTTCCCTCCCTTTTTAGTTCACCACTTCTACTGTACAGAGGCTACAGAGGTAGTAAAAACAAAAGCAAAACCAACAACAGTAAAACAAACCAAAATAAAAAAAAAACTTTCAAAAGGAACCACACTCTTCCTATACTGTACATTCAGAACCCTGTGGCCACATTGTTGTCCTAACAATGAACAAATTCATTAAAAATCTTCACATTAACACACGAATGTGCAAAGAACACATTCCAAAGTCAGTGCTGTGGTATAAAGTGAGTGTTTGTCCACAGGGAGGGAAGGGGATTCTGTGAAACATCAGGAACAGAAAGGTTATTTCTGGCAGCCCACATGCGAACGTAAACAGGATCTGTTTCTCCTTTTAAAGTTCTGTGCCAACAGAACTATTGAAATGCCATTTCCCACAAGAGGAGATTTTTCTGTAATCATTAAAAAATACATTAAAAAAGGGGAACCATAGAGCAAGAGACTATTGTGTTCCCAAGCTGGCAGCTGGTGGAGTAGCCCCTGTGTTTGCATTGGCATTTTGCTCCAGATGTTGTCTTCCTTCTGTTGAAATAGAAAAAATTGAGGCTGACACACACTTTTAGGTCACCAGGGCCTCAGTTTAAGTTCATTTGGCTTTACTTGCTAGAGAGGAAGGAGCATGTTTTTGTAGTTGTGCTTCAAAGGTCCATTTCAACTTGGCTGCTCCTCAATTTGCAAACTGCTGGTAGAAGGCAAGTTTGACCCTCTCAATGTGATGGCAGAGTTTAATAGCTGGTCCAAGCTTCAAGTCCATGCACTCCTGAACAGTGGGCAGGGTCAGCAGCAGCAGTGCCTGGCCGTCGATTTCCTGTCAGAAGACAAAAATCCCACAGTGACTTTGTTGTTATTCTCCCTTCTCCTTCAGCTTTGACGTGCTGTAATTTCAGATTTGTGACCGTTTGTGAATTAGATGTTTCTTTCATGCTCCCCCAGGCAGCTTAAAAATCTCTCTCACAGACAACAAATTAACTCCTTTCTTAAAATCCCAACTCAAATCCACTGAGGCACAGATTCTCAGGAGATTCTATTGTAGAAAATACAACCCAACAAAAGAAACCAAGGGAATTTCATGCAGAAAAGTAATTTTAACCAACCACTGCATCTTCCTATAGAAACAGAGGTTCCACAAGGTGAAGTACATCTGGAACATCCACCACCACAAACCACCCTAACCATTAGTTCTTACAGAACAATTTTAATAGACACCGGTTCTATGGCAAATTTTAACCAAGATGCAAATAAGATGTTGACTCTTGTCATAGTGCTTTGTTGTAGGCATTATTTGTAGTTTTAGGATTCAGATGCTCTGCAGACCAAAATATCCTGCCCCCAGTACTGAGAAACATGAAAAATTCTGGGCATTCCCTGAACTCTCCTCTCAAACTGCTGCACGTTGCCCAAGTGTTTGTTTCCTCAGAACCCTATTAAAAAAAAAAAAAACTTTTCTGACTCCTTAGGGGATAAGAAGCCAAATGACAGATTCAACATTTAACAGACAGAAAATGATACCTGATCAAGGAAAATCCTTGCCAGCGGAGCACAGTCGGTGGATTTGAGGAATCGTACCACATCAGCCACGCTCCATTCCAGAGGGTTACTGTCCAGCTGCAGCTTTTCAGCAACTTCCATCTTTATGTCCTAGACAAGCCAAAAGAATTCCCAAAACACCACATATGCTTAGTCTTTATTACAGTCCTATGACACAACCATAACAAACATCATGGATTTTAATTATTCTGTAGAACTTTCACAACACCCTTCTCATGGGGAAACAGAGAACACACATATTGTGGTTAATACTCCCAAGATTTTGGTGCTTGCTCAGCAGGGAGCAAGCCAGGGCAGACATCTACATTTCCAAGTTACCTTTGGCGAAGGAGGTTTATTTTCATCATCAGAAAAGGAAAAGGTCCTGAGCTTCCTCTTCCGCTTGTCTCGGTCCTGAGCCAGGGAATGAGACAGCTCACTCTGGGTGGGAGATGATGACAGGGATTTCTTCTCTGACACCTCTGATTCTTCAAGCAGTTCATCTTGGTGCTCTGAGGTGCTGTCCTCAGTCAGAGACTCTTCATCCACCTCATCCTGGTCATCCTCCTCTTCTGCCCCACTGCCCTGAAGAGTTAGGAAAAAAGAAAAAAAAGCAGCTGTAACCCTGAAGTTACAAGGAACTAAGGAAGCAGTCAAAGATCACATCCCAGATCTGTGAGTTCTCCTGGCAGAGTCCTACCTGGGGAGATCCAGCTGGAGTGTTATCCACGGATGTAGAAGAACGTTTTTTCTTATGAACAAAGAAATGTTTTCGTCTCTTCCGTCTTTTATTTGGTTTCTTCATGGCTACTTCCAGGTTGCTGTGGCCACCCGGGGGCCGACCTATCCGCTTGTTTTTCCGCTTTCCGTAATAGTGTGCTACAGGGACAGAAAGGAGCACAGTGTTGAAATGCACCTTCAGTGTCACTAGTTATGTTTGCCCCTCATCAGGAACGGGAAATCAGTAGAAGGACATTTCCCAATAGGAATCTCAGTTCTGCAAACTTCAAAATCAGTATGTCTGTATTTTCCACTTCAATTTGGTTTAAGGAACATGAGTTACTGATCAGTTTTGTTTGCCCTGTAAAGATTTACTCCTTCCATCTCTGGGAAGCCCCCAAATGATCAAATTATCAAAGATTTGGTCCAATTTAATGGTGCTTTTTATGATGATTTATAGTTTTTAAACACAGCCTCAATACACAGTGTCAAATGGTTAAAGCCAGTCTACAAAAACCCTAAAAACTAAGAAAAGAGCTTGAAGGTGTTGCATTTTTTCCCCACAACAAATTGGTATAAGCAATTATAATGCCACTTAAATTACAACATTAGTCAGTTCTTGTCCCAAAAGTTGTTTTAAAAAGATAAAGTTTTAAGCACACAACAGAAGTTAAGCCATGGTTCTACCACTTAATACAGAATTAATTTTTTCTCCCCTATACTTTGGAACATGAATATTTTGTAGGCCTCTCTATGTAGTGTTGTTGAGCTGCTCCTTCTGGAGTCAAAGCCAAAAGAAACTAAAATATAACACCCCAAACTCCACCTTGGTATGGATCGGGGAACTACTCACTGTATTTTGTCTTTGTCAGGACAGAGCAGTTCTCTGAACACTTATCCAGCACCATCTGAGGGCCAAAGAGGTTTGGGCAACATTCCAGCTTGATGCACGTTTTCCTGCAGAAATCTGCCACCCGATCTGCCGTCCTCACAACCTCCACGGTCGCACGGTAGCTCTTGCCTTTGTATCTAGCATTGAAAATACAGACAGAATTAGGAATCTTCTAACTACAGGATAAAAGGACTTCATTGAAAGGTGTACAAAAATACTGAGATCAAACTGAGAACAAATATGAGCAATGATGAACTTTATGGACTGCCAAGTCCAGGAAACAGGAGCGAGCTCCTGTCTCTAATGTCAGATGCCCAAATAAAGAAAATCCATCACAGAGGTGGCTGCAGTACCAAACACAGCAACACTGCCCTATCAACAACTACAAAACACCATCTGAGAGGACTGTCTCAGCGTTCAGATATTTTGGGTTTTTTGTTCACTGATGGTTTGCTCTCCCTTTGCTTTTCTGGGACTGCAGAAATGCCCACTGTGACATGGACAGCAGGTTCCTCAAACCAAGTCTGAGAGCACCCATTGAGCTCATTCAGGTAGCAGCAGACAGCTTTTGGTGAGCCTTTCTGTGCTCATCCTATGGAGGCAAGGGGACCACTGCCACACTTCCAATCAGCTTTTGTCCCACTGTTGAACAATTCCCTGGGACAGTCACTTGCATGACTCCACATACTGCTCCCATTTGATTTAAATGAAGAAATTATTCCTTTTTTGTTCACCAACCAAGTATGTGCAGATATCTACCAGAGATGTTTCAGGCCTGCAAGTACCTAGTTAATACCTTGAAAAAAACAGCTGTATCATCATAATCCAGATACCTCTGGTGTCACTACTGTGGCAAAAGAAAGGAAACAGCAGCTTCAGCGAGACTAAACAAATACTTTTTCCTTTATTCCTCAGCTACACCTTCTACTTAAACTAACCTTTGTCATCTTCCTATTGCCCAATTCAAAGCAGTCCTTCAATATATGGAAAGATGTATTTTTATACACGAAACTGATCCAACAAAAGAATTACTGACATGTTCAAAATTATGTAGGGAAGTGTGCAGTGGCACATTGGGAAAAATCTAATCTCTAATATGCAAACACAGTGACCTAATTACAAAACCATCCCTAGACTATAAAGGAATATCTGGATTTATCAAATATATGCAAATATGTTCACTGCTCTTTTCCTAGCTGTAAAAGTAATCTTGCAAAGAAGCTTCAACCCAAAAAGCTCAGCAGGAAAACTGGGAGTGCTTTAGGGTAGACTGCTGTAGAAAGACATCCGTGTCAGGCCATTTCAAAGCTTATACTTTATTTCTGAAGAATCTTTTCCACTAAGAAATTTGTGTGGAAATGCCTGAGAAGCTTCCCAAGCAGTACATGTTTCTGCTTTAAAACACTGACAATTATCTTCAGGTGAATTAAATAATCTTAAACCTCACCTACAGGTCTGTTGTACCAGTGCCACACCAGTCTCTAGCTGCTCACATGCCTGTAGCAGAGTACACTACCCTATTATTGAGCATTAAAATCACATGCATTCCACCAGAATTCATAAAGCAATTTATAAAGAATTCAACATTTAATGGCTGTTGGCATCTTGATACGCTCTAAGTGATTTTTCCTTCCTACATTTCCTTAGAAATGTAAGCTAAAGCACAGACTGCAGAGAAGAGCTACTGGGACTGAGGAGACAGGGAACAGGACAAGAATTTACTTGGCTTTTAGGGTCTCTCCATGGCCATGCCATGCAGCCTCCTCATCCAGCTGCAGCTCTCGCAGGACTCGGCTGGGTTTGTAGGCAGCATTGATCAATAAAGTGAGAACCTACGGCACGGGAGGGAAGAGCAGAAAACATGCATAAGTTACTTGTACAATAAATCTGTTTTAAAGTGCCAGGGCAGAATAGGAAATTACTCCTATTCATCCAAATTATCTAGCATCAAAGCACTCATTCACAGCAGGATTACAGACACCTCCTGACAGTGCCAAAATGAACACTGAGAGCAGCCGACACTTTGGGCCTTCCCAGCCCTCAGAATCTGCCTGCAGAGTCACGAGTGTATCCAGCAACTTCCAAGTCATTGCCCTTGAATTACACATCACTAAATTAATGCCTGGGGCTGAGAACTCCCAAACTTGCATAACCTTGGCTAAATCTGAGCGATTATCTTAAAGATTGTATGTCATGTGAAGATGTGCCAAAAAATGCCACAGGATTTTGCTGCCTGCTAACCTACTGCTTACAACAAAACCAGAGTGCAGAATCCTAAACTCCCATCTGTTCTGCTTCCATGAACCACGATAAGGTCTGTATTTTAATAAAATGATAATTTCTTGGGCACTGTAAAGTAACTTGGAAGTAGTGAATAACCTGAAATTAGTGGGGGATAGTACAAAATGTGCACTCTAATTGTACTTTTTATGCTCACTATGTGCTTATTCCAAATCATTCCCAACTGGGTGCATAACAACCTTGATGTTACAAATTTGCAGTCTTATTGCTACTAATGCAGAAGTCCAGAAATCAAAGAAAAGTATTAAATATAATGCAAGCACCAAACTCTCTCTAGGATTCCTACAGTGAGCAAGACTCACAACTGAAATGAATACAACTAAGAATACTGGCTGAACTTTCAGCATCGCTCAGCACCTGCACATCAGCAGGATTTGTGCACACTTTCTGCTTTCAGGCAATGAAGCAGAGTAAACCTTCAAGATTAAATGAAGCTGCCACAGAATTTCACATTTGCTCTTTTGCAGTTCTTACAATAAAGTACTGAAGCAGGCAGGAAGGACAGGGTACTTTTCTGCATGCAAAAATGGACCTTTTTTGATAGTCTGCTTGATTCTTGACAACCAGACTCTTGTTTTACAGCATGTCTGCCAGAAAGTCTTTCTTAAGGTCTCTCCCTGTTACTTGGTACGGCAGGTAAAAATTCCAGGTATGTTGAGCCAATTCTTATCTATAAAGTGATCATTTCATGACAGCTCAAGTGTGCACAGCCAGTTAGTTATGTTCTTGGGAAATTTTCAGCCTCTCAGGTTAGATAATAAGCACCTCATGATCTTTTCTGAATTTTCAGAAAAATAATTATTACGTTAAAATATCTCTACATATGCTGTGAAACACCATCTGGAGAAGAAGCTCTCTGGCATTAAAGAATGGCCTCTTCCTCCCTCAATTACATTAAGAAGCCAAACTGTAATTTCACCTGATCTATGCAAATTGTATCCAACTTATAAAACACAGATAACTCTTTTAATTTCCCAATTACTGAATGTACTTTGCCATTTTGACTAAGAAAATCTGTATTTCCTGTTTTAACATCAACAGTGCAAACTGTAAAGGAATTTTGGGATTATCTCCAGCCAAATTCTGTTAATTAAAATGGAAACATTTATTACAGCTATAAAAAGATATTAACTCCTTTGATTGTAGTAATTACAGGTTATACTGTTTTAACAGAAAATAAAATTTCGCAGTAGAAGGCTGAGTGTTACTTAGATAAATGACAGGCTTTCACTCTTATCAGCCATTCATAAAACCATTCATGATTTATACTTTATTATGTGCAAAAAGACACTCTTTACTTATCATCAGCTTAAATTTCTGAATTACCCATCTGTAATTAGAGAGATATTCTGGTGTTTAAGACACAGTGATTTTTGCAGCTCACCTCCTTCAGCACCAGCACGCAGTTCCCAGGTCCCACGGACTGGGGAAGCTCTGCAATCCTGCCTTTGTTCAGGTAAGGCCCTGAGAAGCACCGGTGGTTGAAGTAGATCTTTGGGCAGCAGTACTTGCCATTAATTACCACTGAGAAGTGAGAAATGAGAAAACAAATGTTTAAATCACACGCTGCAAACGCCCCAGGAAAGAATCTCGCAGTACGTAATGGTTTGTCTGCTGTAAAAAAAGGAGGGGAAAAAGTCTCGAATGACAGGGATCTGAGGTAGTTTCTGTGTCACGTTTGCAATGGCAGCATTAGTTATTCCACGTTGTCAAAACATTTTTCATACTTCACACCCGTGCTTGCAAATTGTCAAGCTGCAGTAAATAAAGATGGTCATGTATCAGAAAAGAAACATTCCTTCCTGGCTAGTCTGCTGCTTCATGCTATCACACCAGTGAGAACAACAAAGACAAAGACAATCCCAATTTTTTGGTAGCACAAGCAGCTCCTACACAGCAATTACAGACTAATTTTCCAGTCAATTTTCTCTCCCCCAAACTTCTGCCACCAGAGAAACTGGCAGTTATTCTCCACTGTTTATCCTAAACTGCAACATCACATTGTTTTGCATTTTTAGATTATTTTCCTTTGATTAGCAAACAAAAGATGCAGCAACTGATAAACTGACCTTTAATGAAGTGACATCAAGCTCTCTAAACCTATTTAATGGTTCAGCATTGCTCAAAATTCAAATATTAATATATATTGCAATACAATTATGTACAAAACCAATAGTTTTACCCAGCAGTGTTGTAGTTTTTATTGATTGAGCAACACTATCACTTAAAGACTTTAAATTCAGCAGTTGAAAACTGGCAGATAAATAAATGAAGTCAAATATACATTATTACTATTAAAAGCTAATTAAAATGATAAACAAGCACACAATTTTTATCTTGCTTTTGGTGAAGCTTAAGATGTGCACTTCACTGTAGAGAAAACAGGAGAGGAGGAGGCACTGTGTTGCCAAATGGATGGATCTGTGTGACTTTCACCAGCAGATGTACTTATTCATCACATTCCTTCTTGCAACAGTTGAGAAAATTATTAGATTTTGCCATCTGGCACACAAAGCAGTTTGCTGTTTGAATTGGTTTTGTTTATCATCATGATGAAGTTAACAAAAACCAGAGAGATCTGCTTCCCAAAGCCAGAATCCAGCAACTCTGAGCACAGATACAGCACACCTGCTTCTCCCACATTATCAAACACAACAGGTGACAATAAAAGATCACCTGCATGGGTCACAGAACACATTCAGCTTCACACATCCTCTGCTGGAGGGACAATGTTATGGTGTAAGAATCTGATTCCAGGCTTAATGCACATATGAAATGCAGAACACAAGTAACTGCAGGGTTTTGTTTGTTTCATTCATTTCTGAAGTTCAACAAGTCATCAAGGGATGAAAATCTCCAAACCCTTTCCTCCTCTTCCCTCTCCTAACAGGACTGAGCAGGTGAACTCTTACAGGATATTGCCTTTGTTAGCCTGACCTCTGTGATCAATACCTGAGTCAGAAGAGTTCAGTTCCTGGTTCTTTAGTCCATCATGAACTGTCCTTGAAGATAAAATTCTGAAATAAAAAGAAGGTTGGGAAAACAGACAGTCATGACAGTCACCTCTCTGTTACTAGAACACCATTACATTTTTTATCCTCATCTCCAGCCTTATTAACCTGCTTTTTATATCTTCTCTGTTTCACAATAACATGCAGAAACGACCAAATTCCATTTGGAAAGGAATTCTGTCCTGCTACAGCCAGCAGCAATCCTTCCTTGCCAGAAGTCTATGGAGGGACAGACACCTCCCAAAGCTACCCACAGGAGTTCATATCCCCTGAATCCTTTTTTCACATGAACTTCACATTTCACGGCACAAGGCAGTGTAGCCTCACCTCATGCATTCTGAAAAGGCTGGATTTTAAACAAAATACAACCAAAATGACTCCAGTACGCTGGTAAGGATCCCAATTGCAAAACATGGGGGAACAGTCTGCTCAGTATTTTAGGAGCAATGCAAACACTGGCAGGACTACTGACAGCTCTGCTGTTTGTAAAGCTGTAAGAGTCAATAAAGCCAACTGTGAGCATTCCATGGAGCATTTCTGAGCAGGCTCACAAGACGGAGTTCCACATATATGACACAGAGTTTATACACCAATTGTAGATATTAGTAGAACTCTTCTTTTTGCCTGCTTTGGGCCAAATTTCATCTGGGAAGGAAGAATTACAAAAAACCAAATTCTAAGCTTTTTATCTCCTCCTACTGTAGTGCAAGAGGTCTTTTTGAACATCAGCAGAATCTACCACCATTAACACAAATGGACTGTGGAATCTCTCAACCCTCAGGACAGCACTTTTGCAAATCTACATCTTCCCTAACACAGCATATTTTCCAATTGAAAAATAAAGAGAAAAAACTCAACAACAAATAATAGCAAATAACCTGTTACTTACTGTTTCTCTGGTTGAACTACTGCAATTTTTTTCTGCTTGTTTACTGCAAGAAAAAAAAGGAGCAAAATATGAGAGGCAAACAAATGAAGCATCTAGAACAATATATATGTGTATAGTGGACTCATTTCTTTAAGTTATACAGCAAAAAGGATTTATGTTCCCATCACTGCAGTGTCAGACAACTGACCCTGCTGCACAAGAGGTACACTGGCCCAAGTAATTTGAAGAAACCAAGTGGTTTAGTTCAACTTCCATTAAAAATTCTTTAAATCAAGCATGCATATGCCCAGTGTTCTATGAAATCTAACCTTCTGTACCTCTTTGTTTACATCAGAGCCCCCAAACCACCTGTACTACCAGCCAAAAAGGAATGACATGCTTTCTTTTTCAGCACCCAAAGGTTGTGTTCTTTGGCCTAACGTGTCACTTTACTGGCACAGTAACTTCAGCAGTTTAACTTTGAAAGGGAATGAAATCAGCTGGTCAGAAACACCAATGACTTAAGATAATTGCTGTGCAGAAAACACTGTTGCAACCAAGTCAGTAATTTAGGTGATGGGTCCACTTGCCAATTCTGGCTTTCACAATCAAGTAGTAAAATAAAACAAGGTAATGCAAAATTATGCCTCTTCAGCAATTTCAGGCACTGGCCCCAACAAACTTCTGGATTCTTTTTTCATATAGTTTTCTATCTAATTAGGATCCCCCCTTCTTCCTCACCTTAGCAGTGCAAGCAGATTAATTTCTCTTGCTTTGACTTGTAGAAAATGACAGCTCATTTCAATCTAAAATTTTTCTTATCTTACTTAATGAACACTCAAGAAATTATTCAGTTTCTCCAATCCCCATTAAACTTTAATAAACATGTCTCACTAACCAGTTGAGAGAAGACACTATCTTATTCTACCTACTAGGGCAGTTAAAAAGGTAGGGCTTACTCTTCAGCACTTTGTCATTAGGGATCATCACCACCTGGCCCATTGAGAAAATCAGTCCCCTTTATTTGGACTCCAAAATGTGCACACAATCCACACTCTTTTGTTGTGGCATTAACTTTACTTTGCACAAGTGCAAATGTAAAATCAGTATCAGGGTCAGACACATAGCAAGAACAGCTCAGACAGAAGTAAATGCAGAGCATGGGGGGGTGTTCATACACAGATAGGATTTATTTTTGATGGCCAATGGATTGTGCCCACAGCATGTAGGAGCCCCAAGCCAACACTGTGGGGTTTGGAGTTGTTGTAGAGCCCAGCTGGCCCCAACAGCCAGGGGGACAGTTGTGCAACAGGCAGATTCTCTGTGCATGATGAATGTTTCCAAATGCAGCCATGCCAGCAATAATGCTGCAGTAATTTGCTCTGGCAGGTCTCACCAGCTCTAACCCAGCCCTGCAAACAGAAGAGAATTCATACCTATTGCTTTGCGAGGAGGCCTGAGCTGATATCCATTCGTCTCACACCAACCCACTGGAAATATATTCATTGATTCCACACTCACTATACACTCAGGGACGGGTTTCTTGGAGCCTGTTCAGTTTAGAAAAGGAAAAATTGAAACAAGTCATAAAACCCCTGATTTGGTTAACACTTGCTGTACGTTTGTTAGTGAAGCTACTTTTATTTATAGTGTACCTGGAACACAATAACAATCATTTATTCATCCCCTTTTACTGACCAGATTCTTTCCTGACCTCATTTACTTCCTGCTAAAGGCTGGAGATGGGAATTTTCCTTCGGCAGTTTAGCAGAGATGCATGGTGCATAGTAAGTGCATGCTGATGTACTTCCAATCAAGAAATGGGATTATAATGGAGAACAGCTGACACAGGCTTACTCTATCTTAATGAAGAAACTTTCCTTCCTAGGTCTGGCCAGAGCTTGCTCAGAATGCAAGTCACTCATGTGTGACACTGTCACAAGGCCCCTGCTTTCCACAAGGCCCCGCTCAGCACTTTGCACAGTGCCTGAGCCCAGCACTGACACTGCAATGCACAAATGCCATTTCTGCCTTAAATAAGCAGTGCCAGCCAAGGCAAACTGGAAACAGACAATGCAAGCTGGTTTTGATTGTGATTTCATTGGGGAAACTGTGCCTTGCTGCCCATATTCTGCACACAGTGAGTCTGCCCCAAATACTCCTCAGGTTTGGGGATGGCACTACAAGCAAGTGCAGTGATGGGCAAGCACTACTCCCTTCCCCCAGATCAGCTTACCCTCCAGCTGAAGCCAGAGGTACGAATCTTTTAACTTGGTGACTGTAGCAATGCAAACTTCTTCAGGATCAACTGGGTTCACAGCCTCGAGTTTCATGTTCTCTTTAAATCCATGGTCAGAAGTTAACTATGAAAAAGCCAGAATACTTCAGTAAGACAGCAGCTGTGTATCCAGGATAGGATATGAATATCCATGAACAGGAGCAACACAAAACCCTCAGTGCCTGAATAACACAGAAAGACACTCAGCACAGACAGAGGAGGTTTTAGATAATTAGCACACTGAATACAAGTAAGATATACCAGGAATTATAACTAATTTAAGTTAAAAAAGCTTCTACACTCAGACCTAGCAAAGAACTTATTTGTCTTCAAAAAATAAGGATGCTCAGGCTCACTGAAAGCACTGAGTGCATTCTCAACAATCAGAAATTCTCTGCTGCTTGCCACCTGAGTGATAAGTCTGACAAATAGTCTGACCAGGTTCTCTATTCTATCACGTTAACTTGGAAATCCACTTTACGTATGCAAATAACATTCCTGCCTCATCTGAGTTCTGGCAGGCAGAATAGAAAGCTTTCTTTTCATTTTACAGTTTTTTGGATAAGTAGGGTCTTACTTTATTCATCAATATAGTTTGCATTTATATAAAAAAAAAATCCCTAAAACATAAGAATAGGTATTTATCCAGCTCTGGAGCTCTTGAATTAAAGATAAGAAGTACCAGCCAGACAGAGGACTCTTCTTCCCAGAGCCACTCTGCAATGTAATTACAGGATCAATACATTATGAATTCTGGAACTAGCCTACAGTGATCAACTCTTCTCAGAAAAGGGATAATAAATTCAGTGACCTGTTCTAAGATGCCACAGTTTACAAGACAGAACAAGGGCAACAAGAATTCATAGCCAGCAACACTCTCTTCAAAAACTGGTAATTATTCATTCTAATTTCTCCCCCTAAGCACTGCAATAGCCCAAGTATGGTAAATGGAACTGGAAGGCAGTTGTTAATAATACCCTTTCCTGCTTGACAAGGTGCTGTGCTTTGGGGGACAGCAATACTGTCACTGAACCAACAAAAGCCCAAAATCTTGCACGTCCTTCAGGCATTGGTTAATGTAAAATGATTATCTGGTACTAATTTAAGATGACTTTGTATTGATTAATACAACGGAATTGATTTTTCAAGCTCAAAGGATAGAAGATTGAAAGAGTACCCTTAGTAATGAAAATAAGGTCTATTAAAAGGCCCTGTTTCCACAGCTGCAGGAGTGCCAACAATTGATGCTGCTCTATGTCTCTTCCATGGACCCTTACACATCTCAATTTCACAAGACAAACATTTCTTTTCAGTCTGCTTTATCACAACTGAAACATTTGGTCCACTGCTTCCCTATCTAGGAAGCTGGCATGCAGCTACTTCAGTTCACACTCATTTATACTCTCTTATCTCTTCTGCTTCCTGAGTTGTCACAGGTAAGGTGTTAAGGTACTCAAATGTGTCCAGAGAAGGGCAAGGGCTGGAAGGAATGCCCTGTGAGGAACAGCTCAGGACTCTGGGTTTGTCCAGTTTGGAGAAAAGGAGGATGAGGAGTGACCTCCTTGCTCCCTGCAGCTTCCAGAGGAGGGGATGTGGAGAGGGAGGTGCTGATCTCCAGTGACAGGATGTGTGGGAATGGTTCTGAGCTGTGTCAGGGCAGGTTCAGACTGGACACTGGGCAGAACTACTTTACTTTACTGAGTCAAACACTGGAACAGGCTCCCCAGAGAGGGGCTCAAAGCTCTGTCAGTGTTTGGACAACACCCTTAACAACACGTCTTAATTTTTGGTTAGCCCTGAAGAGAGTCAGGCATTGAATGGGATAATTGATCATTGCAGGTCCCTTCCAGCTGAAGTAGTCTGTTCTACTTGGAAATTAAAGTAAGAAACACACAAAGGTTCCCCTCCCTGGAATCAGGAGTGCCACGGAGGCAGCAGAGGGGATGTTCCTGCAGGAGAGCCTTACCGAAGGGAAGCAGCTCTGGGGAGCTGCCTCAGCACCGCACTGCTTGAGGTAGTCAGCCCAGTCAAAGTCCTGCCCGGGGTAACCTAGGACAGCAAAGAGCCAAGGGTTAGAGGTGAACAGCTGAGACTCATTTCAAGCCCACCTGGCACACAGAGACTGAGATCTGTTTGGGTCACTTGGGTTTGTGAGCTGACCTGGGGCTTCAGGGAGCCATGTGAGCTCAGACCACTCCAACCTGAATCATGAATCTGCCAAGCAGACAAGGGCAGCAACTGAAACACGGGAAAGCAGCTTCACTTTTTTCACAGAGTACAGATGAAATTCAGGAAAAATTTCTGCAACTGCTGTTGTGTCAGCTCTGAAACGATTTTTTTTAAAACAGAGCACTCAAAATGTGCACAATATCAACATGCTGCTCTCTCAAAGACATGTTAAATGCTAAGTCATTAAAGAGAGCAATAAGATGTGCCAAGAGCCTCATCAAGTCTGATAACAGCTGTACATCTGCACACGTTTGAAGGGAAGTGTCTTAACAAGGAGTCCATCAGGAGACAGAGAATCCTTCCAAGAAAAATTATATTCTTCTTGGAGGAAATACTTGGCTTCCCTGTGATCTAACAAAAAGCAAAGAACTGAAAGGGATGGGGCCCAAAAGTGTGCTGCCATGTCAGTTTGAGGCTGGCAGTAAATCAGCAAGGACACAAGTGCTGCACTTATTCCACTCCCCTTAAAGGGAAACCTGTGACAACAGTTTAAGAAATCAAACAAAATTTTAAACCCAGTGTAAGAATATAGTATTAACATGACAATCTAAAATTGTAGAGAGCCAAAGTCTTCCCCTGAGCCTCCTTTTCTCCAGGCACTCCCTGCTCCCTCAGCTGCTCCTCACAGGACTTGGGCTCCAGACCTTTCCCAGTTCCATTCCCTTCTCTGAACATGCTCCAGTCCCTCAATGTCTGTCTTCTAGTGAGAGCCCCAGAATTGAAGCCAGGGTTTGAGGAGTGACCTCACCAGTCAAACCTAACTTATTCTGTGACTCTTCTCCTCAGAAAGGGCTGAACCACAGAAGGACTTGATTATTAATTTTTCTCAGTTTTACCAGTGCCAGTAGGGCTCTTGAGAACTCACACAACTCAGAATGTCCACCATGTCCAAGGAGACAAGAACAGAAACTTAAAATCTTTGTCAGCTCCAGTCACATGCCTATAAAGTGAGATTTCAATTTTCACATGCAAAATTCTAGGAACTGCTGGTCAGGCAGAGCCGCTTGTCACACCTTATACAAGGAAAGGCAGGAGACAAACATCCTACAGTCTCTGCTCCTCTGATGTAAGGAGCAGCTAAAACAAAACATTCTGAATTGTGAGGTGGCGAATAAGAGAGCACAGGACCAGGTTTTATAATACCATTGACATTTCTAGTCTGAGAAAATGAATAAATATTTCAGCAGTGCAGGAGCACTACCCTATTCCCTTATGTCCTGAAGCAATGTTTCAACAATCTGCAACAGTGCCTGATAGGCCATTGGTAAAAAACAATAGTTCATTAACTTCTGAGTGATAAGATAGCCTAAAAATATTATAAAATATTGGATAACAATGTTCAGTTCTGATCAGAAGCAAAAATCCAATGCAAAGACTACAGGCTTCTGATATCACGTTAATTAAGTCTGAAATCAACATTTCTTTCAGGCCTGGCACACTCACTCCATTCATTCCAGTGTTCAGGTGGTTATGCATGACCAGCATCCTCAGCCAGCATCCTCCCAAACCCACGCTCGTGCCTGGGAAACTTCAGCTCCCCAAACCCAAACCTCCTGATTTTCAGAGCTGCATATCCTCCTTGTGCTGCCCCGTGCCGCTGTTTTTGGCTGTGCTGAGCAGAGGGTGAGCAGGAGGAGGCTGCACAGGCATACCTGGGGGGGGGCTGAGGTGCAGCCCGTTCTTCAGGCTCCACTGCACCGGGAAGATGCCGGCGCTGCCGCGGTGACAGACGTAGCGCTGGCTGCTCGCGCGCTCGGGCCGCAGGTCATCCATTTCTATCAGGAAATATTTGTCATTGTACACCTGCAGTCAGCCAAAAGAGAACCACGGGCTCTTGTGAGATGCAGATTCTGATAATTTTATCAAACAGCAGCACTGCTGGATGGAAACTCTTTACCTTGAAATACTGTGACGGTTACAAAAAAATAAAATTAAAAGAATCTTTGGGGTTCATAAACCAGCGGACTCATCTGTGTTACCCAGAAACTTTACAAATATAAATAATAAAACTTAATGTCTGAGCACTTAAAAGATAAGGTGACCAAGTGCTTTAGGGAATTTTCTCATGAAAATGCACAGAAATTAGCATTTGTGGTCTTCCTACTATTCTATAACAAACTACTTATTTCAAGAAGGCTGAACTGTGTCCCAGAATGGTCTATCACAAATAAACCCACTACACTCCTGAAGTAAATAGAAGCAGGACAAGCAAATAGCAAGGAAAGTAACACCTGATCATGTTGGAGAGTTTTCATTTCAACTTTGAAACCCCTCATTTGGAAATCAGGCCATCTAAATGTCATGTGTACACAGCAATGACATAACCTTCACAAAATCAAACCCCCAAAAAACTATCTCCAGATGGATACTCAGATTATGGGGGATTATACCCAATTTTAAAAATCTGGGCTGGACAATTTTCATAATTTGATCTTTTGAGCTCATATATTTATGGAACTTTTCCCCTACATTGAAATCCAATGGCTTCACCATCAGCAGCTGTTTTATCAGAGAGCCCTGAGGGAGACACACAGAACACTTCATTTGGAAAGCAGAGCAAGATTTTAAGATAACCAGTTAATGAGAATTCCCTGAGCACTTAAGGACACAAGCAGCAGTAGATCTGAATCTCAGCAGGACTGGTCTAAGAACCCTGGTACCTTGAGAACTGTAGCAGGAGAGATAACAAATGGAGCCATTGGGTCCACAGCTTCCAGCTTCATGCCTTCAGAGAATGAGTGCACTCCAATCACAGGTTTATCCTGGAAAATGATGTGTTGTTCTGATTAACTGCCCTCTTCCACCAAAAAAGAGATGTACCTCACATAAATCAACTGAAGAGGATGAGTTTTTAAGGAGGTTTTATCATCAGTTCATTCCAAGAAATCCACATGTCCCAGTAACAGCAACTTCTCTAAATGGAAAGGCCAACAATGCCCCCTGAGACTGACAGTGTTTGATGAGTTCTAGGAAATTGAGTCCCTGTGACTTCTTCCTCTGACATTCTCCACACAGAAGCAAGATTTGATAATACAGAGTGGTCTTGTAAGTTGATAGAAATGTTTTGATAGGAATGTTTGAATGTTAACCTTTAGCACTCCTCATGAACTACACTAAATGAGAACTACACAGGCCTCCCTTTCCAGTCTAACAGAAACCTGCAGAACAGGGCTCCTGCTCCAGAATTATCTACATCCTGCTCTGTACATGACCCAACAAATTCAAGAGCAACAGCACCTCTATTTCTACTTATGGGTCCAAACAAAGCTGAGAAAAATGAACTAAGAACCTGAAGGACTAAAACACGTGAACCATGACATGTAATGACTCACATAACTGTGATGGGTGCATTGTCTAACTTACCAAGAATTGATACCAGTATGATTATTTTTCCTCATAATTACATTTTTAAACCAAAGAGAGTAAGGACATAAATTTTAGAAACCAACAAAACAAGGAAAGAATTTTGGGTGACTGACTTCCCTGAATCATTTTTCAGGAATAGAGCATTTCCATGGTATCATCCACAGCATTAAACTACCTTAAAGAGATCTGTAGGAACAGATGACTCCTCCTCCTCCTCTTTCACCTTCTTCAGGATCTCTTGCCAATCTGCTTCACTCCTCAAGGACCTAATGGCTTGAGGAAAAAGAGAGGGAAAGATTGAGTAGTAATTTTTCTTCCTCTTTTCTCTCAGAACACACAGCAATAAAGTTTGATTTGTGCCCCTCTAAACTGCCAAATTCTTTATCCCAAGGTTTCCCTTCATCAGGAAACATGTTACATCACTATCAAGCTCACGAGCCATCCCTTTGTGTTTCTTTCCACTTTTTGCCCCTCTCCTCTGATGACCTGCCCTGACAAGGACATGCCTGAAAGATGTGTCCACCTGTCCCAGCCTCTGCCTCCACTTCCACGCACTTGTTCCTTCTTTTAAGAAACATTTTCATGTCTTTAAATGGTACCTAAATCAGCCCAGTAGGCTTGAGGGTCTCAACTGCAAAAGCTCCTGCTGAGCAGTACTCCAAAACCATAAGACTTTTTCCACCCTAGGAAAACAAACGTACCAAAAATCATGAACGCAATCCCTTCATCAGTTCTTTCATTTGCACACACAGGAGGAAAGTTTTGACAGGCAAAAGCATTTAGCAGCTTTAGAACAAGTGGGTGAAAAGGACTTGTAGGACCATTTGTACCTTCACCTACATTTTATTAGGTACAGGACTTTTCAGATCACACAGATTATGTGACCACCATGTGCACCCAGAAGGACAATTCAGAGCAGTAAAGCAGCAGCCTCTGCCCTCTGATTCCCACATACAAGATCTGTGTTTCAAGTACCTAAAGGGGGTTGCAGGCTGTATCCATGCTGAGCTGCCCAGCCCACTTGGTGAAGGAAAGGGTCCAAATAGAAGAGCCATTGGTCAAATTTGTCCAAATCCTCCAGGCCTTCGTATCTCAACTTCAGCCTCCCACCAACATTTTCCACCACGTTGACTATCCAGGCTTCCAGGGAATCCCTCATGTTCTGCAGTTCCAGCCGGGAGCCGGGTGCGATGAGATCCAATGGATTTTTCCCTCTGTGAAGCTACAAAGAGAGTATAAATTATTCTGTACAACAGAACAAAACAAATGCCATACTCCCACCTCTTTACACGCATTCTGTCTGCATAAATGAAGTATGAACACAGAAGCACAGAAATCCATGTTCCTTCCTAACACAAGTCAGGAGTGACAATGTTCAGAAATGCTTGTGTTTGTGTCAGAGCTTCTGCACTGCCTGTAGATAGTCACACATTTCACTTCAGTCCTCGTTATCATTTCCAGAGACATTATCATTTATATATTCCAGGTTTGAAGGAAACATGAATAACCTCTTTCTAAAACTGAGTCATCCAGCATACAAAGATGACTAGACAGAAACATAGAGACAGAACTGTTAGCTGTAAGGAAGGTGTCAAAGGCATTTTCCAAAAACCATTATGTTCCGTACTTTACAACCAGACACTGATATAAGGTGCAGATATTGTTTTAAGTGCAGAGCAGGGGATAAAAGATTTGGTTCTTCACTAGCAAAGAAGTAATTAAGTGAAACAATAATGTGACCATTAGCAAAAAATGCCAAAACAAAACAATGCAAACTGAAACGAGTCAAATGAGAAACGAGACAAAATGAAAGCCAGATAAATAAAGCATTATTTTCTTAGAGCTGTATGGAGGAGGAACAGAATAGGAAGAAGACTGAAACCTCAGGGAGCTGAAAAAGGTCTTTCTTTTCCCAGGATTAATGAACAACCCGAACCTGCAGCAACAGATATGTTTCAGGACAACACTATAAAAATTAAATACTGTAAATAGGAAACACTAGAGAGTTGAACTCTAGGGTCAACAGCAGATTACAATGCTCCCTAAACTTCAAGAGGGAATTGAACTGACAGTTTAAATAAGGTCCCCTTAATGATGAAGGGCAAAGCCAAGACAAAACCCAGGATGCAGCCCCTTGCAGCACTTACCCCCTCCAGCAGGTTGGCAGGGGCACTGCAGGCCCCCTTCAGCACCCGCTGGAGGAACTCCTCCTGGTCAGGTATCTTGTCCTTGATACCTAAGCAAAGAGTCAAGGAGAAAGACTGTGATTTTTTCAGCCAGATAAAGATTATTCAGACACAAGATGTTACCACAACCTTGCGCTGCCTAATGCAAGAGAATCTGCCACACACCGGTAACAACTTAAAAAAACAAAACAAAACAAAAACTTAAAGGAAATGTCAAAGCAGTACATTTTAGTGGTGATTATTAAGATAACCACAAGCCTCTGTCATGGGATTTCAGGAAAACAGAGCAGATAACCACAGCAACACCACCTGCACACCACATCAGCTACACAGGCTGCCTGCCCAGCTGACACAGGACAGCAGCACCTCTTGGTGTTCTCCCCTGTTTGTGCACAGAGCTGGTACCTTCAGGCACTTTGAGAATCTTCTTGTTCTGCTGGCACCAGCCGATGGGGTGCAGGTCAGCTGTCAGGATGTCACACCAGAAGTCGGCCTTGCGGTCCTCGCCGTAGCCGTCGTAGCGCAGCAGCAGCAGCTGCCCGCACGTGGTGATGATGGTGGCCACCCAGTACGTGTTCTGGTCAGACTTGACAGCAACCTCCAGCTTCATGCCAGGGGCAAAACCATTCTGCAAACTTGTATCCACCTGAAGAGGAAGAAGATCATGACATCTGAGCACCTCTCAGAAACTTTGCTGGATAACGGAGGGAACAATTTAGACAAGTTGATTAGCAAAAATACTCAAGCCAAATGCCACCCAGTCTCTTCAGAGAAAAAGCTTTATCACAGTATGGGACCCAAACTGGAATGCACACAGAATCATCATTAATGAAATCTTCTTTGCATGTCAGAGTATCTTCTCAAGCTTAAAGCAATACTGTGCCATTAATTTTTCTGCTCTGTACAATACCTTCCTACATCACTGAAAGGCTTTCCCACCCACAGTTGGGCTGTCAACCTGAGCAAAACTAAAGGCAAAACTCAGCACCACAACTATGACTTGTGTTAAATTGTGTCATTCAAGGTCTTTGGAGGAAAAGCCCGTTTAAAGTACATACACATGCCTTAGGTAACAGTATCCGTCTCTTCCACCATGCTCATCTAAGAAGTCACAAACCTGCACAAAGTGCAGAATAAGGATTTTTAACCTCTCTATGCAAGAACCTAAATAATTCTATATGCAGTACTGTTATGTAAATTGCATGGAACATAATCAGCCTCTTTCTTCATTCTTTGACAACAATAAAGCACCAAACACTGGGAGTGCTCTCTTTGTACGTGGTGTGCTGTGTGCAGGTGACCAATGTGACTGCATGGGACTGAGACACTGAAATGGGAGACTTAAAAGTGAAGGCAACACTTCAATTTTCTCATATCCCCAATTTATCTTAACTCAAACAGTCCCAAAAGAGCAGATGGACCCTGTTCTGGTCTCTCTATAGAAAGTTCTGATCTATGCTTAATTCCAGGACCTCATTCCTAATTAAAACTCATGTCAATTCCCCATTCTCAGCTGACTGTAATTTGTGTTTTCTTTCTTTTTTAAGAGGTCCCAAGTTCACTTTCCTCTTTGAACCAACTACAAGAAAGACTTTCAGTATGATGCAGATGGAGCAGATATTTTCTGGGGTATTTATTCCCAGTTCTGTGCTGACAGTTCAGTAACTGCCACAGCTATTATAGTCTCATCAGCCAGCACATACTGGTTTGCTAAAAATAAAGCTAAGAGAACTACACCAGAAAGAAAAGCATATGCCTGTGTTAACTGTTCATACTCTTTGGGTTAATACCCTTCACTTAGAGAAATCTCTTCTTAAAAACCTAATCAGCAGGACCCGACACCTACAGGCATTTTGAAGTGGTATTATAGAGATTCTCTTAAAAAAGACAGTTGTCTTGCTGAAGAGATATTCCCAAAAACTTCATGTTGTGATTCCTGAGAGAAAAGCCTCGAGCTCAAGGCAGCATTTGAAGAATTGAGAAATCCGCGCTGCTCCCTACACCCGATATTCCAACAAAGCCTCACGGCAGGGAGAGCAGGTTTCAGCAAAACCAAGAGCAGCAGGAGGAGCATTCCCTGCAGGCAGTGCCTTTCCCAGGCTCTCCGGCCTTTCCCGGGAATCCCGCGCAGACGGGGCCGGGCTGGGGAAGCACAGGGTGCTCCAGGGAGCCCCGGGCCAGCCTGGCCAGCAGGGCACCCTCCACAGCATCTCCTCTGCGGCACTGAGCTGGCCAGGAGCTGTGACCCCAACCCTGTCCCCCCTTCCCATCAGGGGCTGTCCCCCAGGTGTGCCACGGCAAAGCCAGAGCCAGGATGAACTCGGTTCAGGGGGAGAGAATAGTGAGGAACAGACAAAAAGGATCAAGAGCATGCAAGAACACACAGCAAATAAATGTGTGCAGATGATGCTGAGCACCAACTTGCTTTTCACGGTCACACACATGTTGTAAAGGGCAGAAAGGAATTGAAAACCAGCATTCTGGTCTAGAGGAAGTGTATATAGACTTGGGGGAGATAACAACACTGGCATTCATTACAGCTCCAGGTTTTTGGTAAGTTCTTTTTCCTGCCACATTTTATGCCAAACAGGCACTTTGATCTTGATATCGTTTAATTTTTAAAATGCTAACAAATTAAACATTAGAACACACTAATTTGAGAAGTAGCTTAAATTTTCCAATGCGTCTTACTCACACTGCAAGGCAAAACTTTCAAAATTAATATAAGCATACAAATATATAAAGTCACCTCCTCTCCCACTAGCAAGTCCAGTGCTTTGCTAACACAGGCTGTGTAATCATAGATTAAATTTTCTTAACCTGACCCTGTATTCTCCTACAACATAAGTTGGGTATTTCTCACCCACAACTCGTAATGGGACCTCACTACTTCAGTATTTAAAAAGAACTAAACTAAAACCATGCAGTTCAATTTTAAAATGCACTTATATGAATTAATTTATCATATATGTTAATTTGCTCTTGTGACAATACTATCCTTCAGCTCAGGATTTTCCACTCTGGTTTTTTTGAGAGTAAAGCTTGTTAGCTTTCCTGATGGTGGATTACAAAAGTATGTCATTCCTAAAGTCAAGAAACTGGATTTGAGCTGGAGGGAATACAACCACCAGCACAGCCACCCCAGTGCCTGCCTGCCTGCCACTGAAAATCACTCACCCGAGGTAGCCTGGACTCACACTAACCTTGTCTCAGTGCTCTGCCACAAAGACAGGCTGTCACTCTCCACTGGGAGGCACTGAGGCTCTCTCCTCCACCTTTTCCAACAGATTTCCTTCTAATGGACCACAGAAAGCCCCAGCATGTCACCTTGCACTCCTGCATTTCTATTAACAGCAAGACTATGATATAAATATGCTCCTCTCTCTGCCTGTCAATTCAGTGTCAGCAATAACTTCTCAGAATTTTAGGCCAAGCTTATTACAGAGAACATCAACACTGGTCTCTGGACAAATTCTAAGGAGCTCTGGTAGAAAATGCCCAATAGCTCCATTCTGAATGTGCTGGCATTTATTTCCACACTTACTGATGACCTCCTTGCAGAAGTCCAGGCCCCCCGAGCCCCCCAGGGCAGTGGGACAAAGGGGCTGGGCTTGGCCCACACCTCCTCACTCTCCACCACAATGTCACTTCACCAGCAAAACTGCACTGTGCACCTATTAATCCAGGCAGGGATCAATAACAATACAAAATGTGGAGGCTTTTTAAAACCTAACAGTATTTTTATCAACCATGGCCACAGCCACCAGACCCCAGACTTGACACAGCTGAGCTGGTGCAGGTGCAGTGAGTCTTTCAAACTCTGTGTCCTGCTAATTAACAAAATCCAGCTACAATATTTATTCAGTTGGCCACTGCTGTAAATCTGGCATTACAATTAATTGTATAGTGTCCAAGCTATGATAGCAGGCCTCTTTAACAGAGACCCAGCGAGGTAAACCACACCAGAAGAGACAGACTATTCCTTATAGTACTGCAAAATGCCATTGCTCTGGTTCCATGCTGTGCCCTCAGTGTGAGCTGCATGGACACCACCACTCTAAGCTGGCTCTTGCTACAGCCTCAGTACACCCAGGAAAAACAAAGCAAGCACAGTCCCCTTCCCTTCAGAAATGAGATACCTGAATTTTCACTTTGAACAAAAGACTTAAAATTACATCCCAGTGTTCTAACAGCCTCTGTAGAGGAAGTCTGTATTCTCTGTGCATCTTTACTACTAACACAACTGACATATTTCAACAGATTATTTAATAGTCTTCATTTCTCCAGGTTACCCTTGGACTCAAAATGCTGTGTGATCCTTCACAGACAGACCTGAGTCTGTTTTCCTGCTGATTTAAGTTTCCTCATACTGAAAGCCATGGTATTGGACCCAAAAGCCTGAGCACCACAGGGTGTCTTCCAAGCAATGTGCCACACACAGTCAGCAGTCTGGCAGTCTGGAAAGTGCTTTAATTGTTGGAAAAGAACCAACAGGTTTGGACACCAGCTCTGGGCAGCTCACCCTCACTGAAGATCCTGTACAAGACAGCAGATTTCACATTCACATCTCCCACAATGAGACAGTGCTCTCCAGGACTTCACCAGCAAACATTTAAGATGTCCAAGGGCAAAGACAAGGGCTTATCATGACTTCATCCTAGTCATTAAGCCTGTGATCAACAATTATCCTAATCAGTTTTCTAACTACTACAGTCAGATGTTTGGCAGAGCTGTTATTTCCTCTTTGCCTCCTTGAGGTCTGCCGCAAAAGCCTTCTTTAAGAGCACGTTTTAATTCTGCTGCTCAAAAACTATTTTGCCACCAGCTTTCTAAAGCTACTCCTCCATAATAGCTGTCCAGGAGCAATCACCAAAAGAAGAAAGAGACTGGATATTTTGAGCTTCTTGAGAAAAATCAACCTTATCTTCTGGTGCAGAAAAGACCTTAACTCCTTGGATTTTAGCACTTGTGCATAGGGTTATCCTGTGCTACATACAGAGAGGAAGACAAGAAACAATAATAAAAAGGTTAAACTCTGTGTTTCTCTATAAAAATAATTAATTAGTCTTCCAAATTTAAGAGCAGCAACTCATTCAATGAAACCCTAAACACTCAGTGTATCAAAGAAACAATGTAGGAGATGCTAAGCACACACACACTCCCTTACTCACATGTTTAAAAGATCCATGGGGGGCTGCAGTTGCTCCTGTGTCTTCTAGATACTCATCCCAGTTGAATTCCATTTCTTCCACACTGGAACCAGCATCTGGAAGAAAAGCCAAACACTTAATTCAGTGGCTTTAGGCTACTACAAACCACAGCAAAACCCACTTCAATAAAATTTTCTATTATTATTGTCAAGTCTGTACCCCAGCCCTGGTCTCCCCTTCAGTTCTGGCTTGGCTCCCTTCCTCACTGCTCTGCCATTCCCATTTTCTCCAACATGGACCCACTTTGCTAAAAAGACACCCAGCCAGCACAGGGTGGATTTCAGGTCCCACTACTTGTGAGTACACAAGTGTGCAGTGAGCACATTTCAAGAAATGGACACTCTTTGTGTTTTCATTGCCTGTGAACAACACCAGTGAAATCCTGAGGATTTTGGTTTAGCACAAATTTGCTTACAATTTGTGAGAGGGAAATGTATGCAGAGGAGCTCTGTATTTGTATCAACACATATGAGAGACTCAGAACTCGAGGCACACTGGACTGTTGGTGTTTTAAATTAAAAACCACCCAGGAAAGAGCAATACCACTAGTAAGAGATTTGAAAAGAAAGTCTAAATAATCCTTTGAAATACGACTGTACTCTGTTTAAAGTTAGATAGTATGCATTTAGCTGCTCTAAAACACCAAAAGCAAAGAGAGGGATTCAGGGTAGTTCTAAAGAAAACTACTTGAGACATAACTGCAATAAAGTCCACTCAACTTGGTCACTTTAAAAGCCCAGCTCATAGGGTGTAACAGCTTCTTTAGACCAAGAAAACCTCATTATGGGATGCATTTAAAGCATAAATGTGCTAAAACCACTCAAACCACAGTTCAAAGCTCACTCAGGCTGTTAGGGAAGCAAGCACCTGTAAGAAGCCACACTACAGATAATAAAATTTTATATTATTATTGTCAAGTCTGTACCCCAGCCCTGGTCTCCCCTTCAGTTCTGGCTTGGCTCCCTTCCTCACTGCTCTGCCATTCCCATTTTCTCCAACATGGACCCACTTTGCTAAAAAGACACCCAGCCAGCACAGGGTGGATTTCAGGTCCCCTGTTTAGTTCGTTTTTCCTGCAGGAACACAGTGGGATGGCCAGTGAGGGTCCCAGCCCATGCAAGCAGCATTTTTAACCTCAACACATGAGGTTCAGGCTCAGCAGCAAAAGGGGGTGGCAGTGACAGCACGCAAGAGCAGAGCTTTCATTTTCACCCCAAAAAAAAAAACCACCATCTGCACCATAGCTGTCTTTATGAATGAACAACAGAGCTTTCCCCCTCTCAGGACCAGGAAACCTGATGCCTTGTTTATATTTGAAAACAGAGAAATCTCTGTGTATCACAAGCCCGAGGAGAGCTCAGCAAAGGTTACAGGACACTGGCATTTCCTACACCCTGTGCCTTTCCTAGGACAGGCAGCAACTGATCTTTCCAGCAGCAGTAGTTTGAGTAGGAAACATTACACATAAAAAAAAAAAAATTAATTACCACCACGTGCCCTTATCAGACCCATGGACAGGCTGACAAGTTAAGTAAGCTCTGGGACAATTCCCAGTCCTCCATTAGAAAGGAGCAAATATTTGTCCAAAGGTCTGAGATACGTTAAATAGACTAAAAACCTACAAGTCTTGAGTTTAATAGGTTTGATTTATCTTCAGACTGATGGTTAAGCTCATCTTTGACTTTTCATTGTGATTCTAGGAGTTATCACTTCCCAAAACTTAAAAATGTATATTCAGTTAGCTGTTGTTTGCTGATGACATTATCTATTTTAAAAGAGGCTCTTATCTCTCCAGAACCCAACTTGGTCTGTTTTTAACCAACCACAGCTGGTTGTTTTGGCCTTTCACAAGCCCAAGAGCTCAAAAGATTCAGAGCTTGAATATCACCATCAGTTTTAAGGGATCATTTTTAACTTACTGAAGAAATTACCTGGAGAAATAAATAAGGAGCTTCATTTAGAAATTTTCTGAGGGAACAAAAGGTTAAGACACAGACCACAGTTGTTTGCAAATTAGGGTGGAGCTGATCAAAGCCTTGGCTGCAAGCCATTCTAAGAAAAACAATTTCATTGCAAAATGCTGTTAAAATAGATGAAGATTCCTCAACTCATTTAGAGAGAATTTTATTTTTATATGACCATAAAAACACTGACGTTCACAGCTCCAGAATAAGAAGGGAACAAACACCAGCTCTGATCAGTCAGATCCACGAGCGAATTCTAATTTCCCTCCTACCCAAACAAAACCATCTCACCCTTCCCACCAAAAACCACCCTGCAACAACAACCCCACTGGCTCCAGCCCCAAAAAGCAGGTCCTGCAGGGTGTGTCGGTGTCCCCTGTTTTGCTCGGTGTCCCCTGTTTTGCTCGCCAGGCGCTCGGAGCCAGCAGCTCCGCCGGGAATGCCGCAGGGACCCGCGGCTGTCCCCATCCCGCTATCATCAGATAACTGCCGCAGGGCCAGTTAAGCTCCTTAAATGAGGCACAGGTCACTTCACACACTGAAAGGGTCAATTAGTAACTTATGTTGCCACTTAATTGCGACAAGGAGCTCCCGGGAAAGCCGCTCCGCCTGCTGCTCCCGCGACCCTGCCCTGAACTGCGCTAAACGCTGCCGCCAGCGCAGCTCCTGTGTCCCCCATCCTGCTCCTGCAGCCTGTCCCGCACCCACAGGAGCCTTTCCCTGGCCCTTCCCTGTGCTGAGAAGGGCTCAGCTTGCTCTGTACTCACAGCTCATCAGCACAGCCAAAAGTTCTCTTAAAAACCCATTTTTCATAGGAAAAACATAAAACCTCCCCTCAAACCCACCCACGCACCGAAACCCCAAAACCACCCCCCCCCCAAAAAAAAAAACCAACCCAACAAAACATAAATCCCTATCCAACACTCATGGCAGATTTAATACTCTTACCATTTTCTCTTAGGGAGTTTCCTTCAGTCAGAGGGATTTTTCTAAACTTCGGCAAAAAGCACCCAAAACCTTTTCCGTTCATTCATTCATTCACAAAAGCTGAACTCAGCTTGTGTTTACACTTTACAAAGGTTTTACAACTGTGGTGATCAGCCTCTCACTTCCACCACAGAGCTGGTAAATTTTCCTCCCTTTCAGAGGCTGACCCAGCTGAGAGCTGTGCTTAGCTATGGTTTGAACCATCCTGTTTGCAGCTTCTCACAAACCTGCCACAGCACCCCGGGTTATTTAGCACAGCTCCTTCTGGAGCAATGTGGAACAGGAAAAGCTCACAGAATAAAGCTCCAAGCAAAAATTCTGTATGGGGATTCGTAGTGAGAACGGTAAATTAGCTTTTTAATTGTGGCATGTGGCACTACATAAACAAAGAAAAACCCCCGAAATAACTCTCTCTTCTTCAACATCTGAATGCAGGAGCACTCCAAAGGTGCAGCAAAGGAACATCTCCCAGGTAAGGCTTCCAGAGTCAGAATCCAATCACTTTTCTGGTTTTATTGGCAGGACAGTGGCAGCAGAGCAGGCCCTGCTTAAATCAAGCCTTTGAACTGTTTTGCTGGTATTTTCTGCAAGACCCTGTTGCACAGCTCCATCCTCACAGCTTAGCAGATCCCTGGAGACACAGGACCACTTTAATGGAGCCACATTCCTGAGGGGCCATAAGTCTGCATTAAACACCCTGATCAGTCTGAGTTCAGAATGTTCAATAAAACCTCAGACACTTACAGCAGAGGTTCTTGCTACTGTGAGAAAATTTGCAAATCATGGTGACAGATGACAACAAGCAAAACCATATTTAATGCATTTGATTCCAAAGCACAATTTATTCATCTAATTCTGCATGGGTGTACATATTTATGCTCTCTCTTTCTCCCCATATCCTTAATTGCTACAAGCCCTAAATGAATTCAGCTTTCTACTATGTGGAGACTTATTTCTCTGTATCAGACAGGATGACTGAGCAGCACATCAGCCCAGAGGCAAAGCACAACTTTGGCAAAGGCAGGGGAAGAAACCTGACAATTTTCATCTCTCTGGCCTTGCCATGCAACCAGTTTGTGTCAGAAGAACTTTCAAATCAAGCTAAGATTTTCTTAAGTAAAATCTGAGAATTGTCCTACAGAGGTTCTGTAGAGAATGTTCATCCACTTTGGAGGTGAGAAAATCCTCTGTAAGAATATCAGCAGTTTCCTAGGCAGGTGCATCACTTCCCATCTGTCACTATTTCTACTGGCCTTCGTGGGAACACTCACTCTTTCTGAATTTTATCAGAAATTTCATCCTGCTGCTCTCTGATATGTACAAGTAGAGAAAGAATATGGAATTATACCATTTGAACTGGAGAATACAGTGAAATATTAAGGAAGTTAGCCCTTAGATATATCTGAAAGGGAAACAGTCTACACTAGGCTGCTCTCATCTTTGGATTTGAGCTAAATTCTCACTGCAAATAACTTTCATGCATCTTTAATGTGATTTAGTTGAACACTGTAACATTGGACATTTAAGTACATCACAATTGAAGGTTTGCAGACTTCAGTAAGACTAACCCAAAGGTTTCTCACCCTGAAATATAGATATAGTTCAATCTGATTTTAATAACAGTTAATCTTTTTCATCTCCACCAGCTGTGGGGCCATGAATAAATAAAGACAGGTTGGAATTTCAGGAGTTGAGAAAGACTGTGACAAGAATAAAAGTTGCCTTTTCCCCTCATAGTGCAGGGGAGCATCACAACCAACAACCCTGAGCTCTGTCTGGGTTCTTGGGACCAGAGAGCCTGAATGTGAAACCAGAAAAACAGAGGAAAATCTCCAAAAGCTGCTGCAAATTATTAAGTGGAAGAAAATGACACCAGCCAAAGAATATGAAGGCAATGTTCCAGCAGTGGTTTGGACTGGTGTAACTCAAAAGCACTTCAGAAAACAGTATTAGAGGGCACAACAAAACCAATGTGCTTATGCTTACACAGGCATTTGCTGGGAACTATCTCTGAATGCAAGTAAAGCTCTCATCATTTATTGTTTGCTCTTCACAGCCTCCTGTGCTCAAACCTGGCACAAAAGGATGCTCAGGGAAATAGCTGCTGAGTAATTTCAAGCCAGTATCAAACCTTTCCTTAGCTATTCAAAAGCACACACAGAGAGAGGACTCTGTGACCTGCTACTTTTTGAGGAAGATGGAAAAATGTCAATAAAGGTTTTAAGACCAAGGGATGTGCTATCACAGCCTGTGGACACACCACTGCTGACCATGTAAACAGCTCCTCACTCTTCTTCTCTCTTCCTTGCACTCTGTGACAGAAGCCTGCAGTTTCCACTAGGCAAGGAAAAAGTATTTGCATGTGCCAGGAGAAATTCTACATCCACATCTATGATGCCTTTTCTTGATTATTTGAGGATATAACATTGACAACAACTTGACTGACTTGCTGTAATTAATAATTAAAAAGCATATTTCAGCATCATAAAGCAGATGATAGCATTCTCCTAAAGAGCACTGTACATTAAAATAATGTTTAACATTTCTTCAGCAACACTGACAACAATTAGATTTCCATAAAGTAAAGGTACAAAAATTACCAACAGTGAAATGTCCTATGAGAATAGCAGCTTGTTGGAAAAGGAAAGTAATACTCAGCTAAAATCTTGATCCAATTGTTTACACTGATAATAACAAATTAAAATTTGCTTTGTATGAAATGTAATAGGTAGAGACCTCCTCAAAGAAAAGGGACAAGCCATGGCAGGCAAGACAGAGCAAATGGATGGTCCCTACCCCCACATTTCCAGAACCATTTCAGAAAGCTGTTAGTATTCCCAGCCATCCCAGACTAACACTCTTCCTGGCCTGGTGTTCCAAGGTGATCCAAAACATGAACTGATTTCTCATAATACAGCACTCTGCCGGAGGTTAGGTATTGATATCACAAACCTATCAAAGAGGACACACCAAGGCATTTCAGAAAAACAGCACAGATTACAATGGCAGCAAACAGCTTCAGTTATCTGACTTTCTCAACCAGCACCAAAAGCTTGCCTAAATATTAAGAAGATGAACACAAGGACAGAACTAGGTATTAACCACTCTGAAAGATAAATGCCTTAAAATAAAAGTGTTAACACCACCAAGCCTTTCATAAGCCCATCTCACAGCGGTGCCACAAAAAGGAAAAGTCACAGCTCCTTGAAAACACAACCACCAAGGTGGGCCAGATTTTGTTTCCCTTGCAGCCAGTGATACACCCTGCTCTGATACAGAACAAACACAACCATGACAGCCCCACACACAGCCAGAACATAACCCAGAGCCTGTGACACTGGAGTTTCTCCCTGTGCACAGCACCAGGCACCACAGGACACTCACTGTGCTCATCTTTCTTCCACATTGCTAACATTTTCAGAACAGCTGGCCAGGGAGCTGGGCTGTTACCTGCATCATACTGCTGTTCCCCATTCATCTCCACAGGAGCCCAGGGGCTGTTCCCAGCAGCCAGAAGCAGGGCAGGCCAAGGCTGTCACTCCGTGCTGGTCATGAGTCGCCTCCCGCCCTCCACAGCAGCCGGGACATTCGCGAAGGGATCCTGGAAAACACCTGAAAGGAACAACTGGTAAGAAAACCTTCATGGGATTTTTAGCTACTTTTAAGATAGAATCCTACAGTGGTTTGGGTTGGAAGAGAACTCAAAGATCATCTCCTTCCATGGGCAGGGACACCTTCCACTGTCCCAGGCTGCTCAGGTCCCATCCCACCTGGCCTTGGACATTCCAGGGATCCAGGGGCAGCCACAGCTTCTCTGGGCAACCTGTGCCAGGGCCTCAGCACCCTCACAGGGAAGCATTTCTTCCTTATATCCAATTTAAAAACTTATTCCTATTAGCAATTAAATAATTATTTCATTATGGATGCTAGAAAATAAGTAAAACCAGGTCTAAAGCGAGCTCAACAGGTTATTAGCAGTGAACCACAAGTTTTGTTTCTTTACAAAACTCTCCACAAAAGTGAAGTTGTATAGTAAATAAGAGCCTAGGTAACATGCTTCTTTACAAATAACAGACTTTGACTGACATCTTTATAAAAATCAAAGAGATGAGTGGTCATAAAACCAAGATTATTGGCTTGAAAATTCTTGTAAGGAAAAGGTAATTTCAAAAAGCCCTTGCATTCTTGTTGAATGTCTGTGAAGCACCTGTTTTATTTAAGTGAGATACCTGAAATAATATAGAAGACTAAAAATCAGGTTCTAAAAAACATAGGTTCTAAAAAACATAGGCTGTGCTTCTGAAATGAACATATTTTGAACAATGGTTTATAAAAAGGAAGTCCTACACATTTGAAAATTCTCTGATTTTGAATTTTGTACAGCTATAGTGTCTATGCAGACTACCTGATAACCCTTAGAGGTACACAACACTGGTAGCTTCCTTCACACAAATAAAACAACAAACTTGAACAAATAATAAGAATAAAATATCCAGCGGCAATGCTCAGTCATGTAGGAAGTTCAAGTAAAACCAAAACTACAGCCAACTTCAAAAATTTTCATTACATGTGAAAATAAAATTTTTTTGAGAGTAGCAAGAGTTTTCATTAAGAGCTCCTACTGAATGGCAGCTTAATGCCACAAAACAATCTACTGTGTAGAAGATACTAATAACTTTTATTCATTACAGCTTCACAGGAATGTGTCTGGAAAGGAACCCAGCTGCCAATTTTTGCTATATGCTTCTAACCTGCTCCACTCCAGCTCAGAAAGTCTGTGCTCTACAAGGTCACACTTAACTCCCAATCCAGCTCTGCCTCTGTGAGAAAGTCACTGAGAAATTAAGCTCAGGCTCCATGCTCCCTCTCCACTGGTTCCTCACAGTTTTTCCAGGCTCACAGGACAAAGCAGTGCAGGGAAGGTAACTCAAGCATGTGTTCCCAGGCTCCTCTCCCTACACAGACTGAGCTTCCATCTATTACATCTTTTTTAAAGTGACGCTGGAAGGGGATGTCACTGGCATGATGCTCAGCACACAGAGAAGAACTAACCAACAAAACACTTTTTCATCATTAATCAAAACATGCCTTGGTAATGGCCTATCCCAAGTCTATCAGCTGTCACAGTGCTAAGCCAAAACAAAGGCAATGCTGTTAGCAAGGCACGAATTCCAACAAGTCTGGGGATATGCCACTGCTTTAGAATAGTGTAGCCTTGGCAAAGTATACTCAGAATTAACTGCAATTAAGCTATTTTCAGTTTATGGGATATAGTTATCAATTAGCTTCTATAACTTAACCATGTGACACAACTACACTCCTTTCCTTTTTTCCTTTTTGCAACATGAGAATATTTAGGACACTATCCTCCCCACCAAAAAACCCCAAAACAAACCCACAAAACCAAACCCCAAAGAGGCTGTTGATTTAGAAGATGCCAAACACTGGTAGCTGCTGTTGAAGCTGATTGATATTCTGCCCAAATCAAGCTGGGTTGTTATTTGGGATTTCATAAGCAGTTGTGGTGTTTTATGTACACAAAATTGAGAGCACTTGTAATTAGCACCCACCATGGCTGCTGCTTACAGTCTGGCACCCCAAAGATTATCTTTTGATAAATCTCAAGGGAAATGGAGCACAAGTGCTGCTGGAACAGAGCTGCTTTGGAAATACTTCGGACCCTTCAGTCTCACTTCTGCATTTCAAATCTCCTTTCAGCACATGAAATATTCAGAGGTTAGCAACTGGAGGTAGCATTAAAAACAGTTACAGTTCATTAAAGCCAGATGGCTCACTTGAATATGAAAAGAAATCAAACATAAGTTGGCTGTTGAATTAAAGCAAATCAGCTGGTGTCTGAGGCTTAATATTATTTTAAAGCAAAGGTGCACGGGACAATGGGGACAGGAGACACCCCTTAGGGGTGGGGACGGAGCTCCGGCAGGGATCAGGTTTCAGTGAATTCCTTCGTGCCGAGGCACCCAGTACAATCTATTTCAGAGGCACTGCCAGGGCAGGAAAGCTGGACATGGGTATTGCCAGGGCAGGAAAGCCGGGCACTGCCAGGGCAGGAAAGCCGGACATGGGCATTGCCAGGGCAGGAAAGCTGGACATGGGCATTGCCAGGGCAGGAAAGCCGGACATGGGCACTGCCAGGGCAGGAAAGCTGGACATGGGCATTGTCAGGGCAGGGCAGGGCTCCTGGAGCACCCAGAGCTGCAGCTCTGCTCCCCAAATTCTGCTGCTCCCCGGGGCAGCAGGGCAGGGGGAGATCCCTTCCTTTGGTTACCCCGGAGGTGGGAGGAGAGGAGAGGGGCTCGGTGCCCTCTTGGTCCCTGTGCCCAAGGATTTCACACATTTACCCGTGCTTTTTCACTTCGGGAAATGGCAATCATGCGTCTCCTCGGAGGGGAAATGACACGTGCACTTCTTCTAAAGATTTTTTTTCAGTATTTTTTCCCCGGGACTCAGGGCGGGCCCGATCCTGGCGCTGCACGGACGGGGCTCCAAACCACAGGGCACAGATCCCCTCACAACCCCGATTCCTGACGCTGCCCTGCAAAACCTCCAACCTACATTTTTGCCTCTGCTTCTATTATTGCTGCAGAAACCAGCAATTCCCACAGCCTACAAAAAAACCCGCCACAACTCCAAGCGCTTTTTTTTTAGCCTTTTTCCTAACCTAACACCACTACAGTCAATCATGAATATGGGTCTCAGCTGGCCCTTTTGCCACACGGAGATGAGATAGTGGCTCCAGGGGAAAAGGGGAGCATGTTGGAATCGAGATTTGTGTGCGACTGGGTACTCCAGCCCGCACACCTTATCAATGTACGAGCAGATCTAAGGCACAAATGCAGTTTGCAGGAGTCCTCTGCCCTAGGAGATAAGCCAGGCACAAAACATCAGCCCTTTGGAAAAGACATTTGCACCCGCTCAGCCTCCACCCAGCCTGACTGAGACTCTGCCCACTCCTCACTGACAGAACTAAGTCAAAAGTGGAAAGGACCTTCTTGGATGACAGCTTAAGTTGAAGTGTTTTGTTTAAAAAAAAAAATCTACAGCACAAAAAGAATCCAATGCAATGAACTATTCGGGTAGGAGCCAACTTAATTTTGGGTTCAACTCACAACGTGTAGTACTTGATTCATAAACATTTTTGTGAAATGCATTCCAGGTATACTGGCGAGTTTCATGTCACTCTCAGTTAAGTGTTTTCAGCACAAAACAAGATATATTGTGCAAATTTCTCAACCAGAACCAAAATCAACGGTGCTGGAGAAAATTAATTTTCAAGGTATTCAGTGTGAGTTTCATTCACCCTTTTGTAGCAATACACTCGCAGTTACAGAAATACCCAAACTCCCACACTGGGGTCAGTACATTTCCTTAAAACAGCCCCATCCTTTTGGGGGAAAATGCCAGAGACTGGCTAAGCACTGCTGCCAGCTCGGTGGAAGGATACAGCTGATTACCTGCCACAGCACATCAGCAACCACCTCCATCAGGCACAGTGGCAGATTTCTGCCTCCTCTGAACAAAAATCTCACCCTCGAAATCAGGGCTGAGAGAGGCAAAAGCAAACAAACATTGAGACACCAGCACAGGGCTGTTCACAGCCACCAAGGCTTTGCCCATCTCCTCTCCCCCACCTGAGGGATTTTTAACTCCAGTGACAGGAGTGTGCACAAACCCAGCCTCTGCCTCAATGCCACATGGAATACAACTCATGTTTTGTCATTCAACAACCACATCAACTCCTCTGTCAGACAGGACATTAAAAATATTTTCTTGGGAAGCAAAGTATTACTGTACACACATCTATGCCCTTCCCTCTTGC
The DNA here is from genome assembly GCA_013396995.1 of Dicaeum eximium. Classification (NCBI taxonomy): domain Eukaryota; kingdom Metazoa; phylum Chordata; class Aves; order Passeriformes; family Dicaeidae; genus Dicaeum; species Dicaeum eximium. The sequence continues at coordinate 42,229 of VWZP01006244.1, forward strand.
TCCATCCTCCTGCCATTCTCCCTGCTGGAGCCCTTGGCAGGGTCCTACTTCTCCAAAAAAGGGTCTCCAGAGTCCCATACTTTGTGCAAGCTCCTAGTTCTCCAAGCCTTTGAGAGTCAAAATAGGGTTTAAGGAGTTCCTTATAATTTTGTCTTCTCTTCTTTAGTCCCTATCAGCTGGAAGCCTGGATAACATTTCAGATATCTTCTAACTTTCAGTTGTATAAACAAAATAAGTAGTTCACAAGCCTTCCTAGTACCTGACCTCCCACAAACAAAAGACAAAGTGGAAGACTTCTTATAATCTCCAATTTATGCTGAAATTCCAGATTTTCAAGCCATTTTAATTACTGTTCTGTGACAAGAAAAAAAATCCATTTTGGTTGTTTCTGTGGAAAGAAAACTACCTGTCACAGAAGCCTTGGCTCAGCATTGTTAGCACATTCCAAATCTTTCCAAGACCTGCAAGGCCCAGAAAGCAGACTACGGATAGGCAAAATAAAGTTTGATGCCTCTATAACAAAGTAATAAAAATACTACCAATTTCATTAGTCACAGCTGCTGAAGGAATTATCCCAGCCAATGTGAAGAACAGAAACCTTTGGCTGACTCGCAGCTCTTTAAAGCATTATTTTTACACACACAAATGAAACAGCCAGTCTGTGAAAAGCAGCTTATTTGCCTGGCTTCTCTAAGGATTTATCAAAGACAAAAAAACCCACTGAATCACCTTTAATGCAGGTAGGACCACCAACATTTTCTTTAGGTTGTCTTACCTGAACAGCAAAATTCTGATAGCTGATATCACTGAACATGAAGATTATATACATATATAAATGCAAATAGGAGCTATCACCAGAGTTGGATTAATTATTCAAACTTACTATAATTTTTCTCACACCTGCCCTGAAATCTCTACTGCCTGACCAGCAGCCCTAACAACTGCCTGCTGCTCCCATTAAATCTGTTTTAGCAGAAGTGAACCCAGGTTCACTGCAACAGCAACACTGAGATTCCTCAAAGAGAAGTGCATTTAAAGCACACACCTTCTGTTCTTACACTCTCAAATAAATTCTTGTAAGATGTCAAAGGGGCAAAGAATCTGCTGTGGAGGACCCAGGCCATTGCCAACAACAGCAGGCCAGGCTTACAGAGAGTTGTGTGGCTCTGGGACACGCTTCACACCTTCCACATGGAAGTCACCACAAGCAAGCCCCCTGCAGAGGATGCTGAGCCAGCCTGCACCACTGCACTGCAATGCATCCAGAAACGTGTTATTTCTGTTCCAAGGGTTTATTCCAAATTAAAGGCCTGTGTTTGTGACAGCTCCACCACAAGGTGGGCACAACCAGCACAGGCTGCTCTGTGACACTGAGCCAGCAAACCCCACAGCTGTGTACAGGGTTGGACACTGCTGCTCTTGGTGCTCAGACACCTCCAGGACCCAGACTGGTGTGTGAGCACATCCCAACTGTGCTCCTGGCCCCTCCTTGCCTGCAGCCAGGGAAGGCACCTGCAGGGACAGGGTGGCTGTGTCACCAGGACAGGGCAGGGGGACGCTGCACCAGGGAACCAGAGCCCCTCACGTCAGGGTAAATACAGCCAGTGCTGGCATTACACAGTCAAACAAACAGGAACCTCGCAGCAGACTGAAAGGTTACAGCCTGGCAGTCCTTTCTGCCTTGAAAATGTGGAGATGTCTGTCAATGTACATTTTATTAGCATAAAAATATTTACTAGAGAAAAGGAGTATCGATTTGGTCACAAAATGGCACCAGTGCTCACACCTTTATCTTTAAACAGAGCTACTGTACATAACAGAAAAAAACCAACAATAACCACTTCAGCAAAATTTTGCTGATACCATAAGTGATGTTTATTTTTTCCACTTAGATTAGGTCAATTCCTGTCTGTTTTCCAATCCCGACCGTGTCTGAAGGCTTCCAGGATTTGACTCAGTGCCTGGATCTGCCTGACCATTCAGGTAACACATCTAGAACTGGGAAGCCTGGTTACTGAATCTTGAAATACACAGGTCCACTCAACAAATTACAGGATCTGACTTTGCAACCCGTGCTGTGCTACCCAGCCACTAAATCAATTTCCATGGGACTGCAGGTTAAGTCCAGGTGAGAATGTGAAAGTCACAGCTCTATTCCCAGCTAATTTAAATGCCTGGACAGAGAGAGCATTGACTTGACAGGGGAATAACACACAACAGGGTGTCCCAAAAAGTTTCCTTATGTTTGTAAGTGGTTGCAAATAGGAGCTGTTAAATACAGCTTGCCTCTAATGTTTAAGATAGTTGGGAGTTCTGTCAAGTTCTTAAGGCTTGTTTTTCTTTTTTAAATGCAAAATCTTCAGCATTATTCTTCAGCATTATTCATCTACTTTCAAGGCATGCAGACTACAAGCACGTTGGGGGTTATGGGCCAAATAAAGAAACCAGACAGAACAGACTGCTCTGTTTTCATTGTTGGTTTTTTAAATTCATGTCCTATTGCATGACTATAACAGCCTGAAGTCACAAGTTGGAAAAGAAGATGAAGGAAAAATGTGAAGTTCCTGCTGCTCCCAAGTCCCAGACAACAGACTGGCAGCTTCTTATCCTCTGTACAAAGACAAGCAGCATGAACAAGCAAATATTCTACCAGTAAAATGTAGTATGATTCATGGTGAGATAAAATAGAGCACTCAGATGGAAAGAAAGTGACTTCTACCTCTGGATCTGAATCCCTGGTGCATGTATGGATGGAATCCCATGGGACACAGTGATGGGGAAAGGGATGCTGCCTGTGAGGAAGGCAAGAGTTAATCTGCCAGCAGAGGAAGGAACCCTTTACACTCCCTTTGAGGAGCCTATCCACTGTGTCAGAGAAAAGAGTTTTAAATCAAAAAGTTCCTTCATTGCACATACATTAAGGCAATTAACAGAGATACAAATTAATCTCTCAGTGCCCGAAACATGAGAATTACTGGAGAAACCTCAGAACTCCAGGTTTGGAAACTAATTTCAATCTACAAAGGATGTCAGGCCTGCAGACAACACAATGCAGTCTTTACCAAGTTACAATAAATAGTTCCCTAACACTGCCACGAGGTTCGATTTATTCAAACAAGTCTTTGCTGCCGACTCATATTCTGCTCATATGTTAAAGGAAAACCTTTGAATAAAGGACACTCAACTTGACTCAGCACTCAAGTCACATGAAGGGAAAAAAAGTCGGCACAATCTCCCAAATCCTTCTTTGAAAATTAACTCCTGTTTCAGAGAACCAACTAATGGATGTCATCACTGCAGACAATACAACAATTAAGGGAGAAGACTGGCGGGGGGAAGGAAAGTATCTTGCAAATAAGACATTTAAGAAAAAATCCATGACATAAAACGCCTTTTGTATGTAAAAGCACACTCCCACCTGTTTCCTTCTTTTGTCATGCCATTGAAATGGTACACCATACAGAAAAAAAGTAATATATTGCACTCATTTCTCCTCCACAAGCCACAACCACAGGACAACTCAGATTTGGGTTTAGAAATTGACTCAGATGTTGAGCTTTATGTTCCTATTTTTAAAATACTGGGCACTCATACTAGGGGAAAACCAAGGGAGAGGCATTTCATTTCTATTTCTTTGCATACATGGATCATCAGGCTTTCTTTCTTGGACAAGCAATCTGTTAGTCAAATTGTCATTGGCAGGCTGGAGTGAAAATTAAGATGGAAAATAACTTATTTCAAAGCTTGCAGTTTTGGTATCATATAATTCCAATCTAAGTAATTTAATCTTAAATAATTTCAATTTTGAAAAACCCTTAATCACAGCATCTTTATTTGTTTTTATGCCCACTAATGATATTTGAACATAAGCTCTGTACAGACAGATGCAACTGCAAATCAAACTGTCCAAGGGAGAGAAAACCTATTTTAACAAGCAGTGGCACTAAAAAAACCCCATTATGATTGCAAATAAAAGCTGCAGAAGCAAATAGGGCACAGCTTTAGCAAAAGCAGCCATCACAACAAATCAAGTTGGACGATAACAGACTAAGTCACAGATTTTCTTACAAAGAAATTAACTTATTTTTGAGTGGCCAGGACAGGGCACCGAACAGCAAACAGGGAAAGGCTGTGGCTGCAGAAGTGGTCTTTGCAAAGTGATATCTGAGTTAATTTTCCCTTAGAAGGACCCTGTGGCACCTACCAGCAAGAAGATCAACAGGCAAGAGGACTCCAAAAGGGCTCTCAAAGGTGACAGCCACACCCAACACACACTGACCACACTCTACAAAGCCACCTCATCATCAAGGCCATCAGTGCTCAGGCCTGGCTTTCAGAAATGCTGAGAAGCAGTTCTTCATCTCAGATGAAACCTGAATAAACGAGACCACAAATTTTGAGGAGCCAGGTCTCGGGGACTGTCCTGTCATTTTCTTCACAAACCCATGTTTTAGAGTCCGGCTTCAGGACTCGTGTGCCTCAGGTTTTTATTGTCACAGCTTAATCTCGCTGTTTCATTACTGTGCAAGGCAAGTCTGTTCCAGAGGAGTCCTGGAACATTCCCAAATCGCTCTGCAGGCAGCAGGTGCCAGCACCAGCACAGCATCTGCAGAGAGAGAGAGAGACAGAGACAGAGAGAGAGAGAGAAAGAGAGAGAGAGAGAGACAGAGAGAGAGAGAGAGACAGAGAGAGAG
>VWZP01006244.1:46976-72092 GCA_013396995.1 Dicaeum eximium
GAGAGAGAGAGAGAGAGAGAAAGAGAGAGAGAGAGAGAGAGAGAGAAAGAGAGAGAGAGAGAGAGACAGAAACACCGGCAGCACAGAAAATTAAACAGCAGCACATCTCCCTTCTTCTGCAGGGGTATGTTCCCCTCTGCTCCCCCCAGCAGACCAGCTCAGTTCAATGCCTGTTACCTGTACACCATCCAGACCTTAATCCTTGCCAGGATTACAGCGATTTCCTACTCACAAGCATGCCCCAGTTTAAAAGTCAAAACATCACTGTCAATTATTGCCCTAAAATTGACGGGAAGCCAAAAACGAACCCACGATTCTACTATGCATGGGCACCACTGGGGGATGTCAAAGCCTACGTCCGTCTGCTGGAGTCTCCAGATGTGAATATAAGAACTTCTAATTCCACTTTTATTAAATAGAGTCACTTTCCATCTCAACCACTGAGTAAAAATTATCACCTCAAGTCAGAAATCCTAGATGAGGCAAAATTCAACTTCCTACAATGCATATTGAAAGATCCTGCATAAAAATAAGTGCTGGGAGCAGTTATCTGACATCCAAGTTCCACCAGTTGCACAAGAAAAAGCCCTCTGCAGTCTGGCTTCAACAGATCTTTCCTTTGATGCCCAACCTGTTTCATAGGTCTCCTGTGCACTCCTGAACCCCTCCTGTGCTGTTACCACCAGGTGCATTCTGACCTGAGCTGCTCCACATCTCCCACAGACAGTGCCACTGATGAGCAAGTCTGGAGTATAATCACCTCGAACTAATCTCATCTAAGTTACTTCAGGACTGATTCGACAAGACTCCCCAGCCCAGTGCAGGATCTATCACTCCCATGTGAGACATGACAAAACTGCAGAGGAGGTTCCATGATTTCCCTGCAGGTGCAGGAAAGCCCATGGCAGAAGCAGGATCAGGAGCAGCCCGAGGTGTGCTGTGTGAGCTGCTCAAGAGGAGCATCTGGCAGATACTGCTGGGGCTTCAGCAAAAAAAACCCAGCAAAATAACAGTGTAACAGCAAAAAAAAGTGTATTTTCCCTGATGGTGACAAATACGGATTTACTGATACCGCTCAAATGCTAAAAGCGAAGCCAGTGATACTGAATAACTAGACAGAAATTATCTGAATTATTTAGTAGACAGTGCAGAAGCACCAAACAAGCCAAAGCATGATCTGACCAAGAAAAGAACAAGGAAAAAAAAAACAAAAACAAACCAACAGCTATTAGTTTCCTGCTGGAGAGAAGAAACAGCTGACTGCAGGATTAAGACAGCAGCCATGGCAGAGAGGGGGGCCAGACTGCATGGCCAGGGATGGTGACAAGCAGCACTGCTGCTTTTTGATTGCCAAATACTACATTGACTAAGCTGCAACATGAGATAACGTCCCCAGACTTTTTTTTTTTTTCTCTCTTGGACAATCTTTCTGAAACAGTATCCGAAAGCCTGAAGTATTCCTTGGCTAGTATCAGAAAGGAATGGAAAATCCACATTTCAACCACTCCTTTTAATAATCCTGTAGAGAAAATCCTGACCAGCTGATCACAGCTAATATTTCTTCCTCATTTAACTTCCAAAACTCTGTCTCCTGCAAATGACATTTTATTTATAGCAGTGGTATTTGCTGTGTAACTGATTGGGGAAGGCTGTAAATGAGCATCATTGCATATATATGGAAAAACAATGATAAAGCAGTCATCAAAAAGCTACAGAACATTTAAATATTCAAATAAGGCAATCTGCATAACCCCCCACCTGAATTTTAATTTTACAAAACTTATTTCATACCTTTGTGCCTTAGATGATCTGTGCAAGCTACTTCTTTTCTACAGAAAAACGGCACCTTTCACTTTTAGATGTGTCCAAGTGATATTAATTTTAATTCTTGGAGTGAAGGGTGAAGGAGGCTCTGCCATAGGAGGAGAGGCTATTTTTAAAGTCTAAGTGCTCAAGGCAAGAAGGCAAAGGTGAAGATGCTGATGAGCTACAGCAAGGCTGCAGTGGCAGTGAACTGCATCGAGGCTCCTCACCCGCCAAGCAAAACAAGGTTAGAACTTGCAGCTCTCTAAAATGGGAGCTATCAAAATAGGAAGGAGAGAAAAACAGTACTGTGAGGTAAGGGAGACAGACATCACAACAAATCAGCCTTTATGTGAAGCAAGGATTTCCAAGGGAAGAAGAAGATTTACTTGTGGAGGACCCCATAAAGAAGCAGCTTTTACCAAGCAGGTCAAAAAGATGTAATAATCACTAACTGGAAAGTTAAATTAACACCTGGCAGCTCTGGAGCTGGGATCACTCAGAAAGCACTTTATTTAAAAAACACAAAACAAACCCAAACACAATGCTCTTGCAGCCTTGCAATGCTGAAGTCAGAACATTCAAAAACTGTTCCATCCTTAGTGCTGCTTGGATTAATTATAAAGAGCAAACACCAGAATATTCCTCAGACAACAAGATCACTTTTAGCACCACTCAATTCCCTGACCACAGACACATTAGAGCATACATATTTAAAGAAGTATCATGCCTGAAAAACTTAAATTTGATAAGAAAAGCCTCAAGAAGGAAAGGGTGTTAGGCTCTTCCTCCTGGTACACACACAGCTGGGGAGAGGGGGAGCGAGGGAAAGAAGAGGGAAAAGAGGGGGTCAGTAAAAGCAATCTCTGCAGTTTTGCCCTCATGATCAGAGAAACTAAGAGGAAAAGGAAGAATAAACACCTAGAAAACAGCCATTTGCTTCAGAAACAAAATTTCCTTCTTTAAACATTAACCAGTTGGTCCAGAGATTTCCGTGAAGAAGTTGGGGACCAAACCCACCAACGCTTCAGCAGAAGACTTGGTAATTTATTTTACTGCTTTCATAAACAAGTGAGCAACAATGAAGAGAGGAAAATTCAAAGCGCTAACAGTAAGTGTCCAAATAAGTTCTTGCCTCAACATGTGCTATGAGAACCTTTGATGTTAAAGAAAGAGGAGGCACCTGAAAGAAGAGGTCAGGCTTTTCTTGAGAATAACAGCTCCTCAGGGCTCAGTCTCAGCATGGAACAAGGAAATGTATCTCAAAATGTTTGTTCCAGACTTCATCACTTACATGTTCTTAAAAGACTTGTGAACATTCCTTATAACTTGGCTGTAGTTCCAGTCATAACTTAGGCAAAATAAGGCTGCACTACTCTGAAGAAGGTATTTCCACACCCACTCATTCATCCCTACCCCACACTAAACTTTCCATGGGGACAAACTCACACAGCAAAGCCAAAGAGGAGACCGTGTCTAGGCTAAATCTTCATTTGTAAGATTTATAAACAACTACTACCCCCTTCATCTTCCTGATCAGCTACAGTATTCAATTCTAACAGCAGAGATGAATGAAACTTCCAGTCTTCAGTTATTTATAAGCCTGTCAGTGTCCCGTCATCCTGGCTGTCACACAGTGTGCTGTGACTCCACAGGATGATGGAGCAGCAGCTCCGTTCCAAGGGAGCACAGGAAATATCCAGGCACAGACCAGGAGCTATGGGGCTCGAGTAAGAAAATGTTTACTTTCTAGAGTCACCTGAACTCCCCCAAGTTCTCCAGCAGGCATTACCTGGCAACATCAGCACTGGCAGCACTCAGCACACAGCTCAGTGAGTGTGTTTTTGCTGAGGAGGGATGTGCAGCAGAGGCTCAAGCACATCCTGCAGCCACGGAGCAGGGCTCACTCCAGCGGCTGCCACAGAGCAGCACAGCACTCTGGCACAGTCTGTGGCTCTCACATTTTGGAAATCTCCCCAGGCATTGTGCCAGGAGTGCCATGGGAAGACAGCTGTGTCATCTAGGACTTGGCTGATCAATGCAACTCGACTTTGGAGTTACACAGCAGCTTTCAGTGAGTTATGAAGTGCAAAACAGGAGTTTGGATCATATTTTCAGGTCACCTGCACTTACAGCAACAGCTGATTTCTTTGGGTATCAGTCCCAAATATGTTTGGGAAGCCTTGAAACCCTTTATTCCCTTCTATCTGTTTGCTCTCAATGCTTTCCACCCACCCTCAATGCATCACTCACGTGCTCCAGAGGTTATGGGACAGAAGAGCAGTGCTCCTATAGCTCTAGGAGATCCACACACCACAGTCCTCAAAAATACCAATTCACAGCCAGCACAAGGGAATTCAGCCTTGTTATATAAATTAAATGTTGGTATTTAACAAGCTATACATATTCAGTCATTGGATGGTTGCACACACACAGTTGACCTGTTTTATTTAAATTATATTTTAGTTACCCTAAGGACAACATTCCATACTGCACTTTGACTTCTTTAATCTGAGAACTCACAGAACTGAGACACTTCTATGGGATCAGTCTCCTTAAAGCTGGTTCTGATGAGAGAACCATGAGAGGCCAGATTGTCTGAAATAAGCACAGCTATGCTGAGATTCTCATTTATCAGCTAAGCTGTATCACTATGCCATTTCACTGTGCATTAAATAAGCTGTCCTCCATAAGCTAAAAACAAAACAAAACAAAACCCAACCAAAAATACTCCACCTTCTTTCAGTTAGAAAAAGAGCCACAGGAAACACAGAGTATACAGTGACCAAAAAAAAAAAAGAAAAAAAATAAGAAAAAAAATCAGGATTTCTATACAGATGGTTGTTACCTCTGCTTTCCTGACACCAGCAGTATTGCCAAGGACCTGGAGGGGCCATGTCCATCAGCATTCACCAGTACTTGATTAATTGCTCCTGACCAGTTTCCCCACAGTGCTGAACATGAGATGACCTTATCTGTGCTGATATCTGAAGTGCACACAGCAGCAATGGCATTCAGGCATGTTAAATAAACTAACCTAACCAGCCTAAGTAACATGGTTTGCACATCACTGCGTGGATTCTTCCAACACAACAACTGAGGAAGGAATTCCCCCTCTATCCAATCCTTTGGGGACCAGGAGATGCAGGTTTTCCTAGGGAAGCCCCAGCATTCCCTCCATGTCCATCCTGTATCAGTTAATGGAAGGCCAAGCACATGGTGAACTTCATGGTTTTAGTCTGCCAAGGAGGGCTACAGGCAGACTAACAGTTAATAAAATAAGCATCTATTACTGCACTAACACTGAACTTGTATACTTCAGAGAAGACTGAAGCTATTTTACTCAATAGCAGCTGTGTTTACACTATAGCACAGTCTGGTACCTCTGAAACTCAAGTGAACTTCTATCTGACAGTAACTGTGCTGGTTCCAAGGGAAAAAAAAACCTGTTAAGAGGAGAAACATGCTTCAGCTTCTTGTGTCAAATGAAAATCTTTACTTTAGCTGCTGCTTTTAAAGGTACAACTTCATTTATGATAGATCAGGAATACAGACTGAACCCCAAATATAGGGAGAACCATTGTTTCATTTATCCACTTCAACATGTTTCATTTACTTATATGTGAAAATTCAACTGTGCTCACCAGATCAAACTTTCAAGGTACACAAATACATTTTGATCAGTATGAAAGCCAGCTCACAGTTTAGACTCCCAGCTGCATCCATCAGTCACTGTCAGGAACACAGCACCTGTACTCCAGCTTTCTTCAGATGAAAAAAATGTCCATTGTCAAGAGAATTCGGTGTTACTTATTCATGATTTAGGTGAGTGGATATCTTCCTTTCTCCTCTTAGCACTCACTGAACAGAATGGGAAATAACACTTTTATCTAGAACTACCAAAAGCCTCAGACATCTATCCTGCACGATGCAGTCAGCTGGACTAGATCTGTGAAACTCATCGCTCAGAAAAGGAAATCTCTCCTTGCTTTTACCTGAAAACCACTGTTTGTGTTACAATGATGATGCCAGATCCATCACAAGAGCACCACCACAGAGTCCCTGGGTGGGGAATGCCATCAGCCTTTGAGCATCATCTGTGAGCCTTCTGCTCTGGCTAAGCAGGAAAACCATTTGGCACAGCACTGGCACAGCCACCAGTGCTCTGAACCTGCCACCTGGCTCCTGGCACAAGCAGCACCAGCTGTTCAACCTCAGAAAATCAGCCCTTCAGCCTGGTCATTTCACTCCTTGCTCAGGATAATACAATGTCATTTTGTGGGCTTCACTTCATAGTTCTTCTCGGGCAATCACTCTTTAATTTTAATTGAGGCTTACTCAATTTGCCTTTTGTTTATGGTCCCAGATCTGTTTTGGACTGGTGAATAATGATGATTTCCCCCTGAGCTTACAGTAACACAGGTACAACAGATCTAAAGAGCAGCAAATTCTGAGTTCAGAGGTCTCTATTGCCCAGCACATCACATTACCCTGCTGCCTCCAGAGTGCAGCAAGAGGACAGCTGCCTGCTGCTGCAGCTGAGCTCTGGAGAGGGGAATGTGACATTCCAACCTTCCTGTCCTGCCCTGCATCCCCAGCACTCTTCTCCTCTAAAAGCAAGGCAATGAACCCCAGTGCACCAGCAGCTTGTCCACCTAGTCTTGGATTTCTCCTAAGCCAGCAGGGAAGACAAAATAACAGAAATTAGAAAGATCTGAAAGTGCTACATCTAAATACAAAGGGATGCAATCCTCCCACCCATATAGGTGAAAACACAGCGAGAAAAATGAGGAAATATGGAATTTTTGGCTGTTTTTTTCCTCAGGCTGGCTGTTTCCAGCTACTTCCACTGCTGTAAGGCTGATCAGAAAAGCTTTCCCAAAATGCCCCTGCCTTCCTAGGAGGCAGCTGGGGATTAAAGATGCTAAAGCCAAATGCTGCTCAGGAGTTGAAGATAAAATTCAGAGCTGCTCTTAAGTTTCCTGCCCTCCCTGCTCCAGAGCCAGTTCATTATTGTCACCACAAACACAAATAAACCTGAGCCAGTGGTGGCAATGCCATCTCTGTAGCACCTGTGAGCAGCTTCCACTGAACTGATCCATGAGCCAAAGAACAGCAGTCAGGAGCTGACACCCACAACTGCTCAGGCAACACACAATCTTCTCCTTCTTTTAATCAAAATTACCAAAAGTGTAATGGGTTCTGGTTTTAGTTGTCACTGAACACAGACAAGGTGGATTAGCTCAGCAATGCTGTGTGACATTGGGTGTGCTCTGGATTTGAGTGAACCCACACTGGCTCTCTGCCTCTGCTCTCAGTATCTTTTCATTTATTGCAAAACCCCCAAGTTTATTCTTTCATAGCTGATGCATTTATAGTCAGTTCAGACAGAGATCACATCATTAACATCTATTACCAAGAATTTGCAACTACCCAAAAGGCACATAAATGACAGTGTCTTTAAAAACATCCTGATCCTAAACAGATGCCTACCAAAAAACCCCCAAACCAATTCTGTTATAGTGATTCTTAGTCATCACTGTAGCCTATAATACTTTGCTATCAAGAAATTGGGGGCAGGGGACACAAAATTAGCTTCCACAATTTATGGCAGCACTGAAGTTAAAGACAATAATTGCAACAGGAATAAATAAAGTGGGAGTTAAGTTAAATGCCATGAAGGTTTATTAATTTATAATGTAACCAAATTAATCCACTATCAGTATCTAAAGAAAAATTACTGAAATCAAGTGCTCTTGGGAAGTTATTAAGAGGAAATGAGAAATTTGGTTTAGTTTTCACTGCCACTTCACTGTTTTAATAATATGGGATTCCAGGCTCACACTCCAGACCTCCTGTTTTAAACAGTAAAGCTGAAAATAACCTCCTACTTTACCAGCATGTGCTTTTTGTTCTCTGATGCACCAAGCTAAAGACTTAATATGGGAGTGTTGTCTGCAGACAGCAAAACAACATCTGGCAGCTTTCCGAGGATCCTGTTGGAAGTGACTCCTCACCCTGCAAACTGCACGGGAAATCAGCTGCTGGCAGAGCCGGGTAACGCCCCGGGTACCATCCAAGGCTTCACATCAAATTCCTGCTTACCAGAGATCCACACTCCTATTCTAAACCCTGAACTACAGTATCAGGTGTCCCAAGAGGGGCCAGGTGCCTCCCCGTGGTTTGTATTGTGCTTGTACTTCACAACAGCTCCTCCTTGTAACACAAACAGAGCTGCAGAACTCAGCTCAGGTGTGCCGGGGCATGTGGGACCTGTGTGGTGATACCTGGAGTGATAGTGCTGTACAAACACCACTGTGCCTTGCAGTGCCAGCCTCTTAGTAAACAAAACCCATTCTTCCAAAGAGACACTACTTAGGGTGATTTTTAAAAGGGAAAACTAATAAAGATTACAGCGATTTTGAAAGCATCTACAGAGCAGACCCCCACGGCCAAAGCTAAACCAGACAGGTCACTTCTGCCACTGAGTGAATGAGACCACGCAGAAGTCCCAGTAGTATGACATCATGATGATGTGATGTCACACAGGAAATCAAAATTTAATCAAAACTTGGAGGAATTGCAGATCTCGGGTTGGTCAAAACAACCACGTTTCAGCACAGCTTAAAACATGTGGAACATGTCAGCACTTCCTAGAAATCCACTATAGTTATTCACATCACACCTTCCTTATTCAAAATTTCTATCCAATTTTTCTACATAAGCTCCAGGGAGCACTTATTCCAACAGCAAGCTCAGAGTGTCACCTCAGTTATATAAAAGTATTAAGTTATAAACATTAAAGTGTTTACTAAATTATTAAAACATATTTATCAACAGCTTTGCCTTAGATATCAGATTAAACAAAACCTAATATCTAGCTATTCACCTGCTCAGTGAAACACCTTTCAGCTTTATATACACAATAAAATGACAACATCAGAGAAACAGATGCTGTAAATTTAGGAGGAGAACCAGACATCATCAAAAGAACAGGAAAACTCATGGTTAAGGAGAAACTGAAATCAAATAAAGGGGAGACAAATTTTGCACAGCACATCAGTTTCCCCACACTCTTAATCAGTCACGGTCAAGCAGCTGAAAAGGCCACCTGACACATTTAAGTGGAGGGAGCTGGACAGCTCAGGGGATTTGCAAGACATTAAAGCTCACCTAGAACTGCTCCCCATTAGATCAGTGCCAGCATCTCCCCTGGGACTCAGCGCAGGCTGGGAGTGCTCCCTGCTGCTGTGTGAGCTGGGCTGAGCACAGAAAGGTGTGAGAGCAAAGCTGGTACTAAAGCAGCTCTGCCAGAGGTGAGGAAGCCCTGCCACGCCAGGCTGGCAGCACCAGGTCAAAAAGCCACTGATGGTGTCTGTGCAATAACACACAGCAAGGCAGGTACCACAGGGCAGTGACAACAGCCCATGTGCTCCCTGCATGCTCATCCTGGCCAGAAATGGGCTGAACTGACAGGAAAAACAGCTCCTCTCTGCTCTAACTAGAAGAGACAAATGGGTTTGCTGCAGTTACACACACAGAGCAATGACTGAAAAGCTGTAACAGCCAAAACCAGGAATTTTTTAAAATGTTTTTTTTCTTTTCTGGTATCTCAAAGAAAATATCTCAAAGAAAAAAAGTTATGGAAGGTCTTCAAGCAACAAAGAACAGGCAGGTATCAAAAATGGATCATTACATTTTGTGTATTATGTGCACATTAAACCAAGGCCACCTCATTCCAGGCTCTCTCACTCTTGGCAGCCTGTTATTTCTGGGACATACTGTTAACTTTCCCCTATTTCTGGGACATACTCTTAACTCCAGTCCTTCCATGCACTGGTACCTCCTCTTCCCCTGATCAAGACTCAAACTCTTTCCTCCAGCCACAGCATTCACTGTAACACTCTTTATCTTGTGCCCAAAATCATACTGATAGTGTGAACGAGCAAACATGAATTCTCTATTTTCTCCATGTCACCTTCTATAATTTTTAAGGGTTTCTTGTATTTGGGTAGATACAATCTTGTTTCTATTCTAACAGAATATTCTATTTCAGTTCTTAAAACCTGATAGGCAACCCACAAAAATACAGAAGGCACATTACACTTCTTATCTGCTGCAACTCTGAGCTAATGTTACTGCAAACTTTGCTCTATTTTCCTGACAGGACAAATGGTTCCAGCCTTTTTATTTATATAAAGTCTGCAAAGGCTTTGTCATTCTGCAGGGGAGAGTGTGGTAAGTGGAGAAAGAGGTAAATTAGTAAAGGCTTGGTTTTCCAATGTTAATCTATCTAGCATGATTATAGTGTCCACATCAATGAGAAGAGTTTTAGACTAAGCTCAGTCTACTTTTCAAATAACAGTTAAATATATAATAAAAAATTATCAGCAAACATTAGTTATCAGTATAGCTTCCTACAGAGGAGTGTCAAAACTATCTTTTTAGGCTTACAACAATTTATAAAACTGATTATTGTGATAAAATCAGGCTAATGAGCAGCCACATATGAAGCCTTATTGACCAATATAAGGGAATAACAATACAGAGAAGTTTAAATAGAGTTCAAGTTAAAAATATCTTGCTACAAGTTTTAGGTTTACAGTTGATTAGTTATTGAAAGACACAGGATAACAAGTCATAAAAATCAACTCTGTATTAGCACATCTGCAGCAGAGTTAAAGCTATGCCTTTGCAGTTTATATATATTTCTTTTTTAATTTTCCAAATCACCCCTCCTCAAGTTTTTCAGGGGGATGAACTAATGCTAGGTTCACGATCCATTAACTTCCACTTGCTTCTCTGAAGCAAACTTTAGGCAACAGAAAGAAAAATATCCCACAAACCTGGGGACTCTCGTAACTTTGTATTTGTAGCATGGAAATGACTCAGCCTGTTGGCAGAGAAGGTATTTTATGACCAAGTCAGAGAAGGCAGTTCTCATCTGCAAGAGCATCTACAGCCTGCAAACACACAGAATGCCTCTTGCATCTCCTTGTACACGGCTTGTGATCAATAAGAAAACAAAACAAAACCGCTGCTGAAAGCGAGCGTTGGCAGAAGTGTATCCCCAGCACTGCAGGGACAGTAATAATCAGACCTCAGAATTAACAACCACCCATCAAAACTGGGAAGATACAAACGTGTGTGAAAGGTATGACAGAGTGTGGGTGACTCACTATAAAAAAAATACACCAGAAATACCCTACTCGTATAAAAGTGGCAATGGTAAAAAAGGCAAATTCCTGTTGGTGGAGGGAGCCACCTGTGGGCAGGTACAACTGCCCTGCATTTAATCTGTTCTGTAAATCACTCTCTGCACTTCTTTGGCAGGTGAAAACTGCTGAGCCCTCTAACTCTCAGTATGAGGAAGCACCAGAATCATCTAGAATATCTTCACTCAACATGACAGTATGCTATAGCATACTAATCCACAAAACTTTCAACATTCAGAGCAGACTACACAAGACCTGCTAAAAGCAGAAAAGTTTGTTATATATTTTATTTTTAGAAGTCTCTACCTTTCCCTTGATGTGGTTTTCTATCGATACTCAAAACTTCTCCCCAGGATATTTCATTAAACACTTGAAAGTCCCTGTTACAGTCTCCGAGCCCCAAACATCTACACTGCAGTTGCACCATTAATTCAATCCATCCCAAAAGTGGGTTTAGACACCATAAAGACCTTCCCTGCAATCCCAGCTCCACTCCCCAGCAACACCAGCCCACTGCCAGCAGCTAATTATCAAACCCATCATAGATGGGGCTCCTCAAAGGACTACAGCCACTTAGAGGCATTTAAAAACTGCTGTGAAACTTTTAATGCAAGACACGTTTGGCAAAGGCCGGTTTCAGATGGAAGCCCAGAACTTCTCAGTCTGATACAGCTGCCAGGAAACACATCCTGAGGGAAGGATCCGAGTCACACACTGTTTCTATTCATGAAAAACACTATGAACATGCTTAGGTTCCTCCATTTCTATCCCCCAGCAGATCAGGAGAAAATAAGCAAGCTCATCCCTTGCAAAAACAGGTTTTCCACTGACTCTTTCTGAAAGGATTGTGATTTTTTAAAATAGATTCAAAATGCAAATACACTGGTTGCAACCTGAATTCAGGAACCTGTTCTCTGAGCAGTGATTACACACTTGCTCTCTCCAGCTGAAAAGCATAGCTACTTTTAGTTTCTGATTGCATATCTTCTAATTATTAGTTTTATCAAAGGAACTAAATTGATGGCACAAGCTATTTTTACAAAAGCAGACAAACAGGACATAAGGTATTCCAGGTAAAAGACAGATAGAGGCAAGAATGTTTTTTGACTAAGAAACCTCATGACACAAGTTTACTCAGGCAATTTTTCTTTAGGCTTGCACACAATATTTAGGCAGAGAACAAGACATTCACTGCTATTAGAAATGGATACTTTCTTTACAATAATTCAAAATATTTCCTTAACAGAGAAATTTTTTGCACAAAATAATTTATGAAATAATACCACTAATATTT
This sequence comes from Dicaeum eximium, assembly GCA_013396995.1. Lineage (NCBI taxonomy): Eukaryota > Metazoa > Chordata > Aves > Passeriformes > Dicaeidae > Dicaeum > Dicaeum eximium. Next base: position 59,289 of record VWZP01006244.1, read on the forward strand.
TATCAAGCTATCAGCCTAAAATATTGAATAATCAAAGGAATTTTTAATACTTATCTCTAGAGCACTGGGACAGAGATGAGTTTCTGAATGATATTGAGAGGAGAAGAGCATTCAAAAGACATTCTGAAACCTCTTGACTGTCAAGTTCACGTTCACCCCTCATCTCTATACTCATCTTCATTTTTCTTTTGCCAGTTCCCTCCCACATTTCCTTCCTCACAGCTTCTTCCTCCCCATCAAAACAGACATCCCCCCTGTTTGTGAAATCAAACCAGCTGCAGTTCCTGGAGGAATGAGCTCTGAAGATGAACAGCCAACTTCAATTCCTCATCAACACCAACAGGCTCTCCTCTGACCCAGCTGCAGAACAGGTACGTGGGTGCAACACCTCCCCCTGCTACAGACAGAATCTGAGTATTTCTACCATAAAAGCCAGTCCTGATAAAGAAATGCTTTAACTCCAGCCAGGGAATGCCTCACTACCAAGAAGACAGGTGGTCTAACCCAGCTCCTGCCATTAGATGTGTATTTACTACAACACCTCCCACCAAACTCCAGAGAGGTTTCTCCAGTTCCCAGACTATTGGGCACCTGGGGCTGTACATCCTATCAAAGGTTTTAGGCACCGAGATGGACTCCAAATGCTCTGAAAATCCAGGTCCAAACAGCTGAACTTGGGGAATCGAGTGCTGGATTGGATGTGAGAGGGGAGAACGAGCTGTCCCCGTGCTGCCTCTGGTTCCTCCTGCTGCCCACAGCACTCAGGCTGACAGGACAACTGCTGCTAGCCTGAGAAAAAAGGAGAAGCAGCACTTCATTTCAGCCCTTTTTTATTTTTTTTTTCAAAGAATGATCAGCAAGCAGTGAAGGAAAACTCTCCAGCAAACTGCCTTGAGTGGAATGCTGGTGTGAAATCACACCAACAGACGTCATCCCTCTCGCATCCTCTCACAAGTGTTTCCCCCAGGAAACTAAATCAATAATCTTAAGCAATAGCAACTGCACACACAAAGCAGGCTGCTTTAAATGTAACATGAAAAAGCACTGTTCATGTTGTTTTTAGGATTATGTGTTTTAATTACACCCCTTCGCTCTCCTTCTTGCTTTGTAATTGAATTTTCTTTTATCTTTAGAAGGCTAACATTATTCATAAGAGGCTGTGGATGGCAAAGTTCAAGCCTTTCACTGTAGAGTCCTGAGGTCTCCCACTGCTTTCCAAGATTTTATTCACAATTTGTTTTAAAAGGGTTCCAGCTCAGATTAGCAAATGGGTTTTTAATGGAAATGCATGCATATCTAGAGGAGATACATTATAAGGATAACATACAAAAATTTCCCTTTTTATCTGAAGGTAACCCAGAAATATCAATGTCCCAAGTCCCATCACAAATCTCCCAGAAGAAGTCTGCCCAACCAGCAGATATTTACAGGACACACTATGCTATGTGAAATTACAGATCTGGGTACCATAACAAATTTTTCATCCTACCTGTGAGATCCAGCAAATCTCACAAAGGCAAGCTGGCCTGAATACACTGCCCTTGTGTCAGCAATACATGCTCCTGGCTGCCTGATGCTCTGACACAACTTCTTGTGTGTGAAAAGAAGAAAATCCCTCTCCAGCTATCATTACTGAGCGAGCAGAACCCAGCCACTATTTCAGTTCCACTGCCAGCACATCTCTTAACATTGTCCAAGCAGATATAACAAGAGGCTAAAAGCACAGAAATATGGCTCCTTCTCACAGCCTGGATTACTTCATACACTTTAGGTGTTAAAGCAGTACCCAAGCCTTTCAAGTGAAGTTTCATAATAGGCTGAGAAAACATCTCAGAGTAATAAGGCTTTAAATGTGGCACTTTAACTCCAGAAAACTGAGAAAAACACACACACTAGGCTGGCTAAAATGCCAGTATAGGTCTTCCTGGATTGATTAGCTCCAAGAGACTTCAGGCATCAACATAAATAATCATAGTAAGTCCCCACATATGATCTTGGAACATCTTCAACCAAACATGATCTTCAAACCCTCTGATGGGAAGCCAAACAGGCACCTATTTTCACTGTAGGTCATGAGCTGTGCCTGCACTATCCACTGAAACTATCCATACTGTTTTAACTTGCTGGAGCTCCCTTGAGTCCTCTACCACTCCTTGCACATGCAAACTGTGATGGCAAAACACAGTTTTCCCCTGGATCTCTTCCCCCTAAATAGAATTACTGTATTACGAGCAGTGCTAAATCATGGAATCCTCTCTCTCTAGGCAATGCCACAAAAATATGGCCTTGCCTTTTTTATTGCTCATTAACTGATGTGCTCCCTTCTCATTACTCCCTTTGAAAAGTACTGAAAGCTTAAAAAGGGGGAAAAAAAGGAACAATAAGAAAAGAAAGACAACAGCTTTCAACTACACATTTTGAATCACAAGAACTTTCACAGGCCTAAAGGCCTAAGAACAGTTAAAGCACAGGGTTTTAGTAAAGAGCTCACGGTAAGGGATGCTGCTCTTATTATCCCAACATCAGGAATGGTAAAATTACAAGAAAATCTGTTCTCATTTTAAGATCTTTTTTTTCGTCATGTCTGTTCATACAGAGAGAAAAACAAGACTTGAGCCTAAGGGCTCAAAAGACAGAATGCAACTGAAAAAGATTTCTCTATTTATAGGAGTGCAATTTCAAAGCTTGATCCTGACGACACTGGAACATTTACACTGTCACAAAAAGTGTTTTCAAATTCCTGCTTTTTTCCCCCCACTGAATTATTTTTGCAGCCCTCTCCCTGCAAAGTTCAGTCTATGTTTTTTCAGACATCACTGTGCTGTCACATGCAACCTTTTTTCATTAATACATACAAAAGAGAGATAATACTCTTCTATTCAAGTTCCACTTCAACTTTTGAATCATTAGTTGTGATATTAAATCAGAATTTTAATTCTGTAGCAGGATGTAATAAAACCAGTGCCTCAGAAAACCAAAGGCTGTCCTGAAAACACTACCTTAAAAAGTTATTTTATGAAGTCTTCTGCATTTTCTTCCCCCATGTCAATATTCTGCATCTAAGTGTAGCCCGTGGAAGTTCCTTAGAGCTAAACCTGCTAGAAATACCTGTATATATTATAATCACATGATTCTGCTGTGACATCCAATTTTAAACATACTCCTGATTAAATGGAAAAGAAAACCGTTCGTCTGGCTGTGTTTAAAAAAACACATCTCTGCTGACAGCCCAAGTCTGTTTTGATTTGCTCCCTATAGAAATGGAGCTGCTAGAAAACATCAAGTGGCAAGTGCAGCCCTGGATGTAAATTATACCATCTCCACTTAAGTGCTGCCCTCAGCAGCAACCGGAAATTGCCGAGCCCAGCGCTGCCACAACCGCTCCAGGAGCAACAGGGATGTAAAAAAATGAATTATCAGATCTCTATGCAAAGCAAGAACATCAATTGAGTGAAGAACTGGCCTAGAAAAACACTCCCTAAAAGCTTTCCAAAGCTGAGGTCAACGTCTCTGCAACATCTTAACTTTAATTCTCAGGAAGGTACTTTGTTAGCCTTTATGGTTATAAAAAGGGTCTTCCAAACACAAAAGATTAAAAGCTCGTTCCCTGATCTGAGGGCTGGGCACACCCAGAAGAAATGAGTGGCCACAAAATGAACAGAAAACTGCTGAGGTACAAAGAAGGAGTGAATGGATTTTTCTAAAGGGCAACAGAAAAACACTCATTAACAGCAAAATGAAATCACCTTTCTTAGTTCAACAATTTCCGACATACTTATTACCTTATACCAAAGCACATCATGTGGAATATAAATCCTTTGGATTGTGGCACATTCCCATGCAACAGGGATTAAACGTAAAATGCATTTTCTCCTGTGCCCACCACACAGGTGTGGCCACAAGGAGACTGGTTTGATCTTGTTCTTCCAGACCAGGGATGTTCATTTTGTCCTTTTCCAAACTGAGGCCCCCACTGACCTGTTCACACCACAGCATGTAGGCTTGGTGTCTGGGAATACATATCTGAATTACCAGCATTTCAAAAGCTTCACAACCTGGGAACTTCAGGATAGTATTTTTTAGACGTTGAAAAATATCAGTGTAAAATTCCATACCATATGCTGCACAGCAGATCTAGTCAAAGATCACTAAATGGTAAAACTTCATTAAATGAAGGTAATTAATCAACTAATTTGTCAAGAAGTAAGAATTTTAGAAAGCAAATTATACAATCTGGGCATTAAGGCCAAACCCAAGTCCAGTGATCACCTCAGGATAGAGGGTGCTCTCATCAAATGAGATTGAAATATTGTGGAGCTTCTTCTAGAACATCTCAGACTTAAAAGGCTGATTATAAAGACATGAAATAATGATAGAAGAAGCAGTTGTTCACAATACAAGCAGGACTAATGACTATACTGTGTCCTGCTTTCCAAGGGAAGCACACAAACATGAAACGAGTGTGAAGTTTTAAGACAACACAGAACCATTCAAGGGATAAAAAATAAATGCTGTTTGCCAAGAACTGCAGAAGGATAATAGCAGATGAAATTAAAGGCAAGATAATAAGACATAGAAAAAGAAATAACCTCACCTATACAATGTAATCTAAATTAGCTACTGCAACTCGGAATTTTGAAACTGTTACAACTAATTCTCTTGGAACATCAATTTCATACTCATTAAGAGCCCCAAGGAATGGAGAAGAAAACAACAACAAACACTGTACTACAGTTCTAGAAATCCAGAGCCCCTTGAGACAGCTTGTAGTGCTGGTGTCAAACAGCCATGGAAATACTAAAAGATGCACCAAAAAAAAAGTAAGAAAAAGCATCAGAGGCTTGAAATTCTTCTATACTAATAGGGATGGATGTATAACTCAGTTTTATAGCAAAGATAAAAAACACCCACAACCAGAAAGAGCACCCCTGTCCAGCACTGCACACACAAGCTCCAGATGGGCTTCAGCATCTTCTGTACAACACACAAGGTTCCCTTCTTTGAGCTGAACAGTGCAACTAAGGGAGAGCACAACAGCCATGCAAAATCAAAACCAGTGAGAAAAGCAGTATAAGGAAAGGTTATTCCCTACTTCCCCTGCCACAAGAAGCAGAAAACCCAGACTGAGCACCTTTTCACGTGGCACACAATGAAGTGCAGACCCATAAGCACAGGCAGGTGTGGGCTCAGAGGGGATCAAAGTGACAGAGAACACCTCCAATCCCTGGTTCAGAGTGTGCTGTGCTGTTTCACTGCCCCTTACCCCAATTCAAGAGGTTTCTGAGGTGAGACACAGGACGAGGTGTCTGATCTGACACATGATGGCAGATTCTATGCTCATCCCAATTTCAGCTAGACCTGGAGCCACTCTTCCTCCAGCAAGGCAGAGAAACTTGTCAGCCACACCCAAGAGGCACCACAGTGGTATTTTTGTTGCAAATCTCTCTGCTAAGGTAGAATCTGAGAAGGGTTAATTTTACACATGGAAGTGGATTTTGCCATGCTGTTTGTCAGGTGCATTAGGGTAAGGCAGAAAATGAAGAAATCATACACCATTAGTATTTGAAACCCAAAAATCACTGCTTCATTCAGAGACTCGTCCAGCCTGACCACTGTGACCCAGCTTTCTAAAACCATCCCTCTGCAGAAGCATCAAGGCTGCTATTTTTCTATGAAGATGCCTTCAGTAACTGATAGAAAGTTGTTGTTTTTTTCTGCAATATTATCTACACTCACATTTGCATGTAAGAATGATCAAGACTAACAAAGCGTATTTTGATGTCATTATCTACATCACAGCACAAAAGGAAAGCATTTATATAAATTGTCTTAAATAAAAGCATAGTAAACTGTGCAATGCTGCAACTTCTCAATAACCTAAAAATAGTTGCCAGTAAGATGCAACCATTGTTTCAAAACAAAATATAAATGCAAAAGATTAAACCTGACTATTAAAATAAAAACGTAGATTTACTATGAAAAAAATAATTCAGCACTTTTTATTGGATAATCATAAGAATTATAATTTTTGTAAAGTTGCTTTTAGATGGAAATTGAAATTCAATTAGAAGTAAAAACTGCACTTTCATTTTAATTGGATAATGAGTATTCTCACCTTAAAAGCATATACAGAGAAGGCAGAAACAAAAAAAAACAACATTCTGCCATTCATTAAGTAAGAACATAGAGTTAAACCAAGGAACATTAACATCAGTTTAAAAATTTCTGGCTTTTATTGTCACCTTGCCCTTCCACCTGTTACTCTGCTGTCTTTTTTTTGTGTCAAAACCAGAAGAACAAACAACCTTCCCTGATTCTTCAGTTTCCACTCATTATCTCTTTCTTACATAAGATGAGTCAGTGAAAAAAAAAATCAAAACCAGACAAAGCAGCTGGTGGACACTCTCCCTCTACACTTGCAGTGAGGCTAGAATTATCTAGAACTGGTTTATTATCAAAACAAACTGGACTCATGTGTCTTCAACCAAACCACTTCCCTAAATACGTTGGTTTTCATTAAGGGGAGCAACAAAATACACGTTTAAATTTGCTAAGGAATATGTTAAAAAAGTAAGATTTGGCCGCAAGAAAAAGAGGAATTCAAAACTAATCTCCTTCTCCCTCTCCAAAATCCATTAAAGAAGTTTAACAAATAACTTACGATATAAAATAATCACAACAAAAAGAAGACTTTTGCTCATGGCCACCGGACTAAAAAGCCTCACAGCTACATTGATTGCATTTTCTTTTGCAAAAAGAGGATAAAAACTTCCCTGGAAGAGGGGAAGATTCCCCTATGCCCGTGCCCATGGTCACATTAATTTAAAAGGAGTTGATTAGCTCGGTTCAATTGGCCAATTAGTGCTGTATCTGTAACACCTGTGACTGATCCTGTGCCTGCATTATTTCTTAGGGCCATTAGTTTAACCCTCATGGTAACACTTCAACGAGCAATGAGCAGAGTTAATCCTGGAAGGAATCACTGCCTCCTTCAATAATTTCTTTTTTTGGATGTGCGTTCTGTGAGTTTTGCTGGCTCAACTGCAGGGAAGCATCTCCATGTTCTCCCCCTGCCTGTCTGCTTGGCATTCCCTACCTGGACATTTCTTTAGGAATCTAATGACAGGCCCTGTAATTTACTTAAATACACAATTTGAACAATTTAGTGCTTAACACATGAATGGGGGCATGTTTGGAACTTGACATTAGGAAAAAATAAATACTGATTTTTATATATAAGGGAAAGCCTGTCTATAATACATACCCCTGTCAGGCTTCACTAGCATTTTTCCATACTGCTGTGAAACACCACAGCTTTTTCAGCACCTCATTCAAAGTTATTGGGCACTAAAGCCAGCGTTGGCCTCCTTTCAAAAGTTGCTTTGACACGAAAGATACTCTCAAAAACCCTCTGTGGTTTCAGACAAGGCTTTGCAGTATAATGGAGTTTCACAGTCCTTGGACTTTAATTTTTTTTTTATTATTATTTCAAGACAAATAACTATCTTTTTTTTAAACCAGAGGCCACGACTCCCTGTGCAGAGAGCAAAGTGCACGCTTGAGCTGCAAACGTGCAGGTTAGTACAGCTCCTGAGGAGGTAGGGAATCCTAAATGCATTTCATTCAGTCAGGCAACAAAAAGAAAAAATATACCAAATAACTTAAAAAAAAATTGTACATTTGTATGTATTTCCCCAGGTCAAGAGATCATGAAAAAGATAAGAAATGCCAGAGCATCACTTGCTCCAGTACAGAGGTGAGACACCCACAGGACTCGCAGAGCCATTGGTAATGAATGTGCACCCAGCATCAGAGGGGAAGTGCCTTCACTTCCTGACTTGATTGGTTTCTTCTGGAAACAATGACAAATCTGAAGGTGCTATTTATGGCTTTCTGTCATCCATTGCCAGAAGAAATAGTGACTACAGCCTCTAAATACATCAAGACAGAGTTCATCTTCTCCAATCCACTTGATATCTACTTCAGGATCACTGCTGCAGTCCCTCACATCCTTGAAAAGGATTAAGTGACAAACAGGAAAACCTTGCAGGGTTCCCCCCCACCACCATTATTTTCAACCAGTGACCCAATTCTGCAAGACACAGCACCTCTTGAGATATGCTGAGAGCCCTCAACTCCAATCAGCCAAAATGGAAGAGGAGGTCACTCAGCCCTACATCATTTACTCTTAGAGAAAAAAAAAAAAAATCCAAGATGCATCTCTTCTCTCACTGATCAGTACTCTCAGAGAATCTCAAAGCTGGTTTAATAGCTGCATCATTTTTAGATAACATCACATTCCACTAATCTCCTTCCCAACTCATCTGTCTGAAGAAAGAGATCATTTCTGTAGTGAACAGAAGTGTCCTCAAGTGTAACAACAAATAAACCACTGTAAATGAAGTGCCACAGCAATATAAACAATGACCCTGAAAAACAGCAAGCTGCTGCTTAGGATGACTCTAGGGACAATAATCACATTTTAAATGTCCACATAATCTGAACAAATTGCTGAGATTACCCCTGTAGCTACAACTCACCTGCACTGTAGGTAAAAGCATCTGCAACCTGTCCATGTGCCCTATCCCAATGGGTGGAAAAAACCAAAACAAAAGATATGGCTCCCACCAACTCTAAGCGAAGGGAAAACTCTTACTTGTGCATTATTTACCACCAGTAATCCATGCAGCAAAAAGCTCGTGTCACTTAAGGCTGCTCTGTCTTATAAAAAAGCAACACTTGAAAGAGCAGAAATCCCAGTTCTAGAGCGAGGCATTACAGAAGAGATGGTTGCTCTACTGCAAACCATTCTTGCTTCAGGTTTTAACATTCTTGCTCACCTGGTTATCCTAGGACACAAGGCTCACTAGATCAACATGGAATACCTGCATGTGTGCAGTTTTTTGCCTCTCCTCTCACCACTCTTCCCCAGACCAAGTCAACAAAACATGAGTGAGGGTCTGGGGTTTCTGTGACACCGAGATCCAACAAGTGTTGTGCCAGGATGCTTATCTTCACAGGGAAAATAAATCTAAGCATCACTGAAAGATCAATGAAGACACCCCAGACAATCCACAAGACATAAAGAAAGGGAAGAGGAGGGGGAGACAGATGAAGAAAGAGACCTTGGGACCCAGGCCACCTTTATTTGCACAACTCCCAGCTGAACACTCCTCAGTGGTGCCTGTGGGTGACAATCCAACACTCCCAAGCCAAACAAAACAGAAAACTACCCCCAAGACTTATGGCTTTCCATCTTCAAGGGTTATTAAAGCATTCCCCTACCACTCAGGAACTGCCATGCAGCTTTGCATTAGTTAAAATTCACTAATTTCCCAGAGACGTGGAGAGTCACCCGGAGAGTCCCAACTGATAGGCACAATATCTTCTTCCAGCCTGAGCTCACACCCTCCTTCCTCACAGGGGAACATTCAAACTATTCAAACATGTAATTCCCCTAAGAAATGCCCTATTAAGAATGCAGAGAAAAATTCATGTTGTAATGCTTTAATTCTACAGACTAGCCTTTACTAGGAGCACTTAAAAAACCACAATCTCACCCATAAACGGGGGCAAAACAATGATGATAATTGTTACTATGATGATGACAAATATTATTATTGACTATTATTACTATTACTACTGTTATTATCATATGACCACCACCAATCCACAAAGATTGTCAGCAAAGTCTGGGAAAAAGGAGGAAAAATCAACACAGATACACAGTGAACAGAAAACATGAGTCTTACACGCATGAAATCTAACTTTAAAAAATGTATTTATATTCTGTACCTTGGGAACTAAAACTATTTTAAAATCAAAAGAGCACTAATTAGCATCTCAATGCTTCTTTCATAGGTTTTATCAGTATAAAGAAAACTGTGCGCAGTGGAAAGAATTATGGATTAAAGTCAGAAAAAATGTAATTACAATAAAACATCATTGCACTGATGTCATGGCTTTAAAAATCATAAGATACTAATATAAAGTTAAGATAAAAATTTACTGTAACTTTTGACTTTTTCTGAACTTCAAGAAGGTAAACTGTTAAATCTCCTTTTCAGGATCTCACACACTGACAGAGTGTTTGCGTTTTCCACCATTTCAACAAGCATTTGAATCAAAACAAAAAAATCAACTCCTTCCCCTTTATTCTATCCCTTGACTTGTCAAGTAAGAAAGTAATCCTGAGAGGGAGAACCCCCACGACCTTAAAAGCTTTAAATAACAACCACTTCAAGTTTAAACATATGACCTAAAACTTGACAGCCACTTCCCAAAAACAGAAGGAGCACAAAGTCAAGTCCACTACCAGCAGCAACACTGATGCTCCAAGAGACCAAAACAAAGATGACACATAAAATCTGCTAATCATCAAGCCAGATGAGTCAGATGAACAACACAAAAGAAAGCTGTTATAGGTCCAGAAAAACATTTGTAACTTGCACAGGCTACACTGTTTCAAGTCAATGACCAATCTATAAGACACAGAATTGCACACTTAAAAAGTCAAGAAACCAAATCCCAAGATAATTCTGTAGCATTAAGGCTGCCATGTCATTATAGGAACAATGGATGCAATGCAAGCCCTGTGGTTTTAGACACTGGAAGCTCTCCCCCCAAAACGCCCCTTGCTAAGCACCAGGTTTAATTTTCCCATGCCCTTAAAGGACATTGTAGTGGATTTAACATGAATCATTTCACTGTCAGCGTGTTTGTGCAATTAAGTTGCCACGTGCCTCAAGTGCATCAGTTGTAGGACAATTACTTAAAGTCAAGCCAGCACCAAATGACTGTATTGATGTCTGCATCACTGCATGATGATCATACCATGGCCAAACTTCACAACTGGAAGCACAGCAATGATGTTAAGGTGAATTCCAAATACGGTGGATTCAAAAGGCAACCACAAAGGAAAGGTTGTGCTCTACAGCTGTCACTAGTCCACCATGAAATGACAAAAAATCACCTGAAAAGTGTTACCAAAACATACTACAGCACATGTTGTTTTTGCAGTACTCATTAACATCTTCCCCACGAGGCAGTGAAAGGGCTCCCAGAATATAAAGACCACACCATGCAAACTCTATCAGTCATTAACATGTCAGCTTACACTTAATCCACCTTTTCCACGCAGCAATTGCTTAGGAGATTTGCCAGCTTTAAGAATCAGATAAGATAACTCAATACCAACAAATTAATAGTAGAGGGGGGGAAAACCAGCAAAGGAAAACCCATAAAGATCAATACCTACAGAGATCTGCCACTGTTTCCCTGCTCTCTGCCTTGCAATGTGTCTGTGTGAGAAGGGGTGTGCCAGCTCTAAGGTGACCCAGGGTAAGTGCCCAGCACAGACACACCAAACAACAGCAAAGCCATTCTCCCAACACTCCATCTCCTAACTGAGTCATTGAAAAAGGCAGCGAGAGCAGTTTTATTTGGTTGTCCATCTTGTTCATAAGCATCTTCCCAACACAGGTTGTGGGAAGAACCAAATTTCATTCTCATCCCTCAATCACGGCAACAATTCACAAACAAAACGCAGAAGAGGAAGTGGCTGAATCGAAGGCAGGAAGGCCACTAAGTCTTCTCCCTAGACATGATCTTTTAGATAGACAGATACTTCTTAACTTTTTTCTTTAATTGCAAAATCCCTGTCAGCACCACCCACCACACAAGAAACCTAGGCTTTCAGTGAATTGATCTATTTTTATCTTCACATTGATTTACTTAGTCCTAGCAGTTGGCTATTTTGAAACAGCAATCAGAGACCACAGCCAGACCAGGAATCCATCCTGCTGGATGCTGTAGATGCTACAAGTTACAGCCCCACTCCTGAAGGAGCAACACTACTTGCCATTAACAACTTTTCCTCTTACAAATCAGATGTTTCTGACCAGTTCACACTCATCAAACCTTCAGTAGGTTGCAACAATGGTATTTCTGAAGTTACAAGGTGGATTATCGTTTTCTCCAGCGTGAGTTTTGCGTGGTGCACCTTATATTCTATTCTGCCTCACGGAACTGTTTGCTATGGTAACCTCCCGGGCTACCGACAGCAGCCAGCTCCCATGAAGGAAGGAAGGTATGGCAAAGAAACAGCAAGTCAGGCCTTTTCTTTTGCTGCAAAACCTCTTCCACCAGAATTCTGCTGTCAAGAGTGGGTGAAACTGCCAGACATGAGGGTTACCATGTACAATCTTTTCATAATGGCAACAAGTTTCTCCAAAGTAGATATAATTGTTTCGCTAAAGCACGCATGTGACAGTGAAACAAGCATCACTGGCCTATTTCACAATAAATAAGGGCCTTGCAGAACAGCAATAGCGAATGTAGTTAAAAATTCACAATTAACTGCCCGCGCTTTTTTTCTTCTCCTTTCATTATTTCCACTGTGCAGGGGGTGAGGGGGTGGGCTGGTAGCAAGTTTGCAAAAGCCACAGACGGAAAACTTGCTCAGTCCTTCCGATGCGGGCATTCCTCCCTCCCGCTTCCAGCCGGCGCTGCCCGGGCGGGAGCCCTCCCGCAGCCGCTGCCCCGGCGCCGCTCCCTGCCCGGCCCGAAGTTGGCGTCCCGGGGCATCCCCGGCGCCCGCCCGGGCGGTGTCACCGCCGCCCGATTTACGACTTCAGGTGCAGGAGCGGCGGGCAGCGCAGACCGACTCCCCGAGAGACAAAGGCTGCGCGTCGCTCGCCGGAGCGCCGCCGGGCGCGGAGCCGCCGGAGGTGCGGAGCGGCGGCGGCGGGCGCGGCGCGCACACAATGCCCGGCCCCGCGGCAGCGCAGGCCCCGCAGCGCGGGC
>VWZP01006244.1:73118-271962 GCA_013396995.1 Dicaeum eximium
CCGGCCGTGCCGTCCCCCCCACCCGGGGCGGAGACCGGCGCCCCGCGCACTCGCCGCCGCTGCCCGCGGCGCAGCGAAGCGAAAGAAAAAGGAAGCGGGTTGTGCAACACCGCGCTCCTGCCCGCGCGGCGAGGACGGAGGGGCGGAAAGGGAGAGCCCCCCGCCCCGATCCGCGCAACCGGTCCGCACCGAGGCGGTGGCCGGTGACGAGCCCTCCGGTCGGCGGGGGACAGCGGGAGGAGAGCGCGAAAAGCCTTTGCGCTCCCCGGGAGCGTAGCCCCCGCTGCCGGCGGCGGCCGGAGACGGCGGCGGGAGCGCTGCGGCCGCGCTCCGGTCCGCTCCCCGCCGGGAGGGACGCGCTCACGGGCCGCGGGCTCTCGGCCGACTCGCCCAGCCCGCGGGCACCGGGGCTTATCCGTGCGTTCGTGCCCCCGCGTCGTGCTGGACACCAGTTGCTACCGACCCGAAATGAGCGTTCGAGGCGAAGAGCAGGCGGATCGAGCGAGCTGTGGGGTTTGTCTCTGGAGCAAAGAAGTGCCAACAAATAAACAGAGCGGCAGTGCCGGAACAGCGGGCAGGAAGAACGAATGGAACCATGAACTTGCTCATTACGCATCCAGCGGGCAGATCGCTCGCTCCGCTCTGCGCGCCGCGGAGACGCGCCGGGCTCCGGTCACTCCGAGCGATGCGCCGCGATGCCGGGCAGGACGGAGCCGGCCACGCAGCCCCTCTCGCAGGAGAGATGCCGCTCTCCACGAGGATAAGAAACCTCCGTTTCCCACTGGCTTGAAGTAAAAAAGCGACGTCGTTTCCCGCGGTGCTCGGAGGGAGCCCAGCCCGCCCGCCGCCCGGGACGGCGGGGCCCGCGCCCGGCAGGAGCCGCCCCGGGGCTCGCAGCGGCCGCGGCGCTGCCCAAGGACGGCCCCCGCGGGGCCCGAGCGCTTCTCGCCCGCGGTTCCGTTTCCCGGAGCGGCGGCCCGCCCGCTCCCGCCGCCGTTCCCGCCGAGGGGCGAGCGAGGCCCGGGCCCTCCGCTAGAGGGGGGTCTCGCCATGCCGATCCGCAGGGCCCGCCGAGCGCTCCCGGCGCGGCACCGCGCACTTCGCTGTTCAAACGAAAGCGCTGCCGCACCGCCTGAGCCCCAGCGGACACCGCCCGCACAGCCCAGCGCCGCTCCAGGCAGCCCCGGCACAGCCCGGCCAAGGCTCCGAGAGTCCCCCGGAGTATCTCCGCGGCCACCGCCAGGCACGGCAGCCACCCCCTCGCCTAAGCACAGCCGCTAAGAAACTGAGTATTTGTTCTGCAAAAGCCCCAGACTGGTGTGCAACAGGAAGAAAACCTCAAAAGTCAGGTATCGTAAACTTCACAGGCTGACAAGGGCAAGAAGCTCGCCCTTTCAGACTGCTCGTCGATCCTGGAAATGAGTCCTTGGTACACACAACTGCGTAGAGAAAGAAACGTGACCCACCAGACTGATCCGTGAAACATCTAAACGATCTTCTATGCCCTATTAATCGTCACTCACAGAAGGACAGCTGTTTGCAGAACCTTCGCCTGGCCAGCTCCATGATCCTTTAATTTGGTGTCGTCTCTGGTGGTTTGGAGGTTAAAAAGGCACGGAAAGGAAGTGGAATCTTGCTGAACCTTCTGGCATGTTAGCGAACTCCTGAAACACGGGGCTAACACACTGCAAACACACATTTCATCACATGGGGATTAAATCTCCTCATATCCCCTTTGCTGGAATGGCAATTTGTGAGAAACCCAACACCATTTTATTATCCAGTTTGGAGGATGAACTGGGTAACTAAACTGCTATCAGACAGCCAAGGTGCCTTACTTTTATGTTCAAGGCTTTTCTAGCATCCACTCTTCTGAAACTAGAAACTTTCTAATTTCCAGTGTAAATGTATTCACTACCAATTTATACCCATTAGGTCTTTACCATTTTGCCCTTCGAATTAAATAACTTTGCTTCCCTGATACTAACCTAAAATGTCCCTATAAATAGCAATTAGATCATCCATTCTCAGTCTTTCTGCTTTGCTTTTAATCTTCTCTCCAAATAGGTTTTTCACTCCTCCAGCGTCCTTTTATACCTTCTGCCCTGTGTGCCTTGTTCTAAACAAGGTCTTAACAACTGCCTTGTACCACGATATTAATACCTTGCCATCTCCTGAAAATACCTCACTCAGTGCATCCCAGAATACATTAGCATTTTTAAGACCACATTACAGTGGATAATCATAGTTATCCCACAACCAATAACATACCTGCATTCCTCCTCTTGTAATCTCACATTTGATGAACCTCTGAGCTCACTCGCAGTTATTCTAATTAATCTTTAAGTGCATGACTTCTTGCTATTACATTCCAACCCATTTCTGGTACTCCAGGCAGTAGATCAATTGTGCTAGAGCAGTTTAAGAGTCTGTGCCTTAAAAAATATGCGTCTTGTCCTATTTTTAAGATTATTTACCATTCAGCCTGCTCAGAGGTTTCCCCTTTTTCAGCAGCTCACCCTGCAACCTGTCCATACTTTTGGCCACATCAGGAAGGTGGCAAATGTTGTCCCTGTAGAGCAGCCTGCTCCTGAGCTTCTGTGAAACATCCTGGCTCCAGGCTACCCACAAATTCCTCAGTATGTCCCATTTCTTCAACCAAAGCTAGCCCTGACAACACTTGAATCTCCAAGAACCACAATGGTTCACCTGTTTCCCTACAACCTCTCACTGTTTTGGCACTTGTTTTTGTTTTGGTGCAGACTGTGGTAGGCCATTTCTTCTACAAAATTAAACCAGAATGCTTCATGCAAAATAAGCCACGTGTCTTTTAGGAACTTCCTAATAATTAAAAACTTATTTTCCTTGTTTATGTTAAGTGATTAATGAGGAATTCTAAATTTTCCCTAAATTGATCCGATAAGTCAGGTATATTATTAGCATCACACCACCTTTTCTTTCAGTTGTTCTCTCATATTAGGGAAAAGCTGTTTTGAAGCTGAAGTGTTCAAGCTGTGTGAGCAGCATTAGATAATCAGTACCCAGGTTTAAGTGCCAGCCAGTTTCTCTGAGCAGGGCTTTCTGCTCCTTTCAGTGAAACATTCAGTTTGCCTTTGTTTTGCTACGTTGATTAGCACCACACTCCTGTAGACTGCAAGTGCCAAGAAATCCCTCTGAACTTTTTTGTGCACAGACAGCAGGCTCAAGCTGTACATCCCTGCACTGAGAGCAGGACTGGTGTGGGTTGGCAGTTCTGTGCTTGTACTCAAATGAAACTCATGGAACAGAGCATTCCCCTTCAGTGAAGTGGGGATAATGAATTTATAGGAACACTGTGTCTGTGGGAGCAAAACGCAGAGAAAAATGCTTTGAGTTACAGATATATTAATTCAAATTAGTTACAGGTTGGTTAAAAGCTTTTGTCCCTACTTATAGGGTAGATTTGGCTGAGTAAAGGTTGTGAGATGTATGAAGAACATATATTTGTCTTACTGGAATTACTATTTGTACCTTACATAGGGAATCCAAGAGCGCTTCCGGACCCCTTGTGACCTTCATCTGCAACAGAGCCAATTAATGGGGCAAAAGTTGGTGTTTGTGGAGGACATAGGGCCCTTACAAGAGCTGCAGGGCAAACCAGCATTGCCCAGGATGCCCAAAGGTGAGCTCAGACCAAGCCCAGTCACTCTGACTCTCCACAGAGAGCTGGACACTGGTTTGAACTTGTGAAGTTTCCTACAGCTCCAGGGATTTTCTCAGCACGTGCTGTTGATCTTTAGCTGTCAGCTTAGAACTCATGTCTTCTTCCAAAATGTACAGTGTTCTACTGCAGTGTTAGAGAACATTTGCCAAGGGCTCTTTAACCTGCAGTGCTCTCCCCAGCTCGTACTTCTGGGATAATAACCAGAGACATGCACTCAAATATTTGCAGTTGCCATTTCTGTGGCCAGTGGATCAGACTAACTCTAGCCCAAAATACAAACTCCTGTGGTGACTGAGTGACATCCCTGCACTCCTGCTTTGCTCTTCCAGCTGTAGGATGAGAGGAGCAAACAGATCCAAGTGATTTGGTCCATACCTCCCCTTTCCCAGCTGCCTGCTTTCTGGTTTAGAGACTTTAGACTTGGCTCAAGAAGGCTTCAGGGCACATCATTTTAGTGATTTTAGGTAAGTGCCAAAAAAAGAAGCTACAGGGCCTTTAGTTAGACATTCAGCTGGCACAGCATCTGTAGATTGGTGTCTGCAGCACAGGACACCCATCTCCCACTTTGTTCAGCTTCTGAGCATCTATTTTTGTTTGACTGCTTTTTCCACCTGCATTTTTGCTTCTTTCTCATTTCTCCTGACTGCTGTATTTCCTATTTTATAATTTCCTATTCGTGTTTATTGTACTTCACTTGGTTTGTTTGGTTCATTTTACATTTCAGATTAATTCCCAAAACTGTAAGAAGAATAAATTAATGGAAGAAATCTGATTTTTACCAGCCATGGTGCTGTTCATTTTACATATGTAATTTTTCCCTGCCCTTTGTTTAGTCTATTTAGACTTAGCTTTTCAGAGAGTTTTAATTTCTACTTGTGCAACAGCTCCCTATATATGAGGTCCAGTGTTAGCTGTGTTCCCAGGTATGTGTTAGTAATGAAGATATTAGGATATTTTCCATACTATGAAAATCTTCATAATAAAATTTTTAATGCAGTTGAAGGCTTTGGATGTGTAAGACACATCATACAGGTCACAACAGAGAGGCAAAAACTTCTCAGGCTAAAGCCTGGGAGAGATGAGGGGAGGAACTATGAGTAATCTTGCAGTTTTCCTAAATTACAGGCAGATGTGCTTGATGCCCTTTCCCTAGCTCAGTGTGTACCAAATAGGAAATTACTGCTAACTCTGAAGATCTGTGATACCTGATAAAAATACAAGAACCTCTATTCCTCCCTAATCTAGTTCCTTCCAGTCCTCTTTCTTTCTTGGTAAAAAAGACGTTTTCCCAGGTCTCTGTGCATCTCCTGTTGCCTCTGGAAGCTCTGTGAGGTGGCACAAGTGAAACACCCCATGACATAAACAGTGAAACAGTCCCAAAGAGACCCTAATAATGACCTAACAAAAAGCCTAACAAATGACCTAACAAATCACCCAGCTCTGAAGGTAAAGCTGGACTGGGAGCACTTCTGTTACTACTTAAATACATTTCTTTTTTCTTTGGCATCAAAGAGGATGAGAAAGTTCCAGAGGAGAAGGTGGAATTTTCTGTCACCTTCTTCCAGTACAATTTTTGTTGTAGGCACATGTATAACTGTCACAGAGGACTGAAATATTGTTTGTGCATGTGGCAAGCAGCACACACGAACATTTAGGCACCAGTTGCTTTTTCATGCCCCCATAGTTTTATATCTCTGCAGTGTGGGCTGTCCCTGTGTGCACATTACTGCAACAGAACCAAGGTGGGCTGCAGAACAAGGAGAGCCTGGCCCAGGAAATTCAGAATAAAAATTAAGCAGAGGGAAAGGCAGTGTGGTCACACAACTGGGAAAAGTTGAGTATAGAAATACTCCGTAAAGAAGATACCTATGATAATTAGAATATTCACCTTTAGAGAAAAACAAAGCTCCTCACTTTATATGATATTAACTGTGCTCTTTTATGGTTCTCCTCCTAACATTCCTACCCACTTCTCATACAATTACAATTAACCTCTGTACTACATGGTTTACATCCCACTGCTGAAGTACCCTCAGCTTCAGTCAGGCCATACCCTTCCCACTGCTAACTTTAAAATACTGCCCATATTGTCAATATTTTCACTGTCTATGACTGTGATCTCATCAACTGCTTAGTAAGTATTTGCAGGAAGAGATACAGGGAATGCTTGTGGGGGTTTGAAGTGATATAGATGGAAAAGAGAGGAAGACAACATGCTTTTTAGTGATAAAATTTAGATACCACAGGGAGATTGTGCAAAAACAGCATTATAATTTACCTGAGAACAAAAACCCAATTTACTGCTTTCAATTTACAGGCAAAGTGAATTTTTCCCCCCAGATTAAAAATGTTTATGTAGTTTTGGAAAATCCTGATCAGCCCAAGCACAGAAAACCATATTAGGAAGACCTATTATAAACAGCAGTAAAGCAGCCCATCTTGTTTCATTATGCAAGCCAAATGAAACACAGAAATTAAGCCAAGAGCGGGAAAACAACTAAGACTTAAAACTGTGTTGGGAATACTCCAAAGACTCATTAACAGATGAAAAAGTATGATTATCTTATTAGGAGTACTACCACCCATACAGAAGCTCAGATCAAAACAATAATTAAACCACCAATAACAATCTCCCTGCATCATTAAATACTTTTGTACAAATAAATTAACTCTGCCAGCCAGAAACATCAAATGGAGATAATTTACCTCAACCAGTTAATAAGTCCAAATACTCAGAAAGCCTCTTGCATTCTTACCTGGGAATGTGCTATCATTCTTCTTCCAAAAAAAGCTTTTAAATAAATGATTTTGACAGCATTCCTATACATTTTTGTATTTACTCCGCCACGGATAAATCAATGAACCATGTGGCTTGAGATAACAACCTGTCCCTTTGCCAGTGGTGAAAACTGATTCTCTTCCAACTAGCACATGCAGCTGGGCAGGAATATTTATTTCTGAGCAAAGTAAATGGACACTCAAGTGCAATTGTTGATATGCAGAATCTGTCAACAAATCAATACTGACTTTAAATACCCAATTTATGCCATTACTTTTTAATGCCCATGAATCTTGTTAAAATCCCCTAGCATGATGTCCTGATGTGACACAGCCTGCTTAGTTTCTTTTGGTTTGTGGGTTTATCGAATTTGAGGCTTTAAGAATCCTGTTATTGGTGAGTGTCAGTTCCAGGCTTTTCTCTTTTATTGGCTTCCTTTGAAATATCTCTGGAGCTCTTATATCTTCACTTCAATTTGATTTTCTTTTCCTGTGGCTGAGAAGGGTGCAGGTCTGAATTTGGCAGGTGTATTACTGTCTTGACCTTACAGAGGCAACCACTACTAATATCTGGGGTTTTAGGGGCAGATACACTGCCTTCATTTATGCTCCTTTAAGCAATCTAAAGAAGTGTAAATATATTAGACAATTTGCCATATAATTCAAAACTGCATTCTTGAGCTACATATATAGCAGTGCTCATGTATATGGACTATGTTGGAGTGTAACTATCAAAAATCCAAGATCAGGATGAATGAAATTGCCTAGACTTCCTAGGCCAGACTCAAAATTTTGACAAGCATGATGCAGAAATCAGGAGCTGAAATTCCTATAAAGCAAAAACTAACCTTTCAGATGCACTACCATGAATGGGTCAGGGCTAGGATTAATCAGCAAAGCAGCACTTGTGGGGAACTTCAGCCACTCCTGCCCATGCTGGACTTGCTTTGGGGAAAGCAGGGTAGTGTAGACTCAGGGATGTGTTACTCTGGAAGCTTTTACTAGCAAAGAAAGCTCAAGAGGGTGTAAAATTACTGTTTGGAAATAGATTGCATCCAAGAAGCCTTGTGTTACCATGAAGGTTCAGCATGAATTTTTAGGAGCACCCCACAAGACAAGTTCAGCCTGTTCACAGAAGTGAGGAGACAGGAAACCCCACTGGAAGAACAGAGGAGAAAGAGAACCTTGTTTTCTGGTGTGCTAGACTCTACACCATCTTTGACTAACCACTGTTTTAGCCTTGATTTGTGAATATATTAAGTGGCTGAACAGGTTTGCATGTTTATTCATTTTCTCCCTTAATTTAAGAGGAAGTTGTACAACAAATCCAACTGTACTGCCCTAGGGACAATCCAGGCTGTGTCCCACGAGAGATGCACAGCCACGAGCTGTACCTGTATTGTACCTGGGCTCCTTAGGAAATTCTACCCAGCTTTTGGAGCACCTGTAATGTGCATAACACAGTGACAGTCAGACCTCCTGCTCACTGGTGTAACACAGTTATTGCTGCACTGTCAGAAAGCAGGCCAGTCCCTGGAAGTGTCACTGAACACTTAACTATTTTGGGGCTTATTTTGTGTTCTTTTGTGTCATCTCTAAGGCACTGCCTCTGAGGAGAAGATAGTAAACCAGGAGGACTGGCCTGATCCATTCTAACAAACCCAATATTCCTAAATCATGCTCTTTAGTTTCCCAAATTAACTTACCTCACAGTTTCCCCTTTGTGCCTGGAAAGATTTATTGTTTTATTCAACCTGAAAATCTGCTGGCATTAGATATATTAGGATACCCACAGGTGGTTCTTTTGTCATCCTATCACTGCAGTGGGAAGATAGCAAAATAAATCAATAAAAACAATGTCTTGGCTGATGCTTGGGGAAACCAATCTTGGTTGAATATATAGCTCAGCAGCAGACTGCCCTATGCACAGGCAGCACTGGGTACCTTGGCTTCCACTCACTGGAGACCTCAAATAAGGATTCTGGGTTTTATTTAGTGTTTTCCCACCACTCAAGTTTCTAATTCTGTATCCTCTTTAAAATAACAATGTCTTATCTTTTTTTTTTTGTTTCAGATATACCCCAGAGTGAGGGTTGTTTTGTCACAAGGTCAGCTTTTCTTTCTTTGACTTGAGTGCTGTTGCAGCAAGAGCCTGATATAAAGCTGGTTTTCACTTGCCACTATCCGAGGCTTGTTTTCAAAGACTGTATGCAAATTATGCCAGGGCTGCCTTCTGCACTTCCTCCATTTTATTTTCTATTGAGACTGAATGTGAAGAGCTGCAGTCTATTTAGAACACCATGGCTCTTGCAGCAAAAAAAACCAAAGCTATTTCCAAAAGTGGAATTTCTTAGAATCAGTGTATTTTCTTCTTCTTATAATAGAAATTAGTATGAACATTCTGAGGCTTTAGTTATCTTCCCAGGTCTGAGAAGATGTGAGGAGAAGCAGAGTGGGTATGGAAAGAAAAGCAGTTGATTAGTAAATCCATTTAAGGATTTAATCCTTTGTTAAGGAAGCGGCGTTGAGACTGCTGGAGTGAAGTGAAACGTAAGAGAAACAAGTGGCAATTTATCCTGTAGCTGCATTCCCCAAATTATTTCCCCTGGGGATGTAGTGGACATCAGCAGGCACAGGAGCTCCTGCAGGGAGCAGCCTCTGGTTGAACTTGTACCCCGAGATGCCCCAGCCCCAGGGCACTCGGGGCAAGGGGTGAGGCACTGCCCACCTGGACAAAACCGTGGCACCTGCCCCACTCAGCCACTTGTGCTTCTTGCCCTGGACTATGGGGGTCTTCTGCAGTCCAGATTAGCATGAGGAACGTGGCTCACAACTCCAGCTAAGCCAGGAAGGAATGCAGCAAGGCCTGTCAGGATCTCTGCCCTCAGAAGAACAGTGCTTTGTCCTACTTTTGCCATGGATTTCATACTTGAAGCCACAGAAAACTGAAAACTCATAAAGACATAACTGAAATCATTTAACAATCAAAAACATTGAAGGGCCTCTGCTGGGAAGCACAGCTTTGGTTTTCTGGTGTTCTGTTGAGGGAAGACTGGCACAGTGCAGATCTGGGTGATGAATTTCTATTTTTCAGCTTGAATACACTGTGCAAGCACAGATCCAAAATGTGAAATCCAAAATACAGGAGGGACAAACAACGGCTGTTTCCTTACAGGCTCCCATGCCTACTGTACAGAATATTTTTTGCCTTGTCAATCAAATATAGGAGGTATTCAGAGGAGGTAATCACACAATAGAAACAGGCCTCCTGTTTTCCAGAGCTTTTAGGTTTGAATTCCCCTTACTGCAGAGCCGGGTGTCCCCAGTTTCTGTCGTTTCTGTCGCAGGAGTGAAGCTCTGTGTCTCTTCGTGGAGGAAAGCATTTGTTAATTGCTTCCAAAAAAACCTGGAGTGAACAAACATTTAACTAAATAGCTACAACATGCATAAGGTGTCATATGCAATTTTCAGCACTCTCAGCTGCAGCACAAGATGCTCGTGTAGCAAGAACAGCCATGCCAGATGTTAGGTAGGAACCTGCTTGTTTCCAATGTGGTAGGGTGGTTTTGACTCGGGATAATTGTGCAGAGCCCTTGCTGAGGCAGAAAAAGCCTCCCTCAGCATATCTGAGACTCCTCCAGCATCAGAGTCTTTGTGCTTTATTTGCACATCCAGCCTGAGCGGTCAGGAAGCCTTGCGGTGGATTCAGGAGACAAGACTTGGTCACCTCATTTATGAGAAACAGAGCCAATGCAATTATGCAATTACAATTGTGAAGCAGGAAAAATACCTTTTTTTTTCTTTGTGTGTGTGTGAGCATTCACTGCTTGCCGCAGCAAGAAAGAGTGTGGTGGGTTGATCACCAAAATCATTCGGTGGAGAGTTTGATTCGCTCTTTTCCATGTCCCGCGCGGTCCGATTTGCGGGGTGTTTTGGGGGTTTTTGTTCAGGAACTGGACAGCAGAGGGTGCCAAACCCCCGGAGGGAGCGCAGCCGGCCCCGGGAGCGCTCGGGCATCCCGAGATGTCCCCGCTGGAAGCTCGGCGGGGCTGGAGCGCCGCAGGAGCTGGGATGTGTCACACACTGGGATGTGTCACACACTGGGGATGTAACACACTGGGGATGTGTCACACACTGGGGATGTGTCACACACTGGGATGTGTCACACACTTGGGATGTGTCACACACTGGGATGTGTCACAGACTGGGATGTGTCACACACTGGGATGTGTCACACACTGGGGATGTGTCACACACTGGGGGGTGTCACACACTGGGGTGTGTCACACACTGGGGATGTAACACACTGGGGTGTGTCACACACTGGGATGTGTCACACACTTGGATGTGTCACACACTGGGTTGTGTCACACACTGGGGTGTGTCACACACTGGGATGTGTCACACACTGGGATGTGACACACTGGGGATGTGTCACACACTGGGATGTGTCACAGACTGGGATGTGTCACACACTGGGATGTGTCACACACTTGGGGTGTGTCACACACTGGGATGTGTCACACATTGGGGATGTGTCACACTCTGGGATGTGTCACACACTGGGCTGTGTCACACACATTGGGGATGTGTCACACACATTGGGGATGTGTCACACACTGGGGATGTGTCAGACACTGGGATGTGTCACACACTGGGATGTGTCACACACTGGGATGTGTCACACACTGGCCAAGTTATTTTCTCTCTGATGTGCAATTGGCGCTCGATGTTATCTCGGGAATCTGAAGCCCCGTTTTGTTACCGGGGTGTTGCAGGGACCACTCGCTACATTAAAAGCAAGCGCTTGATCACAGAGAGCTGAGCACAAACACTCCCCCACCTTCAACACGTGCTGCAAACCCAGCGCAGCCACTGAGGTGCTAAATCTGTTTAACTTGACATGGTTCATGCACAGCTTTTTACTTTGGACAAGGAAACATGGGATTAAAACATCAGCAGCACTGAAATCCCATTCTCATCCTACACTGAGTTATGAAATGAAGTGGCATTAGATTAGCAGGCATTTCTTCCTGTTCTAGTAAAAAGATATGCATTCTACATTTTCTGCAAACACTGCTCCTGGGAATGAGATGGAAATTGGTCCTTGAGTAGTAACTAGTTACAACAGCTTCTAAACAAGCCTAAAAATTATTCTGATTGAATTTAGGAGCCAAATCCTGGAGCCTCTATTGCATTCAGATTCCTGGTCTTTGCTGCAGACAAAAATCAATTTACTTGGTCCAGGCAACATTTCTTTTTTTACTTTCTTGCCAGTCCCTGTCCTGAGGATGAGCACTGTCAGATGGCCAATTTTGCTGCTCACACACCTGATACACATCACTGGCCCATTATTTCTTCACAGGAACAGAATCCATCATTCCTAACTCAAAACTGTGCTGATAACAATTGATAATTTGTAAACAGTTATTCCCTTTGAATGAGTTATGTAGGTTCTGTTTACTTAATCCAGCTATTTGTCAGCTTTATCAGTCACTTATCAACAGAAGCAGAAAGCAGGGCACACATAACCCATTCATCATCCCTCCTGTTGCTGCAGCACGCACAATATATATTGCACATGCCACAGCACTGGTGAAATAGCTCACAGTACCACACTACCAGCACAGCTCAGCACAGGAGTTACTTTCTCAATGCCAAAAACTTGTGGGATGCTTCACAGAGGGGTGACATTCCCACCCAGCCCCACACTGGGGCCTAACAAATGAAGGGATGGCACAAGTGTGGCAGGAGGGTGGGCAGGGGGCTCAGCTGGATTGGGAACACCCAAAACTCTGCAGCAATGTAGGAGAATATTTTATAAATGTGGAAAAGAGCAGAAGACTCAGCTCGAGAGGCCCTGTGGTTCCTCAGGGTACAGGGATGTACAATATTTAATTGTACTGCACAAAGGTTTGTACCAACAAAGCACCAACAGGACTCAGTTACCCCTGTGCCCTCTTCCCTACATCACATCTCACCCTGTGCATTTATTTTTACCTCTGAAATGTCCCCCCTTGTCCTCCCTGGCAGGGCCTGGCCTGGCTTCATCCAGCCCAGATGCTTCTGTCACAGCTTCAACCAAAACAAAATTGTCGTGAGCCCTTAATAAAAAGACTTAGTGGAAAACCAAGGTTAGACAACCCCCAGCTTGCCCTTGTCCAGCAGTAAATAGTTGACCAAAAAAGCCACACACCTCCAGCCTTATGCAAGCCCAGGGCACTGGGCTCAGCACACAAACAGTAAAACACCAGGAAAGAGGCACTGGTGCTCTGTAACCTTTTAAATAAAGGCTGGCAGGGAGATGGAGATTTAGAAGAGCTTTGAAAAAATTAGCCCTTTCCCCTAGGTCTTTGCAGGGAAGGTGGAAAGTTGTTGTAAGGATTTCAGAGGTAATATGGCACAAAAACATTTTTGCTTGGAAAAAACCTTCAATAGCACATTTTAAGTTGGTTCTGTTCTGCAGTTCTCACAAATTTAATATTATGATATTTGCTCCTTATTCCCCCCCAAGATATTTCTTTGTTCCTTTGTTTTACCTGGGGAGGAAAGTTCTGTGGGTTACTACTGTGACTGGCAATTTCCTTTCCAAGGGAAAACTTCTGCTATTTTTCAATCCAAGAATCCACATGCCCCTTTTAAGATGAAAAAAAAAAATTAGAGCTTACAAATAATTCAATAATGTCTTCAAATTTAGATCAATTACTTTAAAATGAGCTAGTTATGGCAAAGAAGCTGACAGGCTGAATTGGTTCAGCTGATTTTTCACTAGTAGCCCCACACTGAGTTGGGAAAGGGGAGGTTTTGCAAATCTCCCTGGGATTTGTGACTCCCAGGAACCCTACTTGGAGTAGCCAGAACCTCCTAAGGAAGAAGCTCCCAGGACACTGCCAAAGGGATTGTGGAACAATGTCAAAAATCAGTTAATGTGGCCATGCAGTCACTGGTCCTTAGCTCAGCTCAGACACTTGTGAATTCTGCAGTGTGGATGAGCCCTTTGGAGAGCTTCATACATTAAGAGAATCCATTACTTTTTTGCTGATTTATTTTATAATGGCTCATTTACATGCACTAAGAAACGGTATTTTTATACTAGTTAGAAAGGCACAGATTGCCTCTCTGCAGTCATACAGGTTTTCAATTTTAGACAAGATCTTTAAAAAATTGACAGTATTATGAACTTCCAAGAGGCTTTTCAAAGTCACTTAGGTTTTTAAAATCTATTACGGTTATTTTTTCTGTCATATTCCAGAGGTTTATATTTTTGGACTCGTGGTACTAACAAATCCTGTTATATACGTTGAGCAATATGAAAAATAGGGCACTAATATTTTAAAGTCTCTAAAACATTTCTCAAATGGACTGTAAAATGTGGCATTTCTATAATACACGATTGTTTGGCAGGATATAAAAGCTTACTGGTTCTCATTTGGGTGATTTGCATAACTTGTTCATGGCATCATTTGTAAATATTATGCCCATCCCAAGCTGCCAATGATAAAAAGAGTAAGACTGCTTTTGCCAAAGCATGTCATAATATAGATGAGGAAAAAACCCTCCCTGTCTAAAAAGAAGGAAGTTATACAAAGCCAGTTAAAATTTTATACTGCATTAATCTCAGAAATCACTTTTCATGTCTGTTAGAGAGCATAAAAGTGAAAAAAAAAGAGTCCTTTTGCTGTGCAAAGTGGTTCTACGAGCGTTGGACTAGCCAAGGAGCAGTGGCTGCTCCTGAGGAGGCATTTGCTGAGGACAAGGCTCATCCAGTGCCTGTTTGCCTGTGCCTCAGGGAGGATGGGCTGGGCTGAGAACGGGCTCTGGTCCCCAGGCTCACTGGGGGTGAGCACAGAGGGAACAATTCTGTTTCAGGCAGACAGATGACAATTTAGTCTGCCCACTGACCTGTGCTGACTCCTCAATACCAACAAAACCAAACCACTGCAACAAATCTATTTCACCCAAAGAGCCTCCATACAGAGGGGAAGCTCATTTTACTCAGCAAGGCGGGGCAACTTCCATACAATCATTTTAGAGCTTGATTTAATATTCATGACTGTTCTAGAAGGAGGCAGTTGTGACTGATGTTACAGAGTTGCCCATGCTTGTTAGGAATGGCCCTTTGAGAAATGCTGTATTTCTTGTGGATGAGGGCTGGGGGGAAATGATGCTGTCTGAATTTGGAGGCCCTGTCACAGTCACCAAACAGATGGATTTCTGGAAAGCACATGGATTTGTGTGCCTTCACAACCAAGGATGTGTCACTGTGGCTGTTCCGTGACCACCCTGATAAAGAGCTCAGATGAATGTTTTTGTCTCTGGAGTTATTTAGTGGGAAGGCAGAAGAGTAACTGGGACGCAGAGGGTTGCCATGCCTGCTCCTCAGAGTTTCACATTCACTGTTGGCAGCTGTGCCAACATTCTTGGGCTGATTTTTATGCAATTAGTTGAACTGGCTGTTGTAAACTTTAAGGTAAGACACCAAGCCCTGAGAGATGGTGACATCTGAAGGTACCACTGTAACAAGGCACCATTTACACATGATCTGTACCTGAGCTCTGAAGTTACCATTGTGCTGCTCAAACCATGGCAGATGGTAATGCAGTGCTCAGCCTCACTAAGCCTGACAGCTGGCCTAACTAAAAGTGTTTGTCTCCTCCACAATGGCCACAACACAGCAAATATCTCAAAAAGGTGCTCTGGCTTCTGAAAACAGTGAAATTTAATGGCTTGCTTTGGATACTGCTTTTCCCTCACACATTGCATTTTTTTACTTCCTAAATGTAACAAACTACCAATAAATGGCTTTTTTCAATCAGACCTTAAAGCAGGAAAAAGAGACTGTAAGCCAGCAGCCAAGGCAAAGGAACCCCCAGGGAAAGTGCTTGGTGTTATTTCCTGTCGTGAATCTTTGCCTGCCAGGTTGAATCTGGGAAAAGAGATAGAAAAGAAAGTTAGAATTTGTCTTTATCATGAAAGACGAAAAACAAGGGTAGGTCACTAATTACATGTGGTACATACTCTACTGCTTTAGTGTAGAGATGCCAGTAATAACCTCAGGTATAGAACAGTGCTGGCCCTTTGGTAGATACAGAAAATGAAAAGTATTACAGATTGTGTTCTTCCCATTCCAGCTGCAATAAGATTCAAAGACAATTTCAAGCCCTTAAAGCCACAGTGTTTTGCTAAAGTGAGATTGGAAATGCTTCTAGGAATGTAATACTGGATGTACCTTCCTCATTTGCTACACAGCAAGAGTAACTCAGGTAATTAATTTATTCTGATGAGTGGAGTTCAAGGTTAGGGATTTTTGAAAGCAGTCTCACCATCTGGGCAATAAAGCTTGAGAGTACGTAAAAAAATCTACTTTTTAAATAAGTGTTCTAATCAATAATGCTACATTGGAGTGTAGGAGGTGCAATTAACTTTTCAACCTGGTTCTTGGAGCTCTGTAGGCTGATTTTTAGGTCAAGCAAAGCTTTCCTTTAAAAGCTGTGGAATGACAAGGCTTGGCTTGTGAGAGTATGAAATAAGACAAGATAAAGATTTGTATTTTAGAATTTGCTCTGAATTCAACTTCCTGGTCTGCTGATCTTAGAGGAAATTGAGCCCAAGACTTTCACCTTAAATACCAGCAGCTGATTATTCAGGATGTTGATCCAGCTCTCTAGGTTTAATCAGAATCAGATCCACAAAATTATTCTTAAAAGCCTTCCCACAAACACTTTGCTTTGACGAGCCCATATTCTTAATGAAAAAGCAGGGTATAAAAATGCTTCTGAATACAGTTTCTCTAGATGATACAAATAAAGTTACTTCATGATCCCTACTTAATTACTGCTATACATGCAGATCAGCACTGGGTCCAGAAGACTCACAGAACAGAATTAAAACCAGACAAGGGCATGAGCAGCTAAAGTGAAATAAATCAGCAGCTCTGTTAAGGGAACTTGAATAAAACAAATCAGCAGAAAAGAGTGAAGCCAGCAGTGCTCAGCTGAAAGCTTCTCCTTCAGAAACTGAGCCTCAGCTGGGATCAGTCCTTCACCAAGCTTGGGAATGGGACCCAGCAGCAGAAAGGAATACCAGCCTGAACCTTCTCCAGCAGCTCAGGAGGGTGCAGCTTCCAGGAGAGCACTGAAACTTGTCACAGAGCCTCTGGAAAGAAAGACCTAAAAGAACTAGTCACTGACAGCAAAGCCTCTGCATGTAGGTGCAAAGCCTGAGCTTGGACCACCACAAAATGCCAAGATTGTTCACAGGGCTTGGCTGGAAACTTGGAAAGATAAAAGAGAGTAAAGCCAAGTGAAGCTGTTGGTGACCTGGACTGGCTGACAGCACACAGCATCCTCCTAGTAAACACTTTCATGCCACAGAAATGAAGGGTCAATATGCAATAAAACTTAATAAAATCTGGAGCTCCTAGTGGTTAGCAGGCATTGCAGTGGCACACACACACATCCTAAAAAAACCCAAACCACCACTCTCCACACAGTTTCTTCCCAGCAAAACTTACCCTGAGCAGGCAGCTGGGAACAGATCCATCCCCAGAGTTGAGGTGCCCAGTTCCTGGGGGCTGCCACTGTAACTCAGTGTCCATGACAGGAAAACAAGGCTGGCCAGCTGGAATGGCTGATGAGATGATTGGGCTCCAGCACAGACCCACAGCCCTGGGTCTGAGAGAATTTAAAGCACCTTAAGCCATTCCTGAGGATCTGGTCAGGACCTTTTGTTTGACTAAATCTCCCTCTGCACCAAGGCTTAGGTAGAAAGGCAGCAGCTGGAAATCAATAGATGGGACCAGCAGCAGGAGGAAGATAAACATAAATTGCACCTGCAGAAAGATAGTGATGTGCATGTGTTAATCCTCCTCCAGTATATAAATCTGGGAGCTACTGCAATTATCATGCTGAGCAAGGAAAACCAAAAAATCTAATGGCAGAAGCAGCCTGAGAATCTGCTACATGCTCCAACAGGATTTTTTTAAGGAGCTCCTCACTTTCATTTCATTCTTTCTGAACATAGAATAGTTTCTGGTTATTTAAACTCCAGTAGACAGAATGGAACCTTAAATTAAGGGAGGCAAAGGAAGCACAGCATCACAGCTGATGCCCTCCTGTCTCAAATCAGCTGCAAACACTATTTTTGTAATGCTCCTCAGTGCTCACTAACCTTTGGGCTGACTGAGGGACCCCATAAATTGGTGAGCTGTGCTGTGGATGAAAGGAGAGGGATTAATTCCTTGAGCAGGACTGGGATTCTCTGGAGGTCTGTTGTGACAGAGCATCTCAAAACCCTGTGCACAACACTCTGTTGAAGGACAACACAATTTGATTTTTCTTTTTTTAAAATTTCCTTCTTACCATCAAAATAGTTTGAAATGACAGAAGAGACTATAAACATGTGAAAACCAGGCTGGAAGGTCTGATTTCAGTACAGCAATAGTTGCTACCTTGACAATTCTAACGCTACAGGTTGTATTTTTATTAGATTTGATTTTTCTATTCTTAAAGGACTGACCAGAAAATAAACCTTTTGACATAGCCAAAATTGGATGGTACTAATGAAGCACCCAAGAGGACACCAGGCTGCTCCTCTGTGTGAGCAGCAAATGACTGGTAATTAAAGAGCTGTCAGTGGGGGGTGCCTGATGTATTTTTATTCACTTTTTGTGTCTGTTGCATACATGCTCCTGAGTGACCAGCGCAGGTAGGTTACGTGGCATTTGAAGCTGGATTTCCTGAGGTGAAAACCTAATAACCTGCCAGAGCACAGCACTAGAAGTGCTTTGACCTGCTCGTTTTCTCATGGTGGGGCAACAATTAATTTCTGTTCTGGAAGGGCTGACTGACATTTACAGGCAGCACAGACACCTGCTTTAGAGCAGGGATTTCTTTCTGTTCCTATAAAGTGCAATACACAGTTCAGCTAATATCAGAGCAATAAGGTCTATAGAAAAGGTTGCAGCTGCTTAGTGGTTCTTGAAAAATCTCGAGATTTTTTTTTCTTTGACAGCAGAAAATGAACGTACCTGGTACAAAAAAGGGTTTGGTTTGAGGATTTTCTCAAGTGAGAGTGTTGTGCAGTACAAATAAGTTTTACAGATAAATGCCATAATATTTTACACTGAAATCCAGAGATTAACTGAGCCCAGCCCGTAGAATGCACAGTTAAGGAGTGAATATTTAAAACAAAATCTTGTATTTTCGTTTTGTTTTATTACTGCTTAGCAGAAGACAGAGAATGATCCAAAAGAACAAAATGGGCACACACTGGTTTAAAGACTTTGAGCTGTTAAGCAACCTGATTTGAAGGAAGATTGCAGAGGACAGGCTGCCTTTTAAAGGAAAATACCAAATATTAACACAGTAGCAAGTAAGAAGAGATTTTGATGATTTCCCAAATATTCTCAACATGAATCCCAGAATGGCCTGGGTTAGAAGGGACCTTTTAAGATCCTCCAGTTCTGACCCCCTACCACAGGCAGGGACACCTTTCACTAGACCAGGTTGCTGAAACAACAGCTCTTGTTGCACCCAAAGTAAATAACACTTGATGAATAAGGACTTGTAGCCCCTCCAGGAGCAGGACCAGAAACACAGGCAGGGGTGACACACGTCAGGAATCCCTTGAACACTGTGGCAAGTTCTGGTAGGCTTTGTTAGAAATGTCAAAGGGAATATTCAGCACATGGTCCTCGACCGTGCTCTACTGATACCTTGCTTTTCCAACAAAAAGAGAAAAACACAAAGCACCTTAAATTCAGGTTTTGTCAGTTCTTCTCCAAGGAATGCCAAACTAGGTTTGTTCTTTATCATGAGATGGGACATAGCTTCCATCTGTGTGATTGCTTTAATGGATTGAAGGGGTGTTTTTGCCCAGGTCCTGCTGCTGTGGCATCGCTGGATGCTGGGAAGGATCGTCCTCGAGGAGAGGGCAGCTCTTTGGGAAGTCCTTTATACACAACACATTGCACTGTGCCACTTAACAATCTAATATTCAGCTACTAAGCTGCCACATTTTCAACAAGTCCTTGGAGAAATGCAGGAATCCTATCAAAACTGCAGCCTTATCACTCCTTGGAAATTTTCTGCTGTGCGGGAGTGCGGAGGGCATGGCTTACACTCAAAATAAGATCAGACATTTCCTTTGCCTGACAGCCAACTGTGCTTAATGGGATTCTAATTTAATCAGAGTACAGAACAGGGCAGATGTAACACTGATCAATTATAACAGGGATCAACATGCAAGAGTGGTGTGGGTAGGGCTTGCCTTGGAGAGTGACAACTGCAGAGGAAAGGACAAGCGCCCAGGAAGGGCTTTGCACACAGCTGTGGATCAGTCCCACAGCACAACAAATGGGACCACACCTGGGTTTTAACCTGCTCTGAATGTTCTTATGGACTGTACTCTGTCCAGCCCTACCTGAACACTCACACCAGTTCTCAAAGGAGGCTGAGTTGTTTCAAACAGGACCATAAGTGCACCTACATTTTTTAAAGCAGACTAAGCTGCAATCACACGGCAGAGAGAAAATGTGAGACTAGAACTCATCCAAAACCTTATTTTTTTGCTTCCCAGCTACTGTTTGCTCATTGAACCTGAGTTACTCCTGCTTGCCAGGCTTGGATGTGTGGACATCCCCTTTATGCACCCCTGAAAGCAGCCCAAGCTGTTCCATAAGAATTGCTCTACACCTTCCACTCTCTCCTGGATCTGATGCTTCAGGCAGGCAAGTGGGATAAACTGGAAGAAGATCTTTGCCACCACTGGGCCTCTTTGCTTCATGAAGTTGTAAATGCAAGAATATACAAATACACAACTTCCTGGGCAGATTCATGTGAGAAAGGCTCTGCAAAACAGGCACAATCAGTGGTTTAGGAGTGATGCTGCAGGTGACTGCAGCCTGGGAGGGCGTTTTGGGTAGGATCACTGCATGCTTGCCCTGTCCCTGTGCTGTTCAGAGCATTGCTGCAGGCCAGAGACATATATTGGGGTAAACTGAGTATTTTCCTCACTTGATGGCTGATTATTTTCTGCAGTGCTGGTGAATGTCCCTGTCCAAAGATGTCAGTGCTTCACAGTAAACATGTGGATGTGTTTTCCTTGCAGTGATGATTAGCTGACTCAGCTGCATAAATTAACCTCCCCAGGCAGCTGAGACAAGCTGAGTGCTGTGTGGGTACCTGAGAGGCTCAGTGCTGCCAGGCTGCTCAGGGAGGTCGTGTTGTTAAACTTTAGCAAGGCATCTTTAATAGATGTAAATAGGCTTTTTACAATGAGTAATGTTGCCAAATTTTCCAGATTGCTAGCACTGTCCTCCATTAAACTTGGAGGGCAAATTCACAAATACATTATTAGGGGAGGCAGCAGTAATGTTAGTGAGTGAATCTGGTGGTGTTCTTAATCTAGGAAAACAAAGAAAGGATATTCTTGCTTCTTAGCGAGGTCAATGTTATATATTGTCAAACTGCTAGAAACAGTCCATGGTATTGTTTCAGCAGATTTAGTCAGAATACACAAAATTAAGTAAATCCCCAAAGAACACTATCATAAGGGCTAAAAAAAAATATTTCTGACAATAAAACTGAAATTATGTCACTTACAGGATAAGTCCAGACTTGATCGAAGTCAAAATTTCTCTCAAAATAAATCTTTAAGTATGAAATATTGCAAAGACACACTTAGACCTACCACAAAAAGCAGAAAACATTAAAATTGCTCCTTTGCTAATGTAATTTATTCTAATCTGGAGGCAAAATCTTCAACCATCTTAAACATGTGCTGCGTGACTTCACAGGGCAGAGTTAAATTTCTTTAAATGCTAGAATTATGTATCTGAGAAACCATCCTATATGGTCACTTCCCTTCCATTTCAAGTTGGTGAAAGATAAAAATGTAGAAGAAACTTGTCTGTGGCAGTGCAGATATTTGAATGGATGAAGCACTTTCAGTCAGTAGTGTGTGAAGAAAGCAGTTCTAGAAAATTAATGCTATGAGCATTAGCCAAAACAGATTTTGGATCTTCTTTCAACACTCCATTCATCTTCCTTAATCTATTTCATATTTTATTCATGATTTGAATTCAACCACAATACTTACCTGAATTGGAATGTTGCTAACAGACCTTTTAAAAATCCTCACGATCTCTTTTTCAAGGTGGTATCAAGGAACATATTATTGAAAAACAGCTATTCTATAATCCTTGGGAAAGCTATTTAATAACTGCAATAACACACTGAAATGTAATAACACACCCTATTGATCTGATTATCACCAGACAAACACACTCCTTGGCTGGCTGAATGTGCCAGGCATAATGCAGGGAACTTGGTCTGAGTGCTCTTTGTCACCATGTTACCTCAGAGGCTGTAATGGGATGGGACAATGTCCTGTAATGGGACAAGTGTCCTTCAGTGATTGCCAGAATCACCTCCCTGTGGAACCTTTCATGAGCAGAAACAACAGGACAACCTTGTATGAGCACCAGAACTGTCCCATTCAGGTTATAGGATACCTTTCATTTCAAATAAATGCTGGTCAACAAACTGCCCAAAATTCAAGCTGGGCTACATCGTGGTAGAGGATTGAATTTCTGGTTTGAGGATCCCTCATGCAGTAGTTAGGTAGACAAAGTATTGTGGGATGGCAGAGCTGGGGGAGCACCAAAGTCCCCAGTGCAGAAGTGCCCACTAGAAACACGCCCTGCCAGGAGGTAACTCCCTCCTGCTGCAGAATCCTGCACTCCTGCTCTCCACAGAGAGCTGAAACTTTTAATTGGCAAGTCAAAAGTCTGGTCTAGCCATATTCTCAACCCCGCTGAGGAGGGGATGCCAGGGGTGGGCTGGTCCCAAGGAAGGAGTCAAAGCTGTGAGACAGCTGTGTCAGCACAAAGTGAAGGGCTTTGCTTTTACAGCTACAGTGAAGAAAGAAATATTTGTATTCCGGCAGATTGTGCCAGCTCAGTGCTTAGGGACAATCCAGATACTGGGATGTACCAGGAAAGGAACAGGGACATCCACAATGCATCTGAATCTTGACAGTCATGAGCTATTCTGGTCACCAGCCCTCTCAGGAAGGATTTACTAGAAGTGGAGAACACATGAAGATGGGCAATAATCACAGTTGTGGAATGGCTTCTGCTTGTTAAATGACTTCAAATAATTGAACTAGGACTGCTGATGCTGGGGAGGACATGACTGCAGGGGGTTTGGTCACCCAGAGCACAGCTCAGCTGGGGAGCCTTTTGCTGAGCTGTTGCAGAGGCTAAATTGGATGTGAGCTCAAACACAACTAGGCAAATTAATAGAAAAAAATTCACTAGGCAAATAAAGACACTGATACCATCTCTGACTCAGGAAGCAGAGCTGCAGCTACTTGGGCACAGGGAGAGTATTTCCAATGTTTGTGCAGCCCTGCAATCCTCCCTGTGGACCCTGCTGTCAGTCTCCAGTTGTGACAGGTACTGGTCTGGATGGGCTTTGTGTTACCCATTCTGTCTGGTTTTATGTTCTCCCTGCAGCCTTTCTGCATAAAGCTCTACAGTCACATGCTGAAATCTGCCTTTACTCAGTTGCTTTACACCTGAGGAGTGGCAGAAATCCCAACCACCAGGGAGGAAACTTCCCCCAGGCCCCTGGGCTGTACGTCAAAATGCTGATCCTCTTCCTGCTCAAAGACCTGACAGCCCAGAGGCACAGCAGGGCCAGGCTGGTGTGTGCACCCAATTTCCCCAGAAGACCCAGCAGTGCCTGCTGAGCCCAGCACTCCAGCCCTGAGAGAGCAGCACGCCCGAGCCCTGCAGAGGGGAGCGAGGCTCAGGCAGCTGCAGCAAATGGGCTGCTGTTCTGAACCTCTCCTACTAATTTGTACAGCAAACCTGCAATTTCTGTGGTAGCCATGGAAACTGAGGTACTGGAGCACAATGAAGCACACGTGTGACGCTCAGCTCAGCGCTGCTCGACAGCCAGGGCACACAGATACCTGTGCAAGCACAGCCTGCTGCTGGCCACGGGCTCCACACCAGCCTCTACAGGTGCCAGAGCACAGCAGCTCTTCTGCTGGGACCAGGGGGGAGGATACCTGCTGGAAGGCAAGGCCAGTGTCAAGGAAGATGACCCTGCCCACTCCAGAAGAAAAGAAAAACAAGGAAGAGCTGGGAAGAAATGCTCCCTGGTGAGCTGTACAAAAATGATAGAAATCTGCCTTGTTTTGTCTCCCTTCACATTGCCAGTAATCTCAACACCCCTAAATGTTTGGGTAGTTGGTTTCTCAGTCAGTGAACTACAGAAGTCAATGGAGTCATCTCATCTGGAGTGAGAAGCAAAAAATGTGCTCCTGCCAACCAATTTTCTTGTGAAAGAAGTGTCTAGAAGCTGGTGAAGGACCCTCACTCAATGTACAGCATAAAGCAGTAAAGAACTGCAAACGAGGGAGGCTCATCCTGTAAAATAAAAAAACCCCAAACATTATTTTCTTCAGACAAGTTCTCTGCAGATCCCTCTGTAGACCTTTTGCTTAACCACTGTTATATAGGCCAGTGTTACAATTCTGCCCAGACCCATCAGGTTTGAGTGGGCTGTGCTGCTTAGGGTTTTAAACTTGCACAGATCAGTTCAGTCTAGCCAAAGGGATTTGAGGCAGACCTCAAAATGGAGATGGTGACTTCCCAGGGTGGTTTACACCAAGGAACCTGAGCTGTACAGTCTGGATAAGAATTTCAACAGGGAGCAAAAACTGACAACCCTTCAAACAAGTTGGAGTAAAGCAAAAAAAACCCCAACCTGTATTCCTTAAATACTCAAGCTGTGTACAGGTAAGTGACAAAGGGGCTTA
This sequence comes from Dicaeum eximium, assembly GCA_013396995.1. NCBI lineage: Eukaryota > Metazoa > Chordata > Aves > Passeriformes > Dicaeidae > Dicaeum > Dicaeum eximium. Next base: position 97,432 of record VWZP01006244.1, read on the forward strand.
AAAATAGGGCAAAGCACAAAAGATTCCTTATAATTTCCAGCAGTTGCTTGGCTTGTACCACGAGGCCAGCTGACACAAAAGGTGTCTGACAGAGGGTGGTGCAGACTGAAATGCTGCTGGTGGAGCAGAGAGGAGAGCAGGAGGGTCAGCCCAGCACAGGCAGCTGAGCTCAGCACTCCCACCCCCCAGCCTGCTCCACCTGCTCTCAAACACAGTAATTAAGATTTCTGACATGAAGAGGTTCTTAACATTCATCAGGTGGAAGCTGAACACCGTGGTGGGGATGCCATGTCCTTGGCAGGGAACCCCTGCATCGTAACTCCTAATTAGGGACCCCTGAGTTCACCCTTTCAATGGGTACAAGCCTTGTTACCTACTTAAATCCTAAAGATCAAAACATAAGAAAGAAACTGCTACGTGCTCAGTTTTCATTTTTACCTTTGAAAAGGAAAGACCTCTGCCACCACTGCCCGCCTGTAAAATCTAAATCCTGGAGTCTGGATGTGACATTTTCTCAAGCAATGTCACTGCCCTCTGCATCTGTTCTCTAGCCAGTACACATCTATACATTAACTGTATAATTGTATATTATACATAACTGTCTATGTATGCATCTATACATTAACTGTACAACTGAATATTATACATAACTTATATCTATGCATGTATACATTAACTGTACCTACACCTGGGTGTGAGGTGAGGCCAGAGCAGAATGGGTTCCATTTCATGGGTGTTTTTGTACTTTGGGCTCCTTAACTAGTTCACAGATGTCTTAGAGGGTATCATCCTCACCACTTGCCTGGTATCTGCAGCTTAAGAGTGCAGACACTGTGTAATTTGGGATGCCAGATTTGCAAACACAACAGCTCTGTGACTGGATGGTCTCTCCAGCCCAGCCTGATGTGCTGGCTCCTGAAGGGGCCTGACTGGGGATTGATTTCACAGAAGTGGTAAACTGGACACCAGGAGAGGAGGATGGATTACATGCATGAAATATCACAGTATTTCATATGGGATCCTCTAAGTCACAACAGACTCCTCCAAACAACTTTATTTCTGTCAACACTAATATTCCTAAACAACATGCAATTTCAGAATTAAGCCAAGATTTAAGCTTTTAAAATAACTCAAGTGTTACTTTTGTTCCAAATTCTGTTCACTTTACTTTTACCTTTCTTCCTCTCAAAACTAATTTAGCTGAACTTTTATGTCCCAGAGTACGCTATTCACGATTTTTGGGAGGTTGTAGATTGTCCCATTTCCCCAGAAGCACTTTCCCCACCAGCCCCTGTTTCCTGCCTGGCATTTCCAGAGACATGTAATATTAAACCACAGCAGAGAGGAGCAAAGCATTGCCATGGGTTACAAAAGAGACACTGAAATTGGACGAGCCAAACTCTCAGCTCAGCCAAAGGGACAAGGCTCTACAGGAAAAACTACAGTAAATACTCCCTGCCAGTTGAGGAAGAAAAATGGGCATTTAGTTCACTGGTCACTGCAGAGCAGCAGAGGGAAGAATCACAGGTTAATTCTGCTCTGAACTTCAAAGCCACAGAAGCAAAAGAGATCATGGATCCCTTGTTAATCTTCTCCTCTGCAGCTTCAGCGCTGTGGGGCTGTGGCAGGAGGGATGGGCTTATTACAGCCAGGTTACTCACAGGAGCAGTGGTGGGAGGGAATTACATGAAAACAAGCTCCTAATTGCCGCTCCTGTTCTGCTGAGGATCATGCAGTGCTCATGGGCAAATTAAAGTTCAGATTTTAGCAAATGCACAGCCCCATTTCAAGTGCCCCATAATTTCTAAAGTGGAATAAATAATTTCCAGTGAATAACTCGGTTGCATTCTGCCTATGAAGCTCATACAGATCACTGTCCTCAAATTATTCCTGGTCAATTAAACTTCACAAGTTCGACTTTACAAGCTGTGAATATTTGAAATTTGAGCTGCTGCTTGGAGGTGATATTGATTCTCTTCTCTCTTCGGCTGAGTGCACAGGCTTGTCTATGAACACTTACATTTAACAACTGAAAATTCATCTTTTGCAAATACACAGGTGTAACTGAAATTTGTTTCCTTCATAAAATTTGGCTACTAAAATTCAATTACTGAAGTTAGGGCTTAATTTGATTGTAGTTCTGTGTTACAGAAGCACCTAGAGTCAAGTCCAGCCAAGGTTAAGGTACTCTGGGTACTACTAAAGCAGTCTGTGTCTTGCAAATAAATGTCCTAGAGCCACATAAACATTTTAGAAATGGCAATACGTTTATACACAAAAGAAATCTCAGAAATTTGGGGTAGTTGCATTTCTTCATATATTTTATGGCTACTGAATAGTCACAGAACAATTTTGCATACCTTGGGAGACTAATAAATTACAGCATACGACATAAACTCTCTACACAAAAGTCTGTTATACGGTTTTCAGTAGTAATTCAAGCCTCTGCTTAAGCAGCCTCAGCCTTCACAAATGAGAACAATATTTTGTTATTTTAGGTAACCAATCAGGCGTTTTTAACAGAAAATATGATCTCAAATGAACTGCAGTTGACCAAATTGAGATATTCAGTGAGTACTTCTCAGTAATATGAGTACTCTAGTACTCTAGTTCTCTCATACATCTACAGCTCCTGCTCCATCTCTTGTTGTCTCAGTAGAAGGCAAAAGGTTTGCAGGGTCCCTCCTGGGCTCTCTGGCACCAGGGCAGGGATGCAGATGCAGCCAGGAGCCAGGAGCAGTCCATGCTGTCACTCCTTTGTTACCACTGGAGTGCTCCCCAGTCTGGAAGTTTCTGGAGACAAATTTGCAAATGGCATCATGTACAATGGGAATCTAAGGTGTAGACCCCTTGGCATGTTTTCTTTCTTATAGCCTTTCTCTAAACACAAAGCTTTAGTCTTTGTAAACCCCACCTTGTTTATTCAGAATTAAGAGCTTTGGAGTTACTCAATGCAGCTGTTTCTGTCCTTCTCAGCTTTCTAAATGCCCTCAGAAATTTGCCACTTGGATAGAATACTTAGTATGGGCAGTTTAGAAGCTTAAAAATGTGATTTTGAGAGGGGCAAACACTGAGTTTTGGGCAAAGAAATGGAGTAGGAAGAGTGTGAAATGCTTGTATTTTTTCTATTTAGATTCCTTCACTAGATGGTGAATGGAGGAGGCAAACAGGCCTGGAGGTACACTAGGAAAGAGATCTCTTTGAACAACAGGGTCCTTTTGCTTGCTCAAGTGGCAGTTCAGTCATCATGCACTTGGTTGTGACAACAGTGACATTTTAGAGCACTGGGACCTGACTTATTGGGAAAACAAAGCCAGGAGGAATCCGATGATGCACACAGGGCACAGGACACGGCTGTAGGAGCTGAGCTCTGCTGGCCTGGGCTCTGACACCCAAACCAGCTTCCCTGTCACTGGTGCTGAGCACATTTGGGCAGTCCCTGCAGAAGGGGACACCTGGCCCAGCTGTGCTGTGCTGCTCTCTGCTCCCCTGCCCACCTGGTGGGACCTGTCCTCGCTCAGCCCCGCTCCCGTCCCTTCTGATCAAATCCACCAGATCCCAAAACCCTTCTGCCCTTTGAAAGTTATTGCCTCCCAATAACCTAATAAAAGAAACATCTGGCAACCTTTAGAAGTTCAGATATGTCCTGTTTGATTTACTGCATGAAGGGAAGAGGATCAGGACTGAGAGGCTGGAAAGAAATACATGGATCAAACCTGACAACTGCAAAGCTCTGCTATTCACACCGTGTCTGAGCAGCTCTGGTGGCTCTAAATTAATGAGATTATTATAAATTTTGTATTCATTAGCATCTCCTCTCTTTTTCTCCAAGCTACATAGGCCACTGCTCAGCACTCCTTGGCTGATATACCAAAACTAAGCAGCTCCTTTACTGTACAGAACCATCCTGGTGCATTTAATGCCACATCCAGATTTCTGGATCCTGGCCTCTGCAGTGATGGAGTACAATGAGTTTATGGGAGTGGTGGCCCTATTACAAACAAGACACCAGTTCAGAAATGCTCCCTGCACCTGATCTGGAGGGTGAGCCCCTGCCAGTGCAGCTGCAGAGGAGATTTCTGCAGAAAAAGGCTTTCTGCTGCTGTTTGAGAACTGGATTAGGAACAGCTAGGCCATACAATCCTGTGTGCACACACCTCTGCTGGAAATACAGGCTCAGTTTCAAATACAAGGTTCTGTAGTTACTGAAACCTTCTGTCTTCACCTCCTGATTTATTTTAATTATTTTTAATAGTTGTTAGTAAGGGAAGCTTTACCAACAATTTGAGCCTTTAGAATTTTATCATTTTTCCCTAAATTCCTTGTTATTCAGATTCACTTGGCCCTGCAGTTACCATGCACTCTGAAAGTCCATAAAATCTTGCACAGGTTCCCACAAATGTGGTCTTTGTGATGTTTCCCCCTCCTCTTTCACAATACTGAAGGTGCTCAGCTTTCAAATATTTTCCCTGTTTCGTTTGGGAGTTGTCAAGTTAACCTCCTGACTGCTTCATTCTTACTTGCTTATTTTTTAGTTTCCCACATGAATGAGAAGCTTTTGCACATACCAATGCAAGGAATAAAGATAGAAAAAGTATTTCTACTTGAATTTTAAAAATACCATAGTACATTGCCTGCAGTGGAGGTGCTGTTCAGACATAGCTGGGTTTGCAAAGCTGGGTGGCAAGATGCCAGCAGTTGCTCCATCTTCACACCTGAGCAGGAAAATGCTGTACTCAGAGATTCCCAGCTAAATTCCCAGCTTGAAGGACTCTTTTCCCTCTTGAATTCAAGTACAGCCTTCTGGGCTGCACTGTAGCAGATAGTGGCATTTGTTGTCATCAGGATTCAAATATGCCTGGATCTTTTCCTAATTCATAAGCAGATTTTTTTTTCCTAATGTGAGGAACAAATAAAGCTGATAATACCCATTGTCTAAACCACAGCAGCAGAGCTTTGGAAATAATTTGTGCAGCAGAAAGGTTGTCAAGAGCAGTGGCTTTGCTGTGTTCAAATGTGAACTGTTCTGATGCATGGTAGAGATCCAGTTAAGAGAAAGCCTGACCTGGCATGAGCTAAGTAGAGCTCACATGTCTCAGAAATTGAAACCACATCCTATTTTTGTACAAAAAGTAATTAACTTCTGGTACCTTCATTTTCAAATCCTGAGTTTGGAACCCCTGTGGGCCCAATTTTGAAGTGCTGAGCAACGGCCCATAGAAAAATCACTTCATTGTGTCATAGGTTGGGAACTTAAAGAGGTATTTTGGAGATGCTAAACAATAAAGGTGTACCAGTCATTGGACCAAGAAGATACTATTCTAGCTGAGACATCAGTTTATGTTCTTCTCCCCATGAAGAGTTAGTAATTTTATTTAAGTGCAGCATGAAGAGAGAGATTCCCTGTAACTGGAAGGAAGAGGGTTGGATTTTGTACACTGGGATAAGTCTAAGAGGAACTCCTCTCAACTCACCAAATAAACTTCAGCCAGAGATTAATAGTGAAACAGGAGATGTGGCAGATGGTGGTGCTCATGGAGTAACATGGTCCTATTTACATTTTCTCCCACTGAAAGGAAGCATTCAACGATTTTAAAAAAGAAGGCTCCTGGCAATGGATTTGGAAACTTCTTAGAATAATCAATTTAATACAGGAGAAACAGAAGAATTATTTCCAAACTGGGATTTGACATTTACACTAGCAAGAATAATATCTCTAATAATACTGGGGAGTTTGAAGACACAAGATCTGTTAATATTTCCATTTCAGTACACAAACTTGTCATCAACTGGGGGTAAAGAAATCACATCACACTTAATTAAACAAATTAGGGAAAGGGTACAAGTGGAAAGAGAAAAGGGGAGGAGACGAGGAACGAATCATTCTTCTTTTCCCTGAGTCCATCCATCACTGGTTGCAGTTAGCAACAAAAAAATCAAATTAGTTGCACCAGTGGTCTGTTCAGACCTGACAATTTCTGTATTTCTAGTTTAAATTAGAGTAGAATCAATGGGAGTTTTACAAAGATAAGTTAAAGGCAAAGCTCACAAGGCACAGTGTTCAATCTGCCTGGCAAGACAAGGTTTAGCCTTACAGGAGTCATTAAGGTTAATGCAATCTATACTGATGTGACAGGGAGATGCTCTGTTTTCATTACACCAGAAAGCAGCTCTGATTCACTGTGCTTAGAGTTAATTGACAGTTTCCAAATCACATGGCAGTAATTGTTTACAGTTGTAGAAAGGGAGTATATTGTTTTCACTGCTGGTTTACTTGAGACATTTATCCACTTAATCCCCCTCACTTAATTTTCTTTGATAGGTGGAAATACAAAATAATTTAATTGTAGTATCCTTTGACACTTACTTTTCAGCTGAGAAACTGGTTTGTTTTTCAAGCATGAATTCAGGTCAGGGGAAGAGCTTGAACACAGCTGCCTCTTCCTTCTGAGAATGATCAGCCAGCTCACCCAGCCCTTTGATTTAGTCTGTACAAATCAAAAGCATGCACAGAAAATTGAAAGATGCATTCAGAGTGCCCCAAGCTTTCTTACTAACAAAACCACAGTGCACACTCAGCCTCCTGCACATCTGACTCATCTCTAGCTCCTCATCCTGCTCCTCAGACCCCTGCCTACAGCACCTCTGCCTGGTGTGCCCCACCACTGCTCTCCTTGGAGCAGCCTGGTGCTGCATTGCTGAGCTCTGCAGGACCCTGCACACACAGAACCATCCAGAGCAGCTCTTCAGGCAAGGACAGGCTGATGGGGCACTGGGAGGAGGGGGTGGGTGGGAAGAACCAAGCAGAGGTAGCCCAGGAGCTGGCTAAGATTGGTGTCCTTGGGGTATGGGGTCACCAGCAGGGCCTTTGCTGGGGAAGGAAGGGAAGGAAGGAAGAAAAAAAAAAATCTATTTATACATTAATAGCTCACAAGGCCTGGGTGACAGGGAGATAATACTGAGCTAGTTTGGCAAGGCTGTGGTAGGTATGTGAACATCCCTAATACAGAAAGGAACTTTAAAAAAATATATAGGCTTTATCATCTACAGAGTCAAGCATACTTATTTATCTAGTACAAAATGAAGTTCCCCTCTGAAATATAATGAATTCTGCATTAACTAAATAAAGAGCAAACATGTTGTAAGCTCCCTGAGCATGACTACTTCATGGTATACAAAAGTGACCATTCTGATACTTGATGTCTTTTATAAACTTCAAAATGAATTCAGGAAACTTCTGCTAGTGAGGATGGTGCCATGTGATGTTACCCCTGCTGAATCAGGTATTTCATGCTGTTATAAATCCCTTCCAGAGTCAGCTCTGTCTAAATTGAGAAACAAAGGTGTAAAATCAAATGCACACAGTCAGGTCTGTTAGGTCCTAACCTGTATGTCCAGGGTGAAATATTAAGAAAAGAGTAAATTGTCAGATACTGCAAGTTAAAAGATGAACATGATACCAGGGCCCAGGCACCAAATCCAGTGAGAGCTGCTGAAGGTGATTAGTTTGGGGGAGATATTAGACTCAATTCTACAAAAAAAGGCAGCCCAGAAGGTGTTCCAGTGGCATCTGTGGTGGCAGTGAAGCAGTTAAGAGAAGCAGTGCTGAAGAACAAAGTTAATTCTGCTTCTAAATCTGTGAGTTAAGGTGGTGTCTGTTTGCACAAGAGGTCTCTGAAGCATCTGCACACACTTCCTCCAGCTACTGCTTTATGAATCCTGCAATTTTCTCTCCACATGAGGCTGCAAACCTCTGTCTGCAATTCACTGTCTTTCCCTGCTCATGCGAGTTCAGCAACTTCTCCTCTCTCAGAGTGAGTGATGGGATTTGCCAGGGAAATTTGGCACAAAATTGCTTCTTCCAAACACAGGCATTTTCAGACTCTGTTTTAAAGCAGTAATGGAGATGGTAGCAGGACCAAATCATTTCAGGACTCTACAAAATCACATCCCCACAGCTGCAGAGTTTGACTGTACCTCCCTCGCCAATGCTGTCCTTTAACATTGGGTTGTTTGTCTGTTGTTTTAGGATCCTGAATCAATGAATCTTTCAGATGCCTGTAATGTATGAAACTTTTAAAAATGTAAACTCAGTTTCAGTGCCCAAGACTGACAATAACTTCCTTCCTCTGACTATGGTTCTCTCATAGTCTTTTATCTGACTCATTCAGCAAAGAACAGGGTGATTAAACACATCCTCTGCATCTCCCACCACATCACATCTCTCAGCTGAGATTACTCAGTCAGACATTATTATGCTGCCCTGAGGAGGCAGTATTGAAAGGTATTTCACACTGTCAGGTTGCTTCTTTTTTTATATAAAAAGTTTTATTGTTATGTAAATGGAGCATTTGTTTTCCCTTTTCTAACACATTTTTCCTTCCTGCTCCCATGTAGTTGAGTGCTGCCAATTTTATTTGTCTGGTTTTAGAAGGTTGAAATATCTGTCAACAAAACTCCCACTGGTTTCAGAAATCATTATTTGCTCTGGTTGAAATGATGGTGTTGAGTCATAGGTTGGGCTCAATGATCTCAGAGGTCTTTTCCAGCCTAATTGATTCTGTGATTTCTGTGAGATTTCAATCAGTGCTGTTCTCTGCCTTCCCAAGGTTCCAGGTAAAACCTGGACGTTTACAGAAGCTTTGATACTGCCCTACACTAAAGTACAGCCCTCTGGTGGCAATTAGCCCTGTCAGTAATCACTGGAGCTGAGTGAAATGGGGAGATGTAAACCAGGGTTTGTAACACTTCCTCTGTTTGTCTCAGCAAAGCACCAGGAGTGGCAGTGCCCTCCTGTCAGGAATTCGCTGTTTCACTTGGTTTTGTGGCTGGCTGAGCCCCAGGCTCTGCTCCCAGAGCTGCAGAGGGCTCCCCAGCAGGATGGATCCCCACAGGAGCAGTTCCAGATGTGTTAACACAGCTGTTTGCAAGTGCTGGAGCTCTGCAAGTGCTGCACACAGGAGGGAAAACGGGAATTCAGATTCCTCTCATGGATGCTCTCACCATGGCTCTCCCAGTCACCAGCAGGGCTAAGCTGAGTGTCCTAATTTCAGATGGAAAGGTAAAAACAGGTCCAAATAATGATTTATTGTCAACTGAAACACAGCTTTGAGCCAGCTGCTCAAAGATTGATTAAAATCCAAAAACTGAAGCTGTGGTCAGACTCTTCACCTTTCCTGGAGTGATTCTGTCAGGGGTTAAACAAACCCACTGTGAAAGGAAATAGCTGCAGATTTTCACACTGTTTTGTCAGCTACTCAGTGGTTTACTGGAGCTGTCCACTGCCCAGATAAAAACAAGAAGCTTTGCATGGTTCATGTTCTCCCCCAATGACTTTTCTCTCTCAGGCCCAAGATTTGTTAATCCTGTGTTGCCCAACACGTGTGAGATCTGCAGTGGCTGCTGAACATTTCAGCAGCTCATTCTCCTCCCAAATCAGGTAAAGCTTTCCAAGCCTGAGCAATTTTCACAATTCCTCTCAGCTCTGGCTGAACACAACGTGTCACATTTTCATTCTGACACCAGCAGATGCCTGGCCCTGCTACACCACCAGATGAAACAGCTTTTCTGAGTTTCCCTCTGCATTTCCACAGGTGGAGACCCAAGCTGATTCTTACAGTGCAAATAAGTAAGCTAAGAGTCTACAGGGTGCCTCTGTTGGATTCTGCACAGCTCCAGCAGGCCCTGATGTTTAATGTTTTCACTGTCATCACCCAAAAGAACCTGTGCTGCAAATTACAGCTAATCCAATGCAAATGCAGAGTACGTGCATGGACCATCTCTCATGTTTGCAAGCAAAATACAGACTGCAGGGGCTTCTGTAACCTTGGGCAAAAAAATTGAGAAGGCCTTTGAGAAAACCTTTGAGAAGGCCTTGTTGGCAATGGTGATCTAAGTCAGCAATCTGAGGTGGCCATGGTGAGCACTGTCTACGTGTGGGAAAAAGCAAAATTCCTTTTTGTGTGAAGCTCTTCCATAAATCCTCTTTGACTCCATCCTCTGGGAAGGGAGCACCTCTAAGACAATTTGCTTACACTGCTCTGTCAGCAAGACTCTCCGTGTGGTTATGGAAATTCCAACTTTCAATCAATGAAATAGGAGTAAGACCTGCTTATCTTTGGAAAAGAAGGAACTAAAAAGCACATTGAACAGTACTGTACTCAACTAAATAAAGGTATTTGTGCTGGATCTCACGTAAATGACAGCAGCAACAACAAATGGGCACAGAAATACAGGAGATGAGCATTTTTATAATTTCTTAAGCTATTTCTAATACACTGATACTTTTGTTGACAACTTCTCTAACGGGCTGAGATAAAAGATGACTAAAACCCCACAGTGGCAGCTGAGACACCAGTGTTGGCACAATTTGGCTGATGAAGCTTGCAAGGATACATCATGCATCTAACACAGGGTCTGTAATCCTTCCTGTGCATGTGAGGAAATTCTTTGGGGCTTTCTCCCAGCACAGCTCACCTGTGCATCCACAAAACACAGGAAGCAGTGACTCAAACTGGCACCACTTTCAGAGAGAAAGATGTATGTAGTGAAAAGATAATCAGATAATCAGTGTGAAAACTATTCCTGTAAGACTTTCAATCAATTATATCTACCCTTTTCCTCTAATCATGCTGGCCTTTATTTAAAACTCTTTCTCCCCAGAATGTACAGCTTCCACACAAGTTAAATACTTACCTTTCCCTGTTTCCACCTTCCAAAATGCACTACACTGATTAATAATGCCCCTCTTTACCATGCAAAGAACAATTTGATAGTAGCTTTGAGCCTAAAAGATAAGTTTTGGAAAAAACCTGGAGGGTTTACACCAAATTCTGCCAAAAAACCCTTCTGTATATTTAGTGCTACCTCTTGAACAGATCATCCAAACCCAAAAATGCAGGAAACTGGAGAATCTTCTCAGCCTGGAAAGCAGCAGCAGCAGCATCTTGGAAAGCTCAGCCTCCTGAATGGTGGGACTTGCACCAGCTTTGCTTGGGTTCACTGATGAGCTCCAGTCAGGCAGGTCCACGAGTGATGGTTATTGTTTTGTTCCTGTCTCAAGGCTGGTTGAGATTTTTAAAACAAGAAAACAATCAAGAGGACACATTTATATGCAAATACTCGCATTCATATATATATTTACATGTTTGTACAAAAGCAGTTGTTTCCTGCATGAAATCAAAGCCTTGTAAACAGATATTGAATATTATCATATGGAGAAATGCTTCAAAGGAAGGCTCACAAACACAGCTGATCTCAGTTTAAATTTATATTTAACACCTAAGAGATGTTATTTTTGAGGTGGTGGTGAAAAAGAAATTCCATCTCCTTTTAAACAAAAGGTTTAAACCACTCCTCATCAGAAAAACTGCACTAAAAAACATTCAGCCTGAGTATTTTTAAACCCAAGCACTTTCATTTTGACCCTCCCTACCTACCTGATCCGTAATTCCTGTGGATTAATAGCCACCATAAATGAAAGAGTATCATATAGGTCTGCAGGGAGCTAATGCTCCATATGTACTTTTTTCCCTCTCCTCTGTAGCCCTCTCTGCTTTGAACATGGTTTTTGTTACTGCTCTGTGAGCCTTTGGCACCAAAGCATTGCTGTACACTTGTTCTCTGAGCTTGGCGTGGCCACGCTGATTATATTAAACTTCTCACAATTTACAAAGTGTTTGGACTCATTTGGTCTATCCATTTCTGCTGCCCAACAAAAGGACTGATGAGAATGAAGCAGTTTTTAAAACAAATAGGACTTGGCAGCAGAGACACAGATTTTTCTGAATGGTGAAAGGTGCCTAATTAAGAGCTCTAGGGATGATAAGCCTTTCATTTCTCTAATGAAAAGGAGCCCTGCAGCTTGCAAGTGTTATCCAGCTCCAGCAGAATGGATCTCTTCTCCAGGGAGAAAAAGACAATTAATTTTTCATTTTCACTTAGTTACTGTTACTCATTTTGCCTTCTGTGTGAAACTTGGGTCAAAGCTTTCAGGTGACAGTAATTTCCAAAAGCTCAAAGATGTCTGGAACGGATGTTTTCGATTTCCAGGTAGCACAGATTTCTAAAATAAAACTTGCTCACCATGTCCCCTACTAACTTGCCGTAAATACCTGGTATTTTTCTCAAAAAAAGGCAAAAGATCCCCATTCTTTACTGTGTGTGTTCCAGTCATAGTGGCAACACCAGGGCTGGATATAAATAAGCCTGATTATCCAAGCACACTGATTTCCCTACTCCCTTTCATAATAAAAATATACAGAACATAAAATAAAAAGTTAATAGGCAGGGTTGCATCAACTCTTGCACTATGAGGAAACCAGCAAGGAGGTGGCTCCAGCCAACAACAAAGCTTGCTCTGGACATGGCTGCTCACTGAACGCCCCCCAAGGGGAAAGGACAGGCTGTTTCCACATTTGATTCCTCCTTGTAGGATTAAACTGGCCTTGCTTAATCCTCACCCCCAGTGTGCCTCATGTGTCTGCCTACAAAGCCCATTTGAGTCCTTTAGTGGATGCTAAAACTGAAGAAAGAGCCCTTAAAGCAGCAGCTTTACTTGTTTGGTTTTGTGGAGCTTTGGTTTGCTCTGTGTTTCATATAAAGAAACTGGTCCCTGTGCAAGCTGGGAGGGCCTGGGGCTGCTCTGGCCCCCAGCCCCAGTCCTGCAGCTGCAGATACTGTGCTGTGGGGCTGGGGCAGGTGCCAGAAGAAGCCAAACTGCTGAGTTTCCACTGTCTTTGCAGTACTTAAACTTTCTGGAAATTGCAATAACCCCAGCATCCAAATCGAGCCCGTGGTCTGCAGAAAGCATTTTATTGTACTGCTGCTTGAGGAGCAGAACCCTGGGGGCAATATTATTTACAGTCTCTGGATGAGGCTGGGCTGCTTCTTAGCCCAAGAGAGCACTTGGATGTGCCTCCCTCAAGTTATTCATACCATTTTTACAGAGGTTGCTCTTTAACCCTCCATCATTCCTTGTGATATTCTGTTGTCTCAATTATTTTGCTCTGAAATGAGATGAATGTGTAATAGCAGGACTCCCCTTGTGTCCTGAAGGTTCCTTGGCAGCAGTGAGGTGCCTCTGGCACTGTTTCCCCAGGACCAGCCCTGCAGGAGCCCACAGCAGCACCTCCAGTGTGGCTGCACCCAGGCTAAACCAGATGTGGCCGAGGAACCCGGGAGCAGAGTTAAAAATGCTTTTATTCCTCAGGAAAGCCAAAATTTAGTGACAATTTGGGACAAGTCCCAGATCTTCAGCAACATCTGAGTTCAACCTGCCTACAAGGAAAGGACCTTGTTCTGGTGTGGAGGAAATCCTTGTGAAAACACCCCAAAGAGCCTGGTGTCCACCCAGGCAGCCTCAGGCATGGCACAAACAGGGCAGAGCCTGATGCAGAATCTTTGTGTTCTGGGACACATCAGTCCATGCAGGGGGTAACTCTGGGCTTTTTGTCCCCTGTAGGCACAGGAAAGGTCCCTGCCAGCCAAACCACCCTCCACAGGCACCAGGGCACCTGGATGGTCAGCACAGCTCATGTTTGTGCTTTGTCTGCCCTTATTCACGACCCAGGAGAGAAACATCTCACTTGTGCCTCACATTGAGGAGCAAAGAATAAAAGCAAGTGGGAGAAGAAAGCATTTCCCCTCTCTTTAGGCAGCACAGCTGCTGAGGCTGCAAACCCAGGCCCAGAAGGTACAAATGGAAGCTCAGAGAGTCTGTGCACAATGGTGGATGCTCTGCATCCCAACAGGAGCAGGATGGCAACTTCCAGACAGCAATGCTCTCATCTCAGAGCCCAGGCCATAGAAAACAGAGCAGAGCTGGTGCCCACATACTTATAAAACATTAGAGGTAATGAACTTAAACAAAGCATCTTGTTTTTCCTGGCAAACAAAAAGGAAAGTCATTTTAACTAAAGTGGCTTAAGTGAAACATGAGGAACTGCTGCCAGCAATCCAATTTAGGACTTTGCTTTTTCCTTTCAGTTCATAACCTTTCAAATGTACCCACTCACTGAGGAGAACTTTCTGCTCAGTGGGACAGTTTATTTCACCAGCACTCTTTAAAGCTCAGTGGGGAAAGTTCCTCTTTCTTCCCATTTTCTCCAGGATAAAAATGGTCAGATGGGTGGAAATTTTATAAAAAGGAAGAGGAGAGGTTTGCTTACTCATCTAGATACTCACTCTCCAATCTGAGCTATCACTCACACACCACTGTTACCAACAATTAAAGACAAAGGAACCCCCCTATAATTCCATTCAGCATGTAAATTTGTACTTAACTGGATAGAAGTGGTGACAAATTAACTATATGACCCCCAAAAAATCACAAATATTAAGAATTTGCCATTTTGTGAGCTCAAAATAAAATCACAGAATTTTTGGGGTTGGAAGGGTCTTAAAGACCATCTAGTTCCAACCCCTGTGCCATGGGCAGGGATCCCACCCACAGAATCTGCTTGGACTGAGGATAAACAGAATACACAACTGTATTTCTAAAGCACAGCCTGACAACTGATGTTCCAAACCTTCCCAGAAAAAGCTAATTTTGAAGATCTCAGTAAATATGTACACTGTTAGAAATTTATTAGCAAGAAATAAACCAACCTGACTTTGCAGCCCAGGAATCCAATTCTTTCAAGTCTTGGCTCTGAAATGTGGTCTGCAAAATAAAAAGTAAAGCCAGATTTTCATTTATAGATGTAAATATTTGCACTTTTAAGTAGTGATTTAGAATTTTTGTAAACGCCTCTGAAGTCAAAAAGCTGGCAATCATTTTAAATAGTGTTATTATATGAACTCCTCATGCTGCTCTCAGAATACCAAAACCAAACTCAATTTGAAGTCCACCTTGGAAAAATTTCAAAGTGGATTGAATGTTAAAAAATGAAAACTTGAAAAGCTTGATTGTGCTAAAAAGGATTGTACTTGAGAGCAAGTGAAGCAATGGTCCCTGGGGAAAATGAGGAGCAGCCTCAACTTCCTCCTTTCAGGTTTCCATGTGAGTGTTTATCTCCACTTGTGCTATCTGGAAGTATTGATGGGACCTGCCAGTTTTTCAAATCTGATGTTGGTTAATCTCTGCTCTAACACAGAAGAGGCATTTTTGCATGTTTTAGCAAACAGGTGACTCACATTTCAGTACTGATGACTCAAGTAATGACTTCTCAGGCTGATTTAAATTGAAACCCCCAAGTTCTGTTTTGATTTTCAAAGGATTTTTTTCAAGAGTAACTCCAGAGGTTGTAAGCCAACACCATTTTCAAACCATACCAGACCTTTTCTCCTGTAATTCCTGTGCATTCTGTCATCAAGCAACCTCCTCTAAGGAACTTTATGGAGTGTCCTGGAGCTTTTGAGCCTGAGGAGTTCTGGATGCATTCTGTGAGCAATACACGGCGAGGTCTGATTTCTGTCTCTGAAGTAACCAGAACCTTTTAGCTCTGGAAAGAATGAGCTTTAAAAAAAGGAAGAGAAATCCCACAGTTCATAGGTCATACAGGCAGGGACTAGCAGGTGCTCCCAGGAAAATCCAAAAATTACAAAATGAAAAATAAAAATAACGAGTAAAAAAACTCCCCAAACAACTTATTTGATTTCTTTCAATATCACAGTGTTAACCTTAGGCTCAGCAGGAGTCTTGAGCCAAAATTAGAAAAGAAACCTTTTAGAACTTGTTTTTGTATTAAGCAGGTTACCTTTTTCTTCTTTATTCCCCTGCACAGTCATTCATGAATTTAAGACCACAAAAAGCTCTCAAAAGGCTGCAGAGTAATAGTTTCTATTTATTTTCTTCTAACTGAAACCGAGGACTACGGCCTTGCCTCCAAGGGCAGCATTTTCTTTGGTTTTATATCCACACCCATTTGAACAATCGGCTTTCCAAACAATATTTCACTGGGTTACAGGCCCTGAGTAATGCTGGGATAAAATGAATGATTGTTAAGCACTTGGCAGTGTTTCATTTTCTCCCTGGATTGCAGACATTGCTCACATGAGGGGCTGTTCCAGATCCCCAGCTCCTGAGCCTGCCTGTCCCCTCTTACCCCTGACAGATAACACATCCCCTGTGTTTGCTCTCACAGTGAAAAACTTTGTGCAATGCCATAAATTTGGGGATATATCACTGTGCCAATTATTCACAAGGTCTGTGTTATGTGTAGGGTGCTGTAATGGTAAAAAGGAGTTATGCTGTTGTATTTGTTTTGTGCAGACATTTCATTATAGGCAGCCTTATACACGGGCCACTCAGAATCTTCTTCCTTGAGTGAATAAAACCCAGGCTTCCTCATCTTTCCAGACCTTTCTTTAAGATATTTGCAGATTGTGACATTCAGCCTCACATGCAGATGAAGAAATTTGGCATCCAGAGAGTCTGAGCATCGAGGGCCACCAGCCTGTGGCTCAGGAGGTTGTGACACAGAACTGTCATTCATCCATCAGCTTTATTTCAGTATTCAGAAGGAGGAACTGCTCTTAAAATGAAAAGGAAAAGTGGTTTTCCTTTTATTCTTTTCCCAGGCATGGTTACACACACACACACAGGGTTGCAGGCAACCCAGAGCAGCAGTTGGAATTTCCCCCTGAACACATCAAAGCAGGGATTGAGGAAGCAGCTGATCACGACAGCAAACGGAGCAGATTGTCAAAGGAAACAAATATTTTGGGCATTTCTGAAGGAGTACCTCATTCTGCACAGTCCTTGGTTGCTCCTTGTGCTTCTGTCCTGCTGTGTCAGAACATAAAACTTCCTCCAGCTTTCACCAAAACCTTGGAATCTTTACCAAAACCAAAACTTCCCATCCAAGGCTTTTTCTTTTTCTCAGGAACTGTTGTTTGTCATGAAAAGCAGAAAGCACCCACCAAAGTCTGCAGTTCTGTAGGAACTCCCTTTCCCAGTGGAAAGAGCAGGTTTGAGCTGATTTTAAACAATGCTTTTCCCTTGGCAGGGATCTGATATGCTTACATTACTTGGGCTGGTTTTCTGTCAATAGGAAGAGATGAGAGAATGCTCTTGGTGGCCCTAATTCTCTTTTTCTGGGTAGAATTTCCAGCACTACAATCCCCTTTTGAGTGCTCATCTCTTCAGTGGAGGTGCAGGGTTGGTCCATCCTAACAGACCCTAATCTGTTCAGCACAGTCCAGTCTCTCCAATCTGAGAAAGCAGTCCATTTTATGGTAAAATACAGAAGGGCAAAAATCTGAGATTATGGTATTTTGTGCCTGTTCATGCTCCACTGGTGACAGACTAAAACAGCAAAGGCAAAAAACTTTCTTTACGCATCACCCATCCTACAAATCAGGTGTGGCATCTACTTACAAAGTCCAGCAACACCAGCCTCCAAAGGCATCTTGGGGACTAAGAAATGTGGTATTTCTCTCATTTTTGTGCTATCTTTGTCTTCCAAGATGCAAGGGAACTCTCCAGATCTTGCAAGGGAACTCTCCAGATCTTGCAAGGGAACTCTCCAGATCTTGCTTCTGGCACTGTAACAAGCAATGAATGGATAAACAGAGCAGGAAACACCCCAAACACAACCCCAGTTCCAGAGGCTTGACAGGATAGGACCTATAGGGATAATTTCATGCCTTGCTGTAGTGATGAGCCTTTGAATGTTGACAATTAGTAGCAAACCTCATTAAAAGTGGGTCTGTTCTTTAAGAATAGAAAGCAGGGCAGTGCCAGCTCCTGCCCCCGTGGTTGGGCTGTGGATGCTCCCCCCAGCAGTGCTGGGTGCTGTGCTCTCACTGCTTCTCTCCCTCTCTGTAGGGACAGCAAACTCTTCAGAAAACTGCCTCTCATTCAGCTCTGGGTTTGCTCAGCTCCTGCTGCAGCAGAATAAAGCCCCAACACCAGACACCAGCACAGTCTGGAGACACAAACAAAACTTGGAGTCTTAGCAGTGCTCACCAGGATTCATCTTTCTCCTGCAGGAAAAATTATGGACTGCATTTTGTACAGCAGTTAATCTAAGAATGCAATTCTGAATAACCTGGTTTTGTATTTAAATAAACCAGCATTCTCCCTGCCAGTGATTCCTTCTTCTCCAATATAATGTAAATAACACTTTATACATTTCATTTTTATGGTCTCTCTGATTGTATCTTACACTTCCCTTCAACAGCAAAAATTATTCATAAATAATAATACATTTTCCCAGTAAAAGGAGAACATTTATTTTTTCCTCCACTCTTTCAGACACCTTTGCATTGTGTGACAATTACCCATTCACTGGACTCCTGCTGCTGGAACAATTTTATGATTTTATTTCCTTGCACCTCTCAGGCTCAGAGGGAGAAAAACCCAGTGCAACATACAGGTATCTGTAAACTCACCTGTGCCAGTGGCCAGTAAGGACAAGAACCCTGTGAGAGGGAATTCTGCCCATGCAGGCTCCTTCCTGGGGAATTCTGAGTGCACAGAGCAGCACAATTTCAGAAATCACTTTCCTGGCATTTCCACACAGAAACCATCTCCTGTCCATGGGCCATTATTGTGAAAAATGATGAAATCTGAGGCAACTCTGAGCAGATCCCACCTGGAAGGACCCTCTATCCCTTATATTCTATAAATGATCCCATTTATAAGGACAGTGACCAGAAAGTTCAGAGACAGATGTCACACAGACACCTCGAGTGTGGCAACATCAGGAAACATCAGGTGGCAACTTCAGCACATCTAATTCTGTGTGAGCCAACATCTTACAGTTGCATACAGTTTTTTGTGCTAGAAAGCATAAAATTAACACAAAATTAGAAAGTACTGTGCTATTAGTCCCCACCCCAGTAATCATTAAGTTATTTTAAAATGCTCTAACAGCAACAGGCAGCTTTTAATTTTAAGTGATCACACATTTTCCTACCAATGTACATAATGTTTCAAGAAATTGTTATAATAGAGCATAATAATAAATAAATTGTGCTGAAAGCTCCTCTGATCATTGCACAATGCAAGAAACACTTGCATGGATGCAAAAAAAGTGACTTGAAAGCCAAAACTTAAATGCTGCAGGCAGGAGTGGAGAAGTCTGTAAGAATTCATTGGAGGTGTGGGAGATTCCAGGGCAGCCCAGCCTGCCAGGCAAGATGGAGAAATGGAATTTTCCTGGCAGTGGGACACGTGGTGACCTTACTGACTTTGCTGACTCTTGGTGAGCCTCAAATGACCTGTGCTCAGAGAGATGGGTCCCATCTAAGTGCTGGGATCCTGACAGCATCCTCAAGAATGCCAAATCCTCAAGACAAAGAGTTTTCCTTCCTCTCCACCTCTTGCTGCAGCGCTGCTCCAGCAGAAGAAAGTTGAAAAAAAAAAAGAAAAAAAAGGAAAAAAAAGAGAATGTGCTATGCTACTAGTGTAGCTACAGAGACATTTATAAAGCAGCCCAGAAAAGGGAGCTGCTTTTGAAGCCTCTTGTCTCTTGCAGTACTGCCAAGAATTGGAATCAGAAAGTGCTGATCACATTTTTTTCCACAAAGAAATCCCCACCTGCCCCAGGCTGACTGTCTTTCAAGGAAACCAAAATTTTCTACTGCTAATAACAAAGTTTACACCTAAAAATCAGAAGGGAACAAGAAAAAAGGGTTTTTTGGCCATGTGATGGACAACCTGCACTTCACAGCACAAACCAAGGGCTCGTGGTGGCTCGGAAAACCCCAAAGGAAAAACTGCCTACAAGGGAGGCCAGCACTTCTCAGAAAAAGCTGGGACCAGCCTCAGGTGGTGTGCAGGAGTACAGATCAACCCTGCAGCTCTTCCAAGTGTGTCCCTGCATGGAGAAGCAGCAGCAGCTGCCTGCCCATCCTGCCTGGCTGCGCCGCTGCCTGTTCTCCCTGCGCGCCCGTAAATTCTGAACGGGGCAAAAGGACCAAGGGGTTAAAACCACTCAGCAGCAGCTGTGCTGAGTAAAAGCATGGAGGATGTTCTCACTTAGATCAGTGTAAATCAGCAAAGCCTGCTCTGACAAAGGGTCTGTCGGGGTGAACAAGGCTGGAATGAAGCTGACAACAATTAGGACTCTCTCGCTATTTTTCTCCTCTGCTCCGGTTGTTTGTTCCCTGCCTGCTCCCTGCTTTTGACAAGGCAGCAGAAACGTATTTGTTCACAGTCTCACGAATCCTTTCTTCAGAGCTTTCCTTGAAATGTTCAGATTTCAGATGGTCACAGGGTTTTGCCTTCAGATTTCAAGCTCCTCGGGCAGAAACAATGTCAAATCAGTGCAGCATCGCGAATGCTAATGAGGCCACAGAATCTGTGCCTGCACATACAGTTAACACAGCTCTCCTAATCCACATCCCTTAAGCACTTTGTAATCCAAACTGCCAAGAATCAAGGGCAGAAGGAGCAGGGATGTCTTGCTCCTTCCATTAGATTTTACAGCTAGGAGAGTACTTTTTCTGCTGTGCTGCAGCACATCCAGCTCATGCCCAGCTCTATGCTGTGCTCAGTAATCAAGAGATCTTTCTTCCCTTCTGCCACACATCTTAAATCACTGGCTTCAGTCACTTCCAATGTGCCACTCCTTGAAAAAGTTAATAAGACTCCATAAAAACGCTGTATTATTACAACTTCTGGCAGTGGCCCATCTATACCAATCACCTCAATACTGGATTTTTGGCAGGTATTTACACTTAATTCTCTACTTAAACAGCTCCTTTAATAAGAGTTCACATGTAGTTGCTTGGCATTTCACTTGAGCAAGGATGAACTTGGAGCAGACAGTGGCTGTGGCAGTGGGTGCTGGGCTCAGAGCAGACACAGGGGTGGCAGCACCCAGAAATCCCAGCCTCCCACCCCACAGGACGGAGAGCAGGAGATTGCCAGTGGAACCACATCCCAACCTGACACCAGGCACGATGGGCAATCCTTCACTGAACACCCCAGGATTTTGGGATGGGCAGCTGAAGATTTGCTGTTCAGGAGCCTCCAAGCCTCCCACAGGGCTGAAGCTGAGTGAGCTCCTGTGCTGCTGAGTGACCTTTTCTGCTGCCCTGAGTTCATCCTCACAGCTTGGAATGTTAGCGCTTTAATATCAGAATCTAACAGGAGCCAGCAGTTCAAAGGTGAAAAGCATTTCACAACAGAATGAAAATTGTAAGTGTTCAGGAGACTCAAAATTACTCATTTCCCAGGGGGAAATTATTGGTATTCCCTTTCCACCAACTCTGCTGGTATCAGTGTCATTAAAAAGAGGGAGTGGGAAGACAGATAAACAAAGTCTTAAAAAGCAAATGTGTTCTAACTAGTGGTTATCACCACACTTAATAATTAGGGTACTAATTAAGAGGATAAGTAACACACTAGCTATTAGCTTCTAGTAATTAGTGGTTTTTTTCTCTAGATAATAACAAGCTAAAAAGAAAATAAAAAGACCTGAATCCATTTCATCATTCACCCTGTCCACATCATGAAAACCTATTACACATATTAAGCATGAGCACTATGGAGCAAGGCTTTCAGATTCTGCATATAACTGAGTGTTTAAATGTGTGGCTTTTCACAGGAACAGACTGGACCTTGATGATGTCTAATGGGATTACCTTTATATGCACAAGTCCACACCTTAAACCACCCAGCCTTAACTCTGGCACACCACAGATGCACACAGAGGTGATCCAGAGCTGTCCACAATGCTGCCATAGGAGAGAGAAAGCACAGAGAAATTTCTGAGAGCAGGGCAAACACTTTCCAGTGTTCTCATAGATGGGAGAACTGGATTTAAATACCTGAAGCTGAATCAGACAGGGATGAGGCTGGGTTGTTCCACATCCCTGCCAGGTTATGCTCAAGGATAATTTACCCCATGATTTACAGCCCTTCTGTTTGACACAGGATTTCCCTGTCTTCCTCCTCAAAGCATGGCCCTATAAGTGCTGTAAGAAGCTGAGAGCAGTGCCCAGGTCCAGCTGTGTTTAGGCTGGAAGAGGGGGGTGATTTCCTGGCAGGACTCAGCAGAGGCTGCCCTGCCCCTGCCCTGTGGTTCTGTTTGTGCACTGGGAGCCTCAGTGGTGATCAGATATCAAAAACTGATCAAGAGCTGAGCTACATTCTCTGTGTTGGCTTTTAGCACAAATCTTTGTGTGAGTAGATTAATACTCTCAGATTAGCCCATGGATAAGAATATCCATGCAGCTCTATTAGCTACAGCAAATCAATAATGTAAAATGTACTGTCTGGCTAAAGCACCTTTTTTCTCCTGAACAATATGTCAAATTACTGTCTCTGGGCACCATGTAGAGGTGTGAGATGCCACTGAAATAGTGTCCTGCCTGGGGTAAAAGAAAACCACTCTAGCTAAGTTACACAGCTGTGAGCAAAGACAATGAAGGAATCACTCCATCTCGTGCTGCTTTTAGATTTACCTGTTATGTGGATCTTCTCCCACACTGCTAGAAAGCCCAGGAATGGTTCATTCTCTTTTGTTCTCTTCAGTAAACTGGACTTTCCATGACTTTTAGAAAAAACACAAGACTTGAAACAATGAAATCAAGAGTTATTGTCTGCTAAGCCACATTCCTATGCTCTCATACTTTTCAGTACCATTTTATGAGCAGACACACACACGTGCACACACTTTGGTCCCGCTGGGGAAATGGGGCTCTTTTAAAAAACTCACATAACTACGAGCAAATATGAGCTTCTTAGAGGGTTTTTTTAATTGGTATTAAAAATGCATCAGTTGCTACATTTAAAATTGTTGGTAAGTAAACTGTAGGTAGCATTATAGAGAGCCACTTCATAAAATTCTAATTATCCCTTTCTTATTTGTTGTGACATGCCCTCGCACGGATTATGGGTTTGGACTGGTGCCCAGTCCTCTGCTTTGAAAATGCAAAGTAAGCAGGAGAGGTTTGTGTAACCTCCAGTTGGGTTTCTGAGCGTGGTGAGGACATTTTGTGGGGCTGCTGCAAGTGGAGGGAGCTTGGGCTGTCTCTCCTGCTTCTCCTCACCCTTTGCTCACCCCAGAGCCACCAGTGTATCCCCCACTGCATGGGCTGCAAAGTGGAGCTTCTCCAGACCCTGGTTGACAGGGCAGGGGTAATCCCTACAGAAATGCACTCCAAAATAATTCACAAGGGGTGTTTCTCCCCAGATACCCTCCAGGAACCCCGGCAGCACCCTCACTCAGCCTGTCTGTGCCAGGCTGTTGGTCAATGCAGAGTTATTCAGTCACTGCCCTGCCCTCTCACAGCACAGCAGCTCCTCTTGGTGCTCCCACCCACCCCCTGGGATGCTGGAGAGTGAAATTCAAAACATCCCTCTCAAGACTTTCAAGTTCCAAGAGGAAAACCCTGGTGGGTTTGGGATCATCCAAGCCCCTGATGTTTCCTCCAGATGAGCACTTGGTTTTTGTGCCCCAAAAAATGTGTTTTGTGCCCAAGTGCAGGGGTAGAAGCCTCCCAAGCACATTTCAGGGACAATCTCCCCTCAGCTCTGTGGGTGCAGTGCCCTGGGCATGCCCAGGGACAGTGGTGGGTGCAGTGGGATGGGACAGAGGGACACCTCTGGCAACAGCCAGCTCTGGCACAGTGTTGTGTACTTAACCTCAAGGCTATTCCCATTATCCAGCTTAGCCAAATGAATGGAGTAGAAAAACATTTACAGTTGCCAGAGGATTAATCTTCAGAATGATGCATGGATTTTAGAGAAATGCCTTTGATTTATATAATGCTATACTAGGGGATATAAATTCAATTAGTAATTGCTAATTTTGATTTAGTATGTTACATACTGGATACAGCAGGTTTATTATGGTTATATTATCTAATTTATTATGATTTATATTTACCTTAATGGGAATATATATTAATCAATAGATACTCTGATTAACTAGGGACTATTAACTATCCTGCAACACTGGAATAACACAATCAAGGCAGTATCAGACACAGAGTATCGTCAGATGCTGTGACTGATGCATCTAACTCTGAATTTTACCATGGAATAAATACAAAAAGTAGGTAATGATTATCAGATTCATAAATGAATATATCTGTTTTAACAGGCAGCATGTCAGATGCAGTAGCTCGGCTACTTGCCCACAGAGTCCAATTCTTTTCCAAGTGCATGATTCATATATTTTAATATGAAATGTATCACTCACCAAACAGCTTCTTTCACTGTGTGATATATAAATTCCACCTGTCAAGCACATTTTGATATTGTAATATATCCTGTTGTCTTGCTTCTTTCAGGGGAGTCTGTTTCTAATTCTTTACATGTTTCCTGTCTCAGGCTGATATCAGCAGCATCTTTCACACCGTTGCTGCCACGATAGCTACACAAAACCTCTGCTCAGGGCTCTGCATAGAGGTTTGGAAGCAGCTGAGGTGCCCTGGGGACATGGGGACCTGGCAAAGATCCCTTTTGTGCTCTGCTCCTGGGCATGCCCCATGCTGCTGCCTGGCAGCACGGGAAGCTGCTGAAGGAATTAGGTTTTATCCAAAAAAACACTCTTTGCCCCAGTCTCTGATGAAAGTTGTGGAGAGCTGTAAGACTGAGACAAGAGGGACAGGACCTCTGACCAAAGCCCTTAGGAAGGGCTGTTTGTGAGCCTGTTCCACTGTTTTGATTTACAAAAACATGTACCAAGCTAATGTGAGAATAAGGGCTCTGTTTAGATCTTTGGTTTGAAAATACCTGTAAACTCCAGCTGTTTGCCAAAGGTTCAGTGGCACTGTGCTGCCTTGATGGACAGTGCTTCTGTGCACTCAAACAATGCCCTATGGTCCCAAAATCTGCTTGTTTAACTGCTCCTCCAAAACCTCCACAACCTTCCACCAGCACTTTGCACAGTCTCAACCCCCAACAGGCAAGAAACATCTCTCATATCCACCTTGCACTTTCTTTGCTGCAAAATTTGCACCTTTTTGTCTTGCTCTTATGGAGAAGGAGGCAGAGGACAACAGGCACAGAGCCCCCTCACCTATGGGATGGTGATTGTCAGAGCTGAGACTTTTCCTTCCTCTGCTGAAACTCTGCTTTTGCTCACAGATCATTGTTTCTGCCCTCTCCTCTTTCTTCCTGCAGGTCATTCTGCCTGGGATGAGAGGGGAGAGCAGACATTTGGCTGAATCACAACGTGCAGAGGACCTATTGTACCAAAAGGGGAGAAGGAATTGTCACCTTGGACATCAGTGATTGTAAATCATGTCAGTGGCAGAGGTTCTCTGTCAGCTGAGACCCAAAGCAAGACTCCCAGTTCAGCAAAATTAATTGGAAAATTTGGAGAAACAGAGGAGAGAGCAAGCCATCTTTTGATTACCAAAACCAAACTCCTTAACTCCTCTTCTCCAAGGCAGATCTAGAAAAGACAAAATGTATTAATCAATTGCACTTCCAGGGCTGAGTGTGCCAAAAAAAGCCACTATTTGCGGAATAAGCAAAAGCATATGAAGAGCATATGCAGCAGAGGAAAACAGAGGCTAGTTCCAGCAATTAAAAAAAAAAAAACAAACAAAAAAAAAGAAAAAAAAAACCACCAAACCAAAACAACCCCAGAGTAATGATTTGAAAACCATATGCAGGTTTCTAGGTAACCAGCTCAATTTTTCTGATGCATTGAGGGCTGACTACTCCCACTGAAATCAGTAAGGGGCAGTTGATTGCCTGGTACATTGGAAAATCAGGCCAATCCTCCAGGAGCATGAGCAGCGGTCTGAAATGCCTGATTATGCCCCATTTGAAGTCTGATACACAGTCTGATCCCATCTGAGCCTCAGCACTGTGAGCACTGTGCCTGCTGTTCAGAAACTTGTCTCTCAACATGCACATCCTCTGCAAGGATGAGAGCAGAACCTTCCTGCCCCAGGCAGACCAGGGATGGAAACCTCTCTTCCCATCACCCCCCTTATAAAACTGAATAGATCAGCTGCAATTATGAAAAAGAAAACCTTTCATAGGTGCTGCAGCACACCATCAAACACTTTATGTCATGTAACACAGAGATAAAGCAAAGGAAGCTTAAATTTGCAGGTAAATAAAACCTGCATGTAGCTGTGACCTGTCCTAATCTACTCACAGGCAGACAGTGAGCAAAAGGGGAGCAAAGGGTGAGGCAAACAAAATTAAATACAAGCCTGACAGGATATATTTCCTAATTTTAAAAAATCTCAAAAATTTTGGCTGTGAAGTTTTATCTTTCCAGTGCTGGCTATTGCTGTGCTTCAGCGAGCACTTTGGATTTGGGGCAGGTTCTCTGCTCACCCTTCTTCCCTTTATTCCCATTTGGTGCCAGTGGCTGCTTGGGAATTGTGCTGTGTCCTTCCATGAGCACCTTCCCACCTGAGGCAAGCTCTGGCACCCATGGGCAGTGATTTATTGCTGAATCACACAACAAAACTGGCTATATCCTTTATAAACTCATAAATCCCAAGTAGGACAGCTTTCCCATTATGGCTCAGCTTTGTTTCAGTGTGTAACCCCCATTGCTGAAGGAGACACAATAAATCCTGGGGCTGTGAAATCCATTGTATTTATATATGAGGCTGCTTTTGGTCTCCATTTCCCAGTCACAAATAAACTGAGATCTTTTGAGTTTGCCACGGGAGTATTTATAGATTGCAAATGGTGGCACATAAAATCAATTGGATCCTGTATTTTCTTTGGGATATTTTATTGTTTCCTGTAAGTCAATGAATATTTTTCCCATCCTACAGACTCTTTTCCATGTGGAAAAAGTCTGATCTTAGATTTTCTTCATACTCTTACTTTATACTTATAAGGCTGTGATTTATGCATCCACAGTCTTGCCCTTCTTGCAGCAGAAAGAAGCAGCACTAGAAACTATTTTTATTATAATAAAATGGTTTTTGTTTGCCACTTTTCTGTCTTCTACCTTCTAACGCTTCTCCTTGTGATTACTTGGATACCATAATCACAGAAATTCCTATTATGCACTTATAATAATGATCAGCCCAAGTATTTTTGAGAGTTTTGGGCAGCACCATTGTATCCAGAGGTGTTAGACACTGTCCCATCATGAAATGAGTATTTTCCCAAGTCCAGCCACACAGAGTATAAACCTGCAGATTTTACAGGAGCTGCAGCCACAGTTACAGACACTCCTCTGGTCCCCAGCAGTGAAATATCAATAGTCTTAGAGGACCACAAGAGGGAACAACTCCTATTATAAAATCACTTAAAAAGTGAAGAAGAAAATGAAGCCCATTAAACTCACCTGAGCTGTGTGTAAGCTGTGTAAAGGGAACTTCTCTGTCTACAGACCAAATCAGCAAGGTGTGCCTGGGAATGGAGTCATTCTATAAATTTAAGAGCAGGAAAAGAATATAAAAACCAACACTGATTGTATCAGTATTTAATTTGATGGAAACAACAGCAAAATAAACTAATACATTTTCTTCTTTTACCTCCTGCCAGTTGTGTCTCTAGACACAACTGAGAAGAGAGGATCTATGTAAATGCATTTACATTAAAATAATTGAAACAAATTTTGCTTATTGCTGAAACAGCTTTATGTTCAAATTACTAAAATACAAGAAATGAGTTGTTGAATGGTGTAGCTTATCCTTACTCTTTGACTTATTTATTACCTTTCTGCCGTACTTTGTAAACCTTAGAAATAGTTCTATAATTCTCTGCAATCATATTTCTACATGTGAATTTTGGTGTGGAGATATTGCTTTTTCTGTGTGTAGGCTTGAGCAGAATGTCTGAAGAGTACCTGGAGCACCAACACAGACATATCTGGTAAAAAAGAAGGAAAAAAGCCCTATAATTTCTTCTGCATCTGTCAGCCAGAGGTGCTCATTATACAGAACATCAGTGACAAGAGCAGGAGGAGAAATACAAGGTGCAGTATGTGCTCAGGTTAAGTGAGAAGTGATTAACAGGTTTTCCCAGTCAGATTCTGACTGGTTTGAAGCTGTAGTAATTTTCTGGCATTTGATTAATCTTTTCATTTCTAGAGCAGTGGCTGTAAAGATAAGAATTTAGACAGGACTACAAATGATGTAAGATTAGCAGGCCTTGAACTCCTCATATAAAGGATATAAAGGTGCTAACAGGGGATAAATAGGTGTAGCCACACAGGAGGCTGGGAAAGGCTGAAGAGGCTGATCACACATCCAGGCTCCAAGAGATCATTCCACAGCAGAGGTGTAGAGGGCTCTGTTTACCTGGCCACGGATTCCCAGCTCTGCTTTGGGAGAGGCAGCAGGAACACAGAGGAAAAATAATAAAGGGAAGTTGAAATAATGGTTTGATTTACCAGCTGGTGCTCTGTGACAATACAGTTGTGCTGTGGATTAGTTCAGCCCAGGACAAAAACTGCAGGGAAAGTCACGGGAGATTGCTCAGGAGCTGATTTGCTCAGGGTCAGGAATAGCAGCCAGGAATTCCTGGACACATTGCATCCCTTTCTAAAACACCAGTGGCCTTTAGGAGGGTTGTTCTGACTGCCAGGACTGCCTCCCACCCCACGTCTGCGGCATCCCTCTGTGTCCCACGTGGCTCAGCACTTCAGTCACCCCCCAAAGCATCCAGTCCAGCTCTTCCTTTTAGATTCTGCTTCTCTCCCAAGTGCACTCCCAAACATGCAGACAGCATGGGCTCAGCACCTCTGCCTCTCCAGCTGCCAGGGCATCTCCAGCTGCAGCAGACACAGACAGTAAATTCTAGGACCAAAAAAGGGCTGGCAAAGAGAATACAGTTCGAATTTCAGACTTGCTTTTTAGCCGCATCCTCTGTCTCCACAGAGACAGTGCAGGCACCTTCAGGTCTCAGAATTGCAGATCTAAAACCCTAACCACACCTCCCAACAGTCAAGGGAAATTAGCTATTCTGTAAAGCTCAAAAATGCAGCAATTAGACTGAACTCGCTTTTAAAGTCCCCGCTAGCAGCTGATCTCTGCAGGACAAGTGCAGTGCTTCCCTCTGATTTTCAGGTGTCTGTAGAGTTCAACAATAGCAGGCAAAAGGCTCGGGTGCTTTGTACCAAAAATACTTTGCCCATGCGCTGTGGTGTCCAGCTCACACAGAACCCCCAGGTTTAGGGAAGGATGTTTTAATAAAGGGGCAAAAGGATCTGTTGGAGGGAGAGAAGCACTGCTGGAAAGGCGGGGAGGTGAGAGCCGATCTCACTTCTCCAGGTCCGGGGGAAGGCTGCTTCCCTCGCCCTGCCCCCAAACAGCTGCTTGGAGCACCAGCCTTGCTTTTCACAGGACAAGAAATTAGGTCAAAACTTTCTAGGAAATTTCTGCCGCCGGTTTCAGAGCGCGGTTCAAAGGATCAAAGGAGAGGGATTCTGCAGAACCCCGTGCGGGAGGGAGGCATGGATGGGCAGGGATGCTGTGCCTGAGCCCTGCTGAGCCAGCAGCCGGGCTTACCTGGGCCAGAGCCTGGGCACAGCTCTGCAGCAGCTCAAGGGAAGGCAGAGGGAGCAGGAACACATCAGCACCTGCCCCAAGGACAGAGCCACCATTCGCACCCGGGGACGGCTCCTCGCTGCTCCCAGCTTGGCTGCCAAGAGCCTCTCCAGGCTTTTACCAGAGCAACAAATCTTCCCCGAGCAGGGCAGGCTTTATCAGTAGTTAGAGCTCCTCACTCGTGCTCAGTATTGAATTGTTCTTCCTTCCAAAGCACTATTTTGAATAGGTGATCTCTTCCCTGAGAGAAAAAAAACCAAAAAAAACCAAACACACTTAGGGCCAGATTTTAAAAAAGCTATTAGACTCCTGCTTCATTTAAATGCATGACAGCAGGCAACTCAGCCTAATTCTCCACTTGAGCACACAGTCTCCTGATTTATACACACAAGTGGAATAGCTTTTGCAGATGCATATTTTGCCTTTTGCTTTATCCTCCTTGTTTTTTTAATAACTTACCTTTACTTATGATTTCCTTAATTCAGACTTAAATTAGACAAGCAATCATTTGGGACGCAGACTGCATTGAACAATTTCCTCCAGTGGCGTTGAAAATGGAGTTCTCTGGACTTCTTTTATCCCAGGTCACCTTGTGGTGTTTTGGGGCAGCCCTGCCCTCGAGAGAGGAACCTGAGCCTTGCTGTGAGGCATGGGGGCAAGGGGAGAGCAGGGGGTTTAACTCCACACCTCCTAAACTCCTCCCAAACTCCCAGAGGGAACACTGAATTGCACACTAAGAAGACTTTTATCACTGATAAATCCTCTTGCAATTTCCACCCTGATGTCTCCATAGATCCCTTTGATTCATGAGGTCATTTGTCTGTTGACACTTGATTGAATTAACTACTCTAGAAGAGCATTTCTGTCCCAGAGCAGGTAAGGGGGTTTTAACTCTTTTTTGATCACTGTAGCTGAAACAAGAGGTTGGACATGAAGCTTATCCCTACATGATGGACAGATTTCAAAACATTCCAGAAACAACTTTCTTTAGAAGATTCAAAAGACACAAAGAACTCCTTGATCAATGAACAGTGAGTATTTTTGCACAGAGGAGAATACTGGGTTTCAGGATGTAACATTAGATAAATATCCTAAGCATTTGATTACCAATGATTGTAATTTATGGTGCATTATAGCTTGGCCAGCATCAGTTCCCAAAACACTTCCACCTGATCATGCAGCTCTTTTAAAAGGACACCAGAATGTGGAAACTCAACAACTGACCCTTGAAAGTATCCTTAAAAGACATATCCTTGTGGGTTGAACTCTTAAGTGCTATAGTGTTACTTTCTTGATGCCCTAAAACATCAGAATTTCAACATCTACTCATGTAAAGTTATGCTATTAAAGTTCTTATTTCATTCACTATTGTATTACCTCTTTTAAGACATGAGTTGTCCTCCATCATTAATATTTTCTTGGGGTTTTTTTGGCATTGATTCCCTGATTTTTTTTTCCTTTATTGGTTCACAGCTCACTCTCAAGGCCAAAACTCCACAGGCAGGATTTCTATCAATTTTAGTTGGAATCTCACCTGATTAGAAGCTGCAGCAAAAAGTTTTATGATCTCACACAGAGCTTGACGTTTCAGCTTTTCCTGACATGTTTTTCCAGATTTAATTTCAGTCCAAAGTGTGTTTTTCTGGTTCGAATTAAAACCCAGTTAATTTTCAAAATTCCCTGTAAAGGAGAAGACATTGAAATAAAAATGGTAAAAAACAATCCCCCCAGATTAATACTGAGGTAATTTGAAACAGTTTTTTATTTAATTGTTTGTGTTTCTTGTTTGACCTGACTGTATGACACAGCAGGAACAGCATTACTTTCTAATAACAGCATTAATCACAGAATAAAAATATTTCTTGGTAATGTACAACAGTTCTTCTGAGCTGAAAGTAAAAAGTAATGTTCATCTGCCTGCAAGGTTTAAAGTAAATAAAAATGAAATACACTACTGGGATTACAGCAAGGGAAATGATTGGAAATGCTGGCGTGATTTGACATGTAACAGCCAACTTTGCTGGTATTAGCAGGCTGTGAAATCATATTAAAAAATGGAAAAAACAGAAGAAAAAATAATGAGTTTCGTAAAAAAAAAAAATATTCACTTTTTGGTCTTTTCTCCAGAAGAAACTTTCTGTTCTGCCTTTTGTCCCACACCACTTTTAGGGCTGTTAAGGAGGAGCCTTTTCAGCAGCAGCACTAATTAGTGTTGTGGTTTAACCTGGCAGCAGCAAACACCACAGAGCCCTTTGCTCCCCACCACGGGATGGGGAGGGAACTGGGAAAAAGGTGAAGTACTTTTCTAGTTTAATAGGTCAGAAAAGAAAGGAAACCCAATAATAATGATAAAATAATATACCAAACAAGTGGTGCCTAATGCAATTGCCCCCCACCCCTTGGGCAATGCCCAGCCATTCCCCTGGCCAATTCCCCTTTTTTTGTTCAGCATATCCCTTTTTTTTGTTTGCTCAGAACACGTGCATGGCAGTTTTAGTTCACAGGCTCTTGAGGGGTTTGTGTGGAAACGATTCAGATGTCCTAAATGTGACACCAAACTCTGTTGTTTTGTGGGTCTGGGTATAAAACAGAGCAGGAGCTGCAGAGAGCAGCACCAGGGGAAGCAGGGGGGTTCCACGAGCCACACTGGCCTGGCCACCACGTCTGGGAGCTCAGGGCACCTGCAAGAGGGTGCCCATCAGCCAATCTGCACAATCATTGCCCACCTGCACTGACCAAAGGCCCCAGCACCATGGGAATAAAGGTTCTCTCAGCCTGAGCTGCCACTTCACAGGGAGCCAGCAGCAGGGAATCCATCCAGAATTTTTCTGTAGCATAAAAAGGAAACAGATTCTTTCAAAACCATTGCATTCTCTCTCATGTCAGAGACACTTCATCAATGTTTTGCAAAAGCACACCAAGTAATTTGGTTTGAAAAGCACCACATTAGTACATTTTGGCTTTCAAACATGCTTTTTCCCAAAACTATCGTTTTTATGCATGCAAATACTTCAAAGGGAAAGATTAGAAGAAACAACACTCCTTATCCCTCCCCTATTTCATGTATCATCAGGATGGTGATCCTTAGTACCAAATGCAACTTGCACTGCAGTCAGCACTGAGGCAAACCAGTGTTATCTGCTGAGCAGCTTCATTATTTGGCTTCATTATTTGGCCAGCAGCTCCTCTGTTCCACTTGTGAGCTCCTGGCCAAGGCACTGCTCCTGCCTGGAGCCTGGTTAGTGCATTCACCCTGGAAAAACATCAGCTAAGGTCCTCAGAAATGGAAATTACTCACGAGCTTTTAATGCAAATAAGAAGAGGTCAGTCAAAATAAGCTCACAGAGTAAACGAGTTGGAAGTGAAATATGGACACAAATGATAAAATAGAGCTCAATTTTATACAGCTGGATGCTCACATGAAAACATCAGCCTGAGCAGCTGGTTCATACTTTTCCTTCTGTCTGCAGTGATACCTTTCAAACACAAGGATCTCAGGTGGGTAACATTATTCCTTGAGTAATTTCACCATAACTTAAAAATATTTTCTTTAATTAACATCACAGTCAATTAACATTGTCTAAAGTAACCTGTTAGCCTACAAAACCTGAACACACTTTGGAGATAAGACTTCTGGACACAATGACAGTTTTTAAAATTTAGAAAAAAACACTCAAGAGAAAAAAAAAACAACAAAAAAAAACAAACTCCACAAACTTTGTGAGGATGAGGGCAAGCAAGCCCACACGGTGCTTTATTTCTAGTTTAGGACTCACATGGACCACGCAGATATTTTAAATTAGCAGTTTTAATAGGCGCAATGTGTTTTAAAGGTTTACAAATTTTGCAGTGAACCTTCCCAAAAGCGAACCCGTGTTCCATGGATGGATGGAGGAAACTGCGGCTGCCAGCTCCTGCCCAGCCTGAAGGCACAGGGAGGTGCCCAAGCAGCAAAAGCTGCACCACTGCAGGGCTTTCACCTCCCTCCAAAGCCTGCAAGAGTAAGAGAAATTACCAGCCATAATATTGTGAATTCTTCAGAAATTCAGGAAATTAATTCAAACCTAAATCCAGACCTCTGTTTCACAGCAGACCCACATCTATTTTCGAGCCCAAGCTAAGGCATGAAATTGTTTTACAGAACTGCAATGCTGCTGCCCAGGCTGCCCCTGCCCTGCCAGCAGCCTCTGCTCCCTGCCTCAGTCCCCCTGTACAATTAAAAGGAATAACCAGACTGCAGCAATGCTGGGGCATAGAGAGGAACCACTCCAGGTCGTGAGCTGACTTTCCTGCAGGTGCACATGTAGCTGTTAAATAAAGAAAATAAGAGCAACAGGCTGGCAGAGCCCCCCTTTGGAGAGGTCACAAAGCGCTCGCCTTTCCAGCAGGTGAAAATCACTGCAGGAGAAGGGAATCAGCATCTGCACAAAAACCAACTGATATGGTGAGTGTATAAGCATCTGCTTCCAGGAGCCAGATAATTGGGTCCTTGGGAAGCAAACTAACAAGAAGAAGAAAATCCCTAGAATTCAGATTTTGTTTTAAGCCGCTCACTTTTTGCCAGCAATCATTTTATACAAGAGTAGTGGCTGAGTACAGATGTAATTGTGGTTGTCCTGTCATATTTCCTGGGTCCTGTTCCTATCTGAGGGGTGTAATTTCCCAGAGATCAGGGTGTCAGAGCACTACCACTTTTTACTGTAATCTCTTTTTTCTACCTCTTCTTTCTCCCTGCACCCACTGAAATCTGTGTGAACACCTAAAAATACATATGACTTGGCAGATCTTTGCTGGGACTCCTCACACATCAGCAGTCTGCTTAAGGCATTGTGTCCCAAAGTTGAACATCATTATAAGTTATCCAACCAGCTGGTAAAATGTTACTTCATTTTTGTTTCTGTGCATTTCCCCCTTGATGTGACAGCCCAATCTCCCACTCACTCACTGTCAGCCACTGTTTCCCTTTGATGCTGACACTCAGCCATTCAGTCTTTTCAGTATACACCTTCCCCAGCACTAAGTGTACTCTTGCTGTGGGTTTGGCATGCTGGAATTGCTCAGGAAAACTTTCTTTCTTTTGTTTAAAAATAACCTAAAGTATTTCTTCATTGTTTAAGGAAATAATTTCCCCTTGGAGAATGACAATATGCTGTCTTTTATATGTATACTCTGTATTGCAAGCAAATACCCTGTGTATATTTATATTATATATACCTGTATTTTATGCCTTTTATAAACATAAAGGCAAACATGCAGTCACCATGGACCCCTGAGCACCCATCAGAAATCTGCACTCAGCTGCTTGCCCAAGTTCCAGTAAGTTAATGTCCACCTGCATCCCTGATGTCTCTAAAATTCCCCAGCAGAAAAGATGTGATTTCCTTCCCCAGCTGAAGTGCCCACCCAGCTCAAGGCACGTATTTT
This sequence comes from Dicaeum eximium, assembly GCA_013396995.1. Classification (NCBI taxonomy): domain Eukaryota; kingdom Metazoa; phylum Chordata; class Aves; order Passeriformes; family Dicaeidae; genus Dicaeum; species Dicaeum eximium. Next base: position 132,238 of record VWZP01006244.1, read on the forward strand.
TGCTGGGGTTCAAGCTGGCAAACGAGGAGGCACCGAAAGCCACCTGCAGGTGATTGCATCTTAAAAGAAAATCAGCATTCATAGACTAAACACAGCGTATTTGTTTGATTTGACGTCTCAATTCTTTGCAGAAAACCGGGAATGTTTAAAGCACGGAAGCTTTGATTGCTGGGGCTGACTGTTCTCTGCATTGTGAAGTTGGTCTGATGTGTTAAAGCATCACACCCAGACTCTGGATGATGAGTTTTCTGTTAGACACTGATGCTCCTTGCTTGAGCCTTGTACCTAAATAAAGCATTTGAAAGGGTCTTTCTTTCCTCACTCCAGCAATCCCAGCCCAGCCATTCAGTGAATGTTTAAAGCTGTCCTCACTCTTTATACAAAACAAAGGCTATGGGCATCTGAAAACCTGACTCACTTTGGCTGCTGAGTTCAGTTACACACCACTGCAAAAGCACCAACATCACATGCTGTCTTTAAAAAACCCAAAATAGAAAAACAAAACCAAACAACATCAGCAACCCCAAACATTTTAAAGAAGGAGCAGGTGATTCCACTCCCACTGCCCACCTTGAAAAGCTTCATTTTCTCAGGATAAACACTGAGACATTTTCAGATTATTAACTCCTTTATATTCCATTTTCTAAATTTTCTGTAACACTCAGAAATCTTTCCTAAGGAAATGAGTAAATTGATATTTTTCCTATAATACCTGCTTTAGGTGAGTTCTGATTACTCTCTGCTCCTTAAGGGGCACTTGCCAAATCTCAGTGGTAACTCCTACACATCCTCTTCAAAGCAGTGAAAGAAAAACCAGTTCAGGTGTGGCTGGGCAGTGAATGTGACTGGTTTCTAATCACAGCAAGTGTGATTGGAAGCAATGGCTTCAGTAACTGCTAGATCCGGAGAGCACCTGAATGGAAGTTGGCTACAAAACATATCTTCATTAAACAATGACCTGACCCCACAACAGCACTATTCAACATTTCTGTCTGCCACCAATCCCAAAATTTAAGGTTGCTTCTTGACAAATATGGATGAATGTCTAAAAAATTTCCCTTAATGGTTTTTTGGGTTATGGTTCTGGAATCACATAGCACTTAAGAAACACTTGGTTAGAAGTGTTAAAAAATGAGGCAAATTTCCCTGGTACAAACGTTTAGGAATTTTTAAGAAGAGGGTGCTACATATTAGACAGCTTGAATTGTGTGTGAGTGTGGGAGTATTGCATCACCCCCGACCTGCATTTCCCAAATGTGATGTGCTCAGTATTACTGAGTTGTATGACCTGTAGCTACAAGTTGTTAAGGAGGAGGAAATGCAAACTGTCAAGAAACAGCAGAAAATTCCAGTGCAGCCACAGTAACCCACTCCTGGTGCCTTTCCCCACACAAAACCAAGCAAGGATGGGCACAGGAGTCAGGCTGCCAGGACAGCCCTCTGAGAGGCCCTGCAGTCTGGACCTGGTATTTACTTTAATCCAGTATGGCCTCGGCCACGTGGGATTTGGCATGGTAGAAAAATCCCAGGTTTTATAAGATTTTTTACAAGGAGATGCTTTACTGTGCAGAGACAGAGAGAGAACAAGAGTTCCTGTCACTGCTGCTGGCAACCGAGCCCAGCAAATGATGTGTTTGACAGCAAAAGAGATTTCTGTAGTGGCCCTTTCAGCCTAAGGAAAATGATATTAAAGTCCAAACCAAAGGACTGAAGGTCAGATTGCAAAAGAGCTGGTACTCCTAATTGTAAACAGATTTTGGGAGAGCTCCATCTATATCAACCGAGTACTTCTCAGTTTCTAACCACAAAACCAAACATTAAACTTTTTTTAAGACCTCTGATGCTTTGAGCCATGCTACAGCCTATATTTTAAAATCTTTTTAATATTTCAAGGTTTTCTCAGTGCCAAGCTATTAAATGTGCTGACTGATTTCCTTGGAGCAAAATCCTTTCCCAAAAACCTGGACAGAATGTCAGTCAAAATAGTTAATTACTAACCAAAAAAAAAAAAAATTCCAGTAATTGCCTGCATGGATTTTAATTTTATGAGATAGCCTTATCCTTGTGAGAACTCTCCAAGCTGAGGCTGGAGAACAATGGCTCCCTCAACACAAAAGCAGTTCCCAAATCACAGCAGAGATGGTAAAGTTGAATTTGACCTCGCTTGCTCCAATAAAAATTCAGGTTATGTCCATAAAAATGAGCAAGAAGGAGATAACAAAAGGGGTGACAATGAGAAGAGAAGGGTCTTTTTGAGGGGAATTTGCAAAAAGCTACAGCTCAAACTACCTTGGGCCTTTCAGCAGCAATGCCCTCTAGGAGGTAAACAGTTTACCAGACTGCTAGCTACAAAAAGCCACTACAAAAGCACCTCAAAAGTGGTTATTGGACAGATTTCTTGCATATTCTTCCTTCCCTGCCCAGCAGAAATTGGTCTCAAACAGGGAACAGTGACAATGCCAGACCTCCACACCGGGTGACAGGTATTCCCACAAGGAGCAGCCGTGCCCATTGTCAACACTTTAGCTCAAGTTTCACACCTGGATTTTTTTCTAGAGGCCCTGCATTTATAGGAGAATCGCCAGGAGAGTGTTTTAAAACTATTATTAAGGCTCAGAGTTGTGGGGGAAAGCTCTGCAGTGCAACACAGAATAAATGCTGCGTTGCCAGTGCTCAAAGCCCAAAGATGACTTAAAGGCCCCTCCAGCCCCTTGCTGTGCATCACATTCAGTGCCACCTCCCTTTTCTCACAGACATTGTTTTAGGAGTATTTAAAGGTTCCTGCCTTTGCCTAGATGTCCATAAGGCAAACTCAGACTGGGGACCTTACCCAGAGGCTGGACAAGCTGAAGCAGCCATTAGTAGAAGCAGCACAGTAACTTTAGATTTTTTGCTAGTTCCAGCAACATGCAGCTTCAAAAGTGAGAGGTTGTTTATCCCCTCTTGGTTGTGCTCTTTGGTTCAGCATGGGGCTTGATTGTTTCCTTAACAATCTGACAAACATCCATGAGTTAAAAATAGCAAACAATGCATCCATTTTTCCTAGGAATACCTGTACATACAGAATATTTGAATTCTATGCAGTGATAGGCCAAGTCCAAGCCCTGTTCTGTGCTGGACTATGACTCATTTTGCCTGATTTTTTTTTCCCTTTTATTGCAAAGAAACTACTAAAACACACCCATATTCTACTACATGGGTGTCCCTTTGTATTCAGCACACTCCAAACCCGTGGATAAAAGGCTCAGTAGATACTTACAGTGTTGCCTGCACTGGGTGAAAAGCTAAACAATTAACAAATAAACAATTAATAAACAATTATCAGTGCTGATGTGACAGATATAGAGATGCTGTCTGCACTGGACAGTTTCTCCATCAGAAAGCTCACAGTAATAAAACTTATACCTATGCTCCATGTCAGCAGCAACTGAAATGACATGAGGCTGACAAGTGGCAGGTTTAACTGCAGCTCAGTCACTTCATTAAAAGAGCTGTTCATTTAAACTGAAAGGAAAATCCATTCTTTTGGCTGCCCACCAGAAGTGCTTCCCACAAAAGGGAAGAAGCAGCAGCTCTGCTCATCAGTTCAAAAGTTCATTTGAATGATGCACGGGAGGACACTGACACGAGGAAATGCAAAGGAAACCCTGTTTATAGCTGGTTCCACAACTGCATTCCATTAGGAAAAGACTTACATGACTATTTTAAACCCCTAAGAAAATTTTAAGCAGAAGCAGAACATCTTGAAATTTTGTTCACAACTCTCCTGGCTCATGCTGCCATCCTGGTGGCTTTGCAGTCCTGTACTTGGTGTCACTATTCTCCTCCATGACCAAGCTGTATATTTTAGGTAGTAAAACAGGTAATGGTTCCCATCCGTCGCCCACTGCAGAGTATTTAGAGAGCTCCATGTAACAGTTTACCACAGCATGAGCAGTTTGGACGTGGACACTTGCTCAGGCAAGAGACTGAAGGCAGAGAGACTCCCCACTGATGTCTCCCTTCTGCTCTGCCAGCATGTCCAAATTAAAAGTTCTCAATTTTTTTTAATGAAAACAACATACTTAGAAAAAGGATAAGGAAAAACCCCTAACGAAATCCCACTGAAGCATTCAGGAAAGGACACTTTTTGACCAGAAGAGTTCAAAGCACCAGTACCTACCACAAACCCCCTGAAAGCTACCCTGTGTTCTGCTGTAAATTAGAACATAGGGAAAAATCCTTCTTATTCATCCTCACACAGCACAGAGGCTCTCAAGTGGAGGCAGAGATCTCACAGACTGAATTTGTTCCCCGATCCATCTGACACATGCAGCAAAGGAGCAGAGATCCCCCGGAGGAAGCAGCAGAGGTTGTAGAACAGGGCTACCAGAGGATGAGCTGCGTGTGCCAGCTCGGAGCAGTTCAGGAAAGAAGACAGAGCTTTTCACAGAGCTGTTCATACACACGGCTACACTCAGCTAAATTTAAGCACCCGTGAACAGCAGTTGAGCGCTCCAACCTTTCTGGAGCTGGACAGAGATTGCAGGAGAAAGAGTGAGTGACTCAATTACCCAGAGGCAGCTCTTGGCAGGGCTGAGCTTCCCGTCAGAGGGATTCAACAGGCGGGAGAAAAGCGGTGTAGCAAAGAAAAACAAAATGAAAGGAAACGGAGATGAAACAAGATTCTCCTATTGATTTGCACTGAAAGATGAATTACTTACTTATCACTGCAGTTGTAAATGAAAGCTGTGCCAAAAGGGTGTGGCTTCTATAGGAAACCAAATTAAATATATTTTCTTCCTTGCTTTGTGTGGAGAATGTGCATGACTTCGGAAAGTGACTGCAGCAAGAGCTGAAAAACAAATAGAACAAAATAACTGTGTCCCGCACAGGACACATTTGAGTGTATGAATACATTACACATTCAATACACCTGGGAGAGTGTGACTCCAGCAGACCTACAGCCAGAGCACTGCTCACACCTGTGCACAGCAGTGTTTCCACACACAAGCAGGATTTCCAACAACAATCAGCCGAGCTGGCACCTCATGCCAGCTGTGGGCAGGTGCTGAACCTCGTCCTTGCACATCACACCTGCCCTGGGGAGCTGCCAGTGTGACCCCAGAGGGGATCCAAGTGTGCCAGAGCTGAGCCCTGACCTCTGAAATCATGGGCAGGCTCCTCTGGGGGCTACAAGGGGAGGGATCACAAGGGGAACAAACTGTGCATCATCCACGGGGCCAGTGCCAAGGGAGCATCCCCACCTCTCCCCCTGGAGCTGCTGCTCCCTCCAGCACTGCTGCTCTGCTCTGCATTGCTCACACTGTCATCAGGGGAGCCACACGCTTTGGTGAGCCTGAATCCGACTCACAGAACACACTGTACCCTCAAAAATGACCCAAAACTAAGTCAGCTTTGGTGCTGAGGAGCCTTCCTGAGGCTGAGAGAGAAAGCCCAGCTGGTGTGGAATGCAAGGAGTCCCATCTCCAAGAGAAAAGAAGTTTTTAACCCAGAACTACAAGATAATGGACTTCAAAGCAGCAGGGTTTATGCATGGAAAACCTGTCAGTGGTGCAGGACTGAAACCTGTTTATCTTGGCCTTTCACATGGTGTAATTTCACAGGGCTCATAGCACATCTAAAGGGAAGGAGATGGAAAAGCATCTGACTCTACTGAATTTATTTACTCATTTATTTTTAAACAGTGGCAGGCCTTACTCTCTTCAGCTCATGAGCAGCCCCTTTAGAAATGGACAGTACATGAGGCACAGCACATGGCAGAAGGTAAAATCCTTTATGCCCAGATTGGTCAGAAATGTATTTGTAAGTTGAAGAAATCATTATACTCCTGAGAGTCCTTGGGTAGGAAAGGAGTTTATCATTTGCTAGCAAATTATTTTGACCTTTCTAGCAAAGGTTAGAGGACAAAGATATATTAACTGGGGTAATTTAAGTCAAGTGTAAAGTAACTAAGAGTTACATGGCCTTGGGGAAGAGTCTGGAGCCTTAGTTGCAGGAGACGTTTCAGCATTTGATGGAGTTTACTACTTTAAGAACAAAATTATCATCATAAATTTCTGGAATGTTCCCTGGATGGGACTGTGACAGTTTAAATCTCTGAATAAAGTTTATTGCCCACTTCATCTGTCACTCAATACCTGTACCACAACACTGTGCCAGGCTGCCAGGGTTATGCTGGCAGCTCTAATGAGGGTCATCCTTGGGAACACAGAGCCAGCACTTGCACTCCTCTACTGAGGTGAGAACCCAGGTCCTCAGGTGGCTGCATGAAGAGTGCCAGATAGAAATATTTTAACAGATTCCTCAGTTTCCCCTTGTAATCTAAGACTTGTTACAACAAGCAGGAGCTCCTACAATGGCCTCCTGCCACCTGCATGTCCCAGTGCACATGCAGCATAGGAACAACAGCAAGGTTTTATTAAAAAAAAGGTTTCTAACAAAAAACACCCCCAAAACAGCCTCATACAGACCCTTCCCGAGATCCAAGCTCCTCACTTTCCTGTGTTTCCTTCTGCTCCCACATCATTCTAGGTGCATTAGGAAACATATGGAACTGGATGTCTACCTGACTTCTGCAATAGGTAAGGTCTGGACAGATCAGAAGATATTATTACCCAAAGTGATCCAAAATTTGCTTCCTAATTTTATTGTCTTGCTACAATATAAGACTACTTCCACTGAAACACACTTTACCATAATACCAAAGACAAGAGCTTGCTGAAGCAATACATAAATCAACACCTAAGTTCATCACCTTGAACAGTACATCATTGCTTTCTCGAAATCTCAAATGGAAAGCAAAAATCCCTGTTGTGCTCAGATGCCTTGAAATTTCCTAATTCTTCGTGTGCTACCCAGATTATTGCTCCTGATGTCAGATGAACATGTGTGGTCCTCTGCTCTCCCTCTGCAACTTAATGAGAACCAGCTTATCTTGTATCAGCTTCTAGAAGAGCTCAGCTATCGGAGATTACCCACAATGTGCTCTGTTTTCTGAGCTAAATTAATAATTAGGGGGAAAAATAACATGAGAGATGCAGATTACTGAAAAACAACCAGTTGGGAAGTCAGCCCAGGATAAAACACTGATATTTGAAGGCAATGCACAGAACAGCTCAATGGTCAGTCCTGCTAACACAGCTTTAGAGGGTTATCTAGAAATAGGAAAGGCAGAAACAGAAGCTTGGGAATATGATGACTCAACCCTTACCCAGAACATCAGCTAGCCAAGCCAGGGACAGACATTTCTTCCTAGTGCTGAGAAAGGGCATCCCAGGGGAGGAGGTTATGTGGTGATATCTTAAAAGGTGCCTAAGTTCTGCCACAGTTTTCAGCTGAATGGTTTTATTTTCAGGCTAGACTCCCAGAATGGATGGGGACAGTAAAACCCTTCCACCCAACATAGCATGGACATCTACACAGAATATGGAAAATCCACCTATTCCCTATTTCACAGCAAGGATTTTTTTCCATCTCTCTCCCTCTACATTTCTGTATAAATCCAGCTCTTTCCTATATTACTCTGATGTTAAAGATATGTTTAAAAATGGGAATGACTTTTTTCCAGGCTACATCAAGGATGTGATCCAAATTAATTTCAGCTTTGGGGGTTTTTTTTAGTCTTAATTAAAATAAGTATTTGTTAAAATCCAGACAAAGTTTTTTCTTTCCAGCTATAAAAATGATTCACATGGCAATAACTCAGACCTCCTCAAACTACAGACAAAAAAGAGAAAAAGAAAAATGCTTTAATAATAGTAACAATATTTACAGTTTAAAACTACTTTTTGATCTCAGTGTTATTCATGTTTTGTCTCAGAGAGTGAAACGGGTGCACAATTCAGTAACTCACACTGAAGCCCACAGCAGAGCACAACCACAACTCAAATGCTGTAGATCATGCTGCCCTTAACACCATTTGTCAGTGCTCAAACAATTCTCTGTAGTCAAACATGAGATGAAACACAAACTACAATTCCCAAGATACTATCATCACTCTTTTGACAGCTCACAGAGTGAAACCCCTGGTTTGTTTTCTATAACAAAGCAACTGCTCATCAGAACCATGTGTTATTTCACAGTTCTAATCTAAAGAAACCTCTGGTTTGTATTCACTGAAAGACCAAGTGGGAAAACAAAGAGTTTTCAAGAACTGCATCAAGATCTTGCCATACATTTCTCTGTTCTGGGCTACTCCAACATTCAGCATTTTCTAGTGACCTTTACTGGTCCTCTATTCATCTGAACATTCAAGACAGGTGGGTGTTGAAAGATTGGGTCCTGATGTTACAGAGGCACCAATTTTCACTTTTTTGAAAGTATCATGAATGTGGGGGGAATGAAAAAAATCACAGGTAGCATCTTTTCTCTGTGATGTCTGCAGCAGCTACAACAACCACACCCACCCCAACAGCTGCCTCTTCACCTTCTCCCAGAAATCATGAGCCTATTGCATATATCTAGAATTCAGACTGTATTTTTGAATTGTAGAATGGTTTGGGCTGGGAGGGACCTTAAAGACCACCCAGTTCCACCCCCCTGCCATGTGCAGGGACACCTTCCACCATCCCAGGCTGATCGAAGCCCTGTCCACCCTGGCCTTGGACACTTCCAGGGATGGGGCAGCCACAGCTGCTCTGGACACCCTGTACCAGGGCCTCACCACCCTCACAGTAAAAACTTCTTCCAATATCCAGTCTAAACCTACTCCCTTCCAGTTGGAAGCCATTCCAATGAAAACTTCCAATGGGAGCCTTTAGTCCTGCCACAGGGAAAGGCTTTAGAGTGATGAGGAGTCCCTGGCTCCTGGCAGAAGGGACATGGCTGAGAAGGACGAAAGACAGACTGAGATTCTTTTCTAAAGACAGAGACTGAGATTCTTTTCAAAAGACAGAGGGAAGTCAGGAGTGAAGCAGTCCAGCCACAGCACAGATCACAAACCTGACAACCTGCCGGAAAGTAAAACCCATGTCCCAGCTGGGAACGTACCTTCTTTCCCTGCAAAGCTGCAGCCCCTTTCTGACTCCTCTTCACTTCCCAACTTCCCGGCTTGGTCACAGCAGCCCTGAAACTTGCAGCAGGAATTCCCGCAGGAATTCTGGCATGCAGAGGAGCCGAGCTGCCCTCTCCCGGGAGCGGCGGAGGCAGCAGGGCAGGCTCCCATCACAGCAGCACACACAGGCAGGTGCTTCAGCAGGTGGGCACAGCAGCAGCAGCAGCAGCAGGGGAAGCTGGTGCCATGGGAAATGATGGCATCGGGCAGCCCCATCCGGGCTGGGGACGGACCAAAGGACTGCCCGCTTGTCCCATTTACAGTTCCACTAAAACTGGACTGCAGGGTTAGGATTCTGCTTGAGCAGCATTTCTTCTTTACAGCCTTCAGAAAGAGGTCATCCTGCATCAATTTCTCCCCAGGTTTTGCAGATTGGAACCTACGTGGTTGTTAGGTTAAATCAATAGGGCGAAGATTAAGTGAATGCTGTGTCAGAGCAAGAGCTTACAGAGGAGTTTAACGGGGCTGACAAAGCACAGCCTGCACAGGTACCTGCTGCTCTTCATGGCAGAAGGGTGTTTGCATTTAGGATTTTCCCAAATCTCCTGTTAATTTACGGGAAATAAAAAGGCTCACAGACCTGTGAGTGATCATGGGAAGGATATCGCCCTGCAGCTGTAAACCAAAACAGAGAAAACCCCTCAGCTCGTTGAAAACAGGAGTTTTCATTGCTACATGTTTTTATTACACCAGACTTGAAGCAGAGAACTTGGAGCTGGGGGACAGATTAGTGACAATATCATAATACAACTTCAGCAGCATCAGCCAGCCCTTCCAGGTCCCTGATCCCCATTTGGGATATACTAGCATAGACAAAAGTGAGGAGTTAGCTCAAAAAGGCTACAGCATAAAAAAAATATGGGGTTGTTTTTTTTTTTTCCCTGAATATATGTGATGTTTTTTAAGTAGTGATAAAAAGCTGGGATTTCCAGGAACATTTCTTTACTAAGCTGTCCACAGAAATCACAAAGCAGATGATTTCTGCTATTTAAAGAGTGTGAAACGGCAGCCAATATGCTAATTAGGAAGAGTTCTAGGAAAAACATCTAAAGCAAAGTCCACCAGGAATAAGATGGGTATATGCTTTTAAGATTTAAAAAAGTATTTGAATTGCCTACCATAGCCTCTGATGGTTTTGTATCTTAGGGGGATTTTTTGTTTGATTTTACAAGAAAGTTACTTTTCTCTTTCTAACAACTCCTTCTTCTGCAGGCATTGGGATAAGGATGATCAGGTGAGTCACTTCATGAATATTCCTGCATCCATATGGCATGTACAGGAAATCCATTAGAATTCATATCTCTTTACATGGTTATTTATTCGAGTAAGCCCTTGCCTCAAAGTGCTGGTATTGTTCTCTTAACATATAATTCTGATAAATTACTCTTTCCTTCAATGCCCCATGAGCAAGGAATATAGTGCTGCTGTGTGAAGACCCATTACTCTGGTCCTTTGCAAAGAAAACTTTTGAGCACATTTCCCCCACAGCCAGATGCCTCTCTACGTTTTAGAAGCTGCAGATGCCATTTTTAAGTGAGGGGGGAAAAAATGTCAGCTACCACTTGCAACTATTAAAAATTCATTTGTTTCTGGCTGCTTATTGCTCCCATGTATATTTGGACATAGTGTCATTCATTTCCTGACTAACCACAGTGCTCCCAGACTTCCAGTCTGCCTGGGGTCTTTGGCAGGGCACCTGATGAGGTACACACATAATTACTGAGCATTGTGCATGTATCTGGATACAAGAGCTAGATCCTCACTTAGATTCAAGCCAAAGTTACTCTGCTGGGTACAACTCAGCTAAGAAAATTGCTGAGGATCTCCAGTGTGACTTTCTCATTTTTGTTTGATTCCATTTGAATTAATTTCTATGAAGAGAAATCAGGTTTGGTTTTTTTTTTTTTAATTTGTGGTTTGTTCATAATCAGATTTACTAAAGACTCTAGACAAACGGGCTTGGAAGGGGCTTGGAAAGATGTGAGTAGGCTCTACTCTTCATGTTTAGTTTGTGGGTCTCATTTTTTTCTCATTTTCCACAAGAACTCCCTGTGAGCTGTGGGAGGGAGCCCAGTGGACATCACATGGAGAGCCTGATCTTGCCAGGACCACAGCTCTGCCAGGCACAGGTCACACAGGACCCAGGGACCACAGCAATTTCTGACCTTTTCATCTTCTCTTTCCTCCTTCTCCCTCCAGCTGGCATCATCCCTTAACCAGCCAGTACTGGACCCTCGAGGAGGGGAAGGGGTAGACAGAAAGGCACAGAGCTGGCAGCAGCAGCTGGAAAGCAGAAGCAGAAATGGCAGAAGGACCTGAAGCCCTTAAAGACTCACAGAACATGGGATCTTATCCTGCCTGCCACCAGCAGATGGGATGCAGTGCTGCTCACAGGAGGGAGAGAGGAGAACCAGAATAATAGCTACTCTCTGGACTTCAGAAAAGTAGTCAAACCTGACTGTCTTCTCCTCATCTTGCCCAAAACAGACTCGGTGGCCAGGAAACCTTTCAAGGAGCAAAGTACTAGCAGCAGGTGGTGCCATCTGTCCTACTCTAATTCCTTCTTGCTCAAACAATTTATGTCCCAGTCAGTGAGGAAGGTAAAAAAACAACAACAAAAACCCAACTCCAACTGCCAAGTAGCCAGGGAGTGGGAGAATAGGAGGCAAGGAGACAGAAAGCTAATTTTAGCTGAATAACACAAAATGAAAATAGTGTTAATAAAAATAAAGAACAATGAAAAATGTGATTGATAAAGGATGCCTTCTCCCTATGGTCTGCTCTTTTGCACCTGTGTCTGAAGATACATGATCAAACAGAAAATCAAACCACAGTATGGTTTTACCCTGAGGTGAATGCAAAGGCCAGGGCAGCCTGGGAGAGGCTGCATCACATCCTGCCCTGCTGAGCATTGCTGTTATCACTGTCCAGCTGGAGCTTCCCTCCTCTGTGGGATGGTGCCACCTCTGTGAGACATGGGCAGACACTGCCTGGCACATCACCCCTGTCACCTGGGGCTGAGGCACAGCAGCCAGGTTTGCACCATTGCCACCAGTGTTGCTTTAGCTCTGGGCAGTGTAAGGGATTTTCCCATCAAATCTGCCTTACATGTCACAGACTATCCTTTCCTATCTCTATTTTAATATGCAACCATGTATTAAGCTCTCTGGAAAACGATGAACAATAAATATCAGCTCTGCACTATAAGCAAGACCCTGTTGCAACCTCAGCAAAATTATCCAAGAGCTCTTTGGTTCCACAGTGCATGTAGCAGTAGAGAGGCAATTTCTTCCACTTGGACTAAATCAGCTTGAAAGAAATAATGGTTCATTCTCCTGAGCTCAGGACTAAATTTTGAAGCAGATACCAAAGCAAACACTTACATACAAGGTAAATTTTATGTTCTAACAAAGCAGCAATCCCTTCCTTCAATTTATGAACTGCAAGGGTTAGAACTAAGTTATGAGAAAAATAAAGGCATTCGCTTCTGAAAGAGGAGGAAGAAATGACAGAAGGTATTTGGCACAGTTTAAATGAGTTTTATTTTGAAGCCATTCAGAATTTAGACCTTGGACAAATACCTTATTGAGGCAAATAAAGCATTTGCTGGCACCGTGAGGAGAAACCTCCTACCTCAACAACTGAAACAGGGTTTGATTTAATCTCCCCAGTGTTGCAATGAATAATATTCTTGCTAGATCTGGATTTCCCCTGACAATGAGTGTGCTTGACATGCTCACATTGCAGACATTCTGCAGAGATTGCATTTTGCACAGGTTGAGTTCAGAGGAACCAAGGATGGCACCAGGCTGCCATTGCACCTCCCAGACTTGGCCATACAGCACTAACTGGGAAGTGCCATTTTATACAGGGTGTGTAGCAGGATAGACATGAGAGAGAAAGGATGGTCCAAGGATGGTCCAAAGATGGTCCTCCTTGGGGGAGGAAGCATGGAGAAAGTAATTCCCTTTCTGTGCCATATACTTCCTAAAAGTGATGCCTGAGCACACTAGAAAAGCAATGGTGGGCACATGCTGCTTTGCAAGTGGAAATAATGAACAAAATCACTAAACCAGCAGTTTCTGACTGGTGAGGAAGGAAAAGACCACTAGACTAGAAGGGATTCTACACACCAAACCAGTGCAGTTCTTGAAACAGGTCCACAAAAGGCATTTATTCCAGAGATTGACTCAGTTTCTGGTTTTAATTTTCACATAGCACCACAAACACCCTTTATCCACCCTTTGGGTATCCCTCCTCCAGAAACAAACAACATTTAGCAAAAGCACAGCCTGGGCCTTGCTGCCCTTCCAACTCCACTTCCCAAAGGCACACCCACCTTTTGGACTTGCATGGCCACTGACAATCTTCCAGAAGAAAGGAAACATTTCCCACAGCTTTAAGCTTCACACTCAGCACAAGAATGACATCCTTTTTAAACAGACCTCCAAGATTTGGCACAACAATTCTTCTCAGGCCAAGGCTTCACATTCAGTTGCCAGAGGGTGACAGCACAAACAAGAGTCATCAAATTCCAGAGAGGTGCCCACAACTGTCCTGAGGCTCCTCCTGTGCTGCTGAAGGATATGTGGAGCATGACTGAAGGATCAAGGGGATGCTGCACACAAGTTTTCCAATTCTCTGCTGGCCACACCACAAAACCCCTGAGGTCTCTGACCAGGGTATGATAGTGACAAGTCTCAGGAGCCTTCATGTTTGCTATTCCTCACTCTTCCTTCCTGACATCGATGGCAATTCTCAGCCCAAAGCAGCTCTGACACTTTCTAATGGAGCAGGAACATAATACAGACCCTCCTGTGATCCCAAGCTGGGCTGAACCCAGCAGCCCTCATTCACTGGGGGATGCTCTGCTCCCCACATCACCCAGAGGTGCTGCTCTCATCATTTTCTCTAAGACACACAGGGATGGGACTGGTGTGCTGCCTTTGGGGAAGTCCTGAGCACAAACACCTCCCATTGTCTCTCCTTCCCCTGTGAGTACAGCTGCTCACAGTTCAGCAGCAAAGGAGGGGAAAAGGAGGCACCAGTAACCAAGCACACCTTACTTCCAGGCACTGAAAGACACGAATAATAAGCATAAAGACATTCTCTGTTCCATCTGTATTGCAAGCACTGGGGTATGAAAGCTTCAAACCTCCTTTGAAAGAGTCCTCAGGCAAAAAGAAGTCACCCAGCCTAAGGCTGTTCTATCCATCAGTGGTGCAGCCATGAAAAGACAACATTTGCATTTCTGCTGTCATTTTGAAGTCTGTTTACTTGTAACCTTAAAAGGAAGTGAATTACCTCAAAAAGAAGAGGAAGAAAAAGAAGGATGACTGCCTGGTCTCCTCAGAACACCTCAATACCAGATAAATGTTCCTCTTACAGAAACCAGTATTAGAGCCCTTGGATGGCATCTTTCATTCTGTGAATTGCCCAATTACTTCAGAAAGATGATGTGGCATTGTTGAATGCTGACAGAAACTCATTGATCTGTTCCCAGACTTACCAGTACACAAAAGATGGGAAACACTCCTTGCTCTCACTTTCTATGATGTGCCTTATTGATTCTCTGAAATGCCAAATTCTGCACTTACTCAAAAACATGGTGCACTGAAAAGCCCCCATGCATAGCAAATGCCCTGCCCAGTTTATTTCCTTTTTACTGAAACATTTTGTATGAAAAATTAAATCAGCTGTAAGTAACAGACATGGATTTTTGTTTATGTTTACAGTGCAATTTTACCCAGAGAGAACTGAACGTGGATTTGTAGAATGCAGTGATTTTTCAGCTCTAGCAGAGTTTAATAAACTTGTTCAGACCTGTCTTAAGAATGTTGGGCTCCATGTGGTTTATTGATCAGTTTGTCTGCCCGGGCTCCAGAGCTCTCCCTTCCCCTGCAGGCTCTGTCCACACAGGACACACAGATCCCAGTGATCCCAGCCCTGCAGTGCACAACCCCTGTGCTCACATACACACACAACGTATTTGAACTTACATAAAAGCCCCATTCCCTGCAAAAGTCCGGGGTAATAGGAGTCTGGAAAACATTCAGTTGCCACAAAAAACTTATCACTCATTTTAGGGCTCTTTCAAGCACTTTAATGCCTTAGCAAGCTTATTGTACCTAACACAATGGCTGATCAGTAGCATTCCAAGGTCTGGTTTTGGTCTTTTCACAGGCAATTTCTTGTCAGAAAGATTTTGTTCTCTGTCACATGCCTGTTCTCTTCATACTCAAACTTTTCACTGATATTGCTTCAATCTCCAAGTGTGATTTTTTTACCAACACATTTCTGCTTGTACTGTTTACCAGTTCCCTGTCTTACCAGCAAGACTACTTAGAGCTAGTAAAGAACTGACTTTTCCTAAGAACTTCACTTACTTAACCATAATTCTGTCCTTTCATCTATACTAGTCATAAAATAATTGTGTTCATCAGGCTTGGTAAGACACTTCTCTGAAAAACCACTGAAAGCAGATCTGACTAAGAATGTATCATTTTCCACAGCTGGCTTTGGAATAGATCAAGATTTGCCCCACACTTATTTTTATCAAATGAACAGGTATCACAGCCTTTACAGTATCCCCCTGAGCAGAAAGTTGCCCAATGGGCCACATTTGCTGTCATTACACCTGCAACAGACTGTGAAGAAAGTAAGACAGGAAGCAGCCACGACACCCTAATGATTTTATTCCAGTGTTTCCATGGGCTTTCATCAGAACAAAGAGTACTCAGCAACGCTGAGCAGGTGCTGCTCTCTACAGGGTAAGTACCACGATTTCTCCTACCTTCTTCTGAGGCAGAGATTGATCCCCAGACTGGCACATCCTCTTTAAAGCTGTTTTGGGACACGTAGGTCACCTGCTCCAATCCTCTGCGGAGCTCAGACATTTCTGGGTGTTGTCTCTGCACCTCCTCCTTCCAAGCACAGGGTGCTCAGGGTCTCCCTCAGGGCCATGGGCACACACAAACTTCCAGAAGGCAGCAGCTCTCCTGAGCAGCTGGAAGGAGAAGGATACTCAACAGCAAGTGGGAAATCATAGAAACACATACAATAGAATCACAGAAACACAGAATCACAGAATGGTTTGGGCTGGAAGGGAACTCACAGACT
Organism: Dicaeum eximium; assembly: GCA_013396995.1. NCBI lineage: Eukaryota > Metazoa > Chordata > Aves > Passeriformes > Dicaeidae > Dicaeum > Dicaeum eximium. The sequence goes on from VWZP01006244.1 coordinate 148,412, forward strand.
CACATCTTCCAATTCCCTGCCATGAGCAGGGACATCTTCTGCCAGACCAGGTTGCTCCAAGCCCCATCCAACCTGGCCTTGAGCACTTCCAGGGATGGGGCAATCACAGCTTATCTGGGCAAGTGCCTCATCACCCCCCCAGTAAAGGATTTTTCTTTAATATCTAGTCTAAATCTATTCTGTTCCATGTGTCATTCTCCCTTATCCTGTCCCTCCATGCTCTTGCAATGAACAGATCTTCTGGGGTTTGCTGGAGAGAAACAGAGCAGAGGAGTAAAGGGGAGGAAAGCAGCCAAAATCCTTCAGAGCACCCTCCCCCTGCACACATCAAGAGGCACTGACTCAGTCCCCAGTGACCCAAGAAACAAGCACTTACCCCATACATCTGTTTCTAAACTAGAAGGAACAAGTTAATGTGCAACTGATTCATAAGGCTTGTGCTGGCCCCCTCCCCAGGGATGCATTTCACCCTGGAGTTTAATTAAACTCTCCTCCTTAGGCAAACAGTATATTCTTAAGAGATTCTAAGGACAATTTGTTATTCCCAGGTGATTTTCTTCCATTATTGTATGTAGTCATTTCTTATTTATATCACACCTTTTGTGTATTCCATAAGCAAACCTAAGCCATACCATTAGCATACTGTAGCTGCACAGGCTCTCTCCAAAAATTTACAGTCCCAGCCTAATCCCGCCTAAGTACAGAAAATAAAGATCAATTTTTCCACATCTGAACCAGACTGGATTTAATTCCATCCACCACATTCAAAGGACAGCTTGGGAAACACAAGATTCTGTAAGGTCTTGAGCTGAATTACAACCAGTATTAAGGCAGTGGACTGGAGATGTCAATTGTGGAATATCCTCCTAATGTTTATTAACTTCTCTGTCAATGAGAATCACTGCTCTGACAATAGACTGGCTGGTGAAAAATCATTGTCCATCTGTTCCCAGCTCACATCCCAGGGTAAAGGCCTCGCTTTCTTTGCTGAAGTGTAAAAAGTCATTTGAGTTTGAAAAGCACTAGAAATGCCTCTGCTATCACATGCAGCGAGCCACAGAGCTCAGGCTGTTTTACAGGGGCACTGTCACAGCATATCAGGAAAAATTAGCCATTTAAGGACTTCAAAATCTCCCACTCTGAGCCCAGGCTGAGACTGCCACATGCACAGCTGGAGCCAAATGAAGGTCAGCTCCTTTTAGTGTCGTGTCACTGTGCCAGGCACTGCTGCAGCCACTGTGAAACCCTCACCAGATCCCAAACCACCTCCAGAGCACTGGTCCAGCCCATGCCATGTGCTTCTGCTTGCCAGCAGGGTAAGAAAACCCTGCTTCAGCATCCCCATGGTGCTCTTTGAAACACTGTGCAAAAGCCACTCAGCGGCCAGAAATGAGTCATTAAGGATTCCAACTTCTGATGTTTGTATCACCCTGTACAGATGAGTAAACCAACATCCTCCTGACAAAAATCACTACTGAGAAGCCTGTTACATCCAGGCTAAATAATTGACTGAGTGTGGAGTTTAGAAGAGTAATAAATTAGCTGTGTGCTGCACTCCCCACAAACCTTCAGGCCCCAGAATTAGACAGGTTGCATCAGGTGCACTGACATGATAATACGAATTAGATAACAAAATGACAATGTAAAGCAAATGATGTCTAGATAAAAAAAAAAGCAGTGGATGTTGAAGGTTTTCTCTGTGGAGAGAATACAGACATGTGCACTATTCTGGAGAGAAGTAAGGCATGACTTATCTAATTGAAACTCCAGGGGTGTAGAGGGAAGGGGGCAGGAAAGACAGACGGTAATTCTGTGAGCTGGAAAGTGGCCAGGATGCTGGGGTTAGCAGCTAGACACTTTCAAAAGCATCATGAGCTCTTATGTGATTACAAACCATCAAGAACCTGGTTCTAATTCTTATCCAAGTTATATTTGGCAGTAGAGCAAGGCAGCAGTCTAAGACACTGCATCCATTTGGGCTGAAGGACAGAAGTCACCTATACCCCCACACACCTGTCCTTTACTTCAACTTCTTTTGGATGGTTCTCATCTAGCACTTGCAAAGCTTTGGAGAGCGAGTCCCTGGTGAGATCCCACATCCCTGGAGCTGTAAAAGCCTTGGCAGCCACCCCTAGAGCAGGACCTGCTGTAAACAACTGGGGGGTTCCTGAGCACTGCCCAAGCAGCCAAACCAGGGCTGCAGGGGGTGCAAGGGCAGTCACCTCTGCTGCTGGTACCCCACCAAATTCCCACATTTCCAGGTGCCCTTGTGCAGTCCTCTCTGAGAAATGACATCCCCTTCTCTGGATACCAACAGCAGCATCACAGCAGCAAAAAGCAAAAATTCTCTCCCTCGAACCTTAAAAGGCCAAATCCCATTTCATCAGATCTAGCACAGCTCAACGATTCTGTTGATTACAGAGCGTAGATTGTGCTACCCCCAAGGTATGGTGCTTGTTTCTGCTTCTCATGCTTAGTACACATTCCCCCAAGTTCTGTCTGGAAAGGACAAGGCTCTTGGTTAAACTTACAGCATTTATTATAAGTAGCCAGGATACCATTACTGCTGAAATTGCAAGAGACTATCACAAGAGTTAAAATGAAATGCCAATACCATAATTTGCTATTTACAATATAGTGCATGGGATCTGCAGACATGATGTAGAGGTAGCATAGCAGTTTAAGTGTATTAAATGTGCCATAAACATCTAAATTGCTGTTGATATTTTTTAAAGGATCGTAGAGACTCAAGCAAATATCATGCCCCTTAATTGGGAACAATTGCAGAATGCTTGCAGAATCCCCAGAGAGTATCTAGATCCAGCTAACAAGGGCTGCAGGGATGAAGCAGAGAGAACACCTTGCTCAGCAGAGAGCCTTCCCACTGCATCCCAGGATGTACAGGATGCACATTTATCAGTAACCAGGAGAGTTGCATGCCTAGATTTCAAAATACTGCAACTGTTTGAGGCCCCTGTCTTACAGCATTTGATTTGTGTTTCTCCTAGAACAAACCATGAGTTCTAACAGTGTTTACTGGAATGTGCATGCCGCTCTCCTGAACCCACTGCTGGAGTGGTGGGGGTTTTTAAGTGTGTCCTTCCTCAATCATTAGTGATTTCCATATTCATTTCCCTTTCTGCTTCAAAAGCAATTCTCCCTTATCTTGTAAGATCAGATCCACTTCAGAACAACTAAGATTAAAATTAAAAAGCTTTTTTTATCTACGGTTACACTATTCTAATCTTAAAACTTCCCAGCAGCTACTCCTTCATAGTTTTTTCCAAACTTCAGCTTCATGCATCATCCAGAGAAATCATTCCATAATGTTAACATTACAGAAACATCAAAGCTGCCATAGAAAAGGTTTTTTGGGTCCCCCTTCAAAGCCCAGTGGTTTGAAGCATAACAGGGCACAATTTCAGCCAGGCTTGGTCAGGAGATTGGTTTTAGCACTCTCAGCACCTGACGTACCAACAAGGACCAAGGTGCACCTGGACAACCAAATGGCCCCAAAAGGATCCTGAGCCCCCATCAAAGAAAAGGATCCAAACCCCACCCTGAGGGATGCACATTTTGCAGTGTTTTGTGTCCTGGGTGTAGAATCAGTGATACTTCATTTGGAAAATTACATTCCAGCCTAGGAGATGGTGGCACAAGCCAGAATTTCAGGGCACTGCACAGAATTTCCTTTGAAGAATAGATACAAGACCTGTTATTTAGCACTTCAGGAGGTATTTGCCCTTGAAAGTGCTGTTGAGAATGACAATGCTCAGGACTATTCAAATTCTGGGATGTTTTTGGCCACAGATAATATTAAGGAGGAAAAAAAAGTAAATTGAAAGACAAGCACATTCTCTTAATAAAAAAATTTCTTATCTCTTCTCCATAAATTCTTGCTCTCAGGGTTTTACATCTTGGTCATTTTTAAAATCACATCAGACACCAACCTGCTACACAAGTAACAAACCTCCAGGCAGTTATTATTCAACACTGGACTTAAAATTAATGCAGCAATTTTTAGGTACCCCCAAGCAAAACAAAAACACATTTCCTAAAATTTCCATCTTAAAAAAAAAAAAAAAAGAAAAAAAAAAAGCTTGTCTTCTTTAGGAAGCAGCAGAAAGGCAGCAGACAAGTTGCACTTTGAGAAAAAATAAAGAAATCAACATCCAGATGATGACTTCTTGTAGTGCTTCTCCCTGGCTGCAGCACTTTTCCCTTTCTTACCTTCCACAGAAGCAATGACACCTCCAACAAGGGCAGCAACCAGACAGGATAAGAATGCACGTGACCATCCAAAAATACAAGTCATAGAATAATACAAATCATAGAATATCCTGAGCTGGAAGGGACTCACAAGGATCACCAAATTCCAACTCCTGGCCCTGCATGAGACACCCCAAAAATCCCCCCATGTGCCTGAGAGTGTTGTGCAGACACTTGTTGAGCTTTGTAAGGCTTGGGGCCATGCCCATTCCCTGAGGAGCCTGCTCAGTGCTCCACCATTCCTGGGGGAAGAGCCTTTCCCTAGCTGAGGGACTGCCAACAGGCATTCAGTGGAGGCTGGTGGATTTTATCCAAGGTGGGGGAAGAAGCAAAGTGTATCAACACACATTTAAACAAGAAAAAGAGAGAAAGAACAAGAGGGGAGGGCCAGCCCTGCCCTCAGCAGACACTCGCTGCTCAAGAAGGGGTTGTTGACATTCTTTTGCCCTGAAAATCAATGTAATTTTCATTCCTTCTCCCAGCAACATGACACTCTGCTTTTGGGGTTCTTTTCAGGATCTGATCCAGCAGTGAGTTGCACACTCTCATGGGGCTGACTGCCATCCTGGAAGGCTGGAGATGGCCAGGGAAGTGAAGGGGGCACTGTGAGTGACACTGGCACAGCAGCCAAAGCCAGAGGGACACCAGACACCCAGACCCACTCGTGTTTTGTGCTGCACTGCACACCTATTAATTTCCAGGGATTAATAGGTGTGCAGTGCAGAAAGCTTTGCACTTACCCAAAGTCTCAAAATTCTTTTTTTAAAAAATCCATCAAATCCAAGGTTGCTCTGAGAAAAAAACAGCATTTAATAGAAAGAAATCTTTATTGCAAGAGTGAGTTGAGCAATAAAAGAGACACCTGAGCTTTGCTTCTCATTCCACCCAAGATGAAATTCCTCTACACACAAATCCCCTTCCCAATAGGAATGCTCTGGAAAGCAGTCTCTTACCTAGCCCTGGGGACCAGTTTGAGCTGTCCCTAAGGAAGGCACAGCTCCCCCCAAAACCCCTCAGATGATAAAATGTGTCCTTTCTGTCACGTTAATTATGGAGAAGGTGGCACAAGGACCACAAGGCTCAGCAGGTGTCAGTGTGTAGCATCAATGGAAGACAATCTTGTGGAAAAAGCCCTCCCTGGGCTGCCTGTTTAAGCTGCTGCTGGGATTCCAATTTCTCTGGAAGCAGACTAACCTGAGAGGCAGCTCTGCCAGAGCGACAGATCGGCTCGAGAGGAGGCAGATGAGTGACCCAGGCACCAGGAGCACAAAACATGGGCTTGCTCCTGACTCACTCAGCTCCCAGCCAGGAATATTGTCCTTGCTGGCTGCTCTGCAAGACACTACATGCCTTTTGCTGTGCCAACACACAGTGACATTTTATTCAGAAATTCAGCAGCATCTGCTGCTTCAGTGGCCAAGCTTCTGCCTCAGCAAAACTTGGGCTGGATTTTAGCTAAGAGGCCAGACAGGTGATAACACCATGAAGTCTCCATCCTCCTCCCAGTGCTGGCTTTTCACAAGGATGCACAGGGGCTAACACCTAACTCTGTAGGTGTGGAAAAGCTGTGCACTTCAGCTTTCTGTGCGTTCCACAGGCACCAGAGATGATGCACTGCTTGGCTTCAGGGAATAACTGAGAGTGTGTGAGGAGAGCCAAGGTCAGCAGACAGGGAAAAGAGGGAATGGCAGAAATAGGCATTAGGCACCCCAGAGATCCATAAGAAGTGGGAAAGCTCTGTGTGGGAGAAAGCACCACAATCTGTTATTGCGTTCACTCTGTGCATGCTGAGGATGAAGGAAAAATCCAAATCCAGCAGCTCTTCTCCAACAAGTTTTAGGGGAAAAAAGGAGACAAAATAGCGTTCAGAGACAACCAAGAGCACTAGCAGGCAGAGAAGTAAAAGCAGCAGGAACCTAGTGCTACAATCCCACAGAGAGGTGCGAGTCACTGGGTTGGAGGAGCACACAAAAACTGTCCTGGAAAAGTTTTTATCCAGCTACATAAGTTTACTGTGTTTTGAAGAAGTTTGGACCATCCTAAAATCAAGCAGAGGCTACTGAGAGAAAAGAGCCTGTGGGCACCAAACTACTTAGCTTATTTTAATGCTTTAGCTTAGCAAAGTCAGCAGCCAGGCTGAGGGCAGCAGTCATGGTGTGGACACAAAGCAGAGGCACTGAGAACAGCTTTCCAGGCAGTAGAGCCTTCAAGATGTTGGCAAAAATTGTGTCTGCCAAAAACACAAGTGTCATCTAGGGAATTCTTCAATTACTTTCTTTACTCACAGTGCCTATATTCACAGTGAAAACATTCATTGGAGTGGGAAGGACATGACAGGGGAGGAAGAATGAGAAACTCGAAACATTTTCATGTTTCATCCTTGATTTCTGCAAGAAGTGACACAAACACCCCAAAGCCCCCAGAAACAGTAAGTGCTTTGCAGAAAATGAGTTCTTAGGTGGATGTCATCACTCAGATCACAGCCAAATAATTCCAGACTAATACCTGGATTCCTGGCAAGGCTGGCCAATGCTCACACTGTGCAGCAGATATCCTAAATTTATGTCTGCAGGAGACAAGAGAAGATGGCCACCACGTCCTCCTCACTTCTTCTGTCATAAAGTCCCTCTTTTAGGGAAAATTCAAGGAAAGAGCATTTGGGAAGGTTTTGCAAACAGCTGATTGTGGAGGACACAAAGCAGGCAGCCTGCAGGAGGGAATTTCAGGGTTATTGCATGCACAGATCCTGAGCTGCTGACACGCTGGATGGAGGGAGCTCCCTTTCCCTCAGCAGAATCCCAAGAGCTTGTCCCTCCACACAGCTCCTGCTTGCCCTCCATGAAGTGGGGAGGCTTGACTCCATCCACAACCCCAGAAATGAAAGGCAAAACCAAAAAGGCCTTTTTGGGTAGGCTGTGAGACTGCAGCTGGACACGTCCCTTGCCCAGAGGCCTCCCCTCAGCCCCATCAATGCGCTGATGGCCACAGCGCTGCCAGCGCCGTGCTCGCCCCACGTGTTCCCACTTCTTCCCTTCTGACCCCTCTGGCTTCACCTTACAGAAGGCAAATACCATGAACTCAGGTCCACTGCAAGTGGGCAGGAGCAGAACTTGATCCAAAAGCTGCAAAACCCTGCAGTTGCCATTGAGCTAAAGCCTCAGTGCAGAATCCTAAATCCCAGTGACCAGCAGATGCTGAATTGCACATGTGTGGCATTAAGTCACAACTAACTCCAGGCTCCCACGTACAAACATTTTAACAGGCACCTCTGCAAACACAGATTGAAAACATAGGCAAAGAAATGTAAAAACCAGGAGTGTGTTCAGCATGTGCAGCTGGGGCCTGGCACCCGGCAGTGGCGGAGTCCCGCGCCGCTTCGGCAGAGCCTCCACCACCCCTCCATCCCCCTCTCCTTGAACCTCTCCTGAAAACACAGCCTCAGCTCAGACCTGCCAAGGCTCCTTTATTTGGATGGAAACTCACTCACGCTTGGCAGCAGCTCGGCGCAATTTGAAGCTGGCTCAGACCTAAAGTGAAAAGATTAATGGGATATTTGAAATCTCACTCCCATTTTTCCTCAGATCTCACTTATGTAAAAGCTCTGATGTTGGTTGCTGAGCTCCTTAAAACATAAGCTGCACAATGTGCCACAGTAAATAAACAGATTTAAACAGCAAGTCTGTTTAAAAGGAGTTTATTTAGAAAGCACACGCATCACTAAAGAGAGCTTATTTCTTATCTAACTTCCAGCACTTTGGAGGCAATCCTTCAGGGGTGTTCTGCAGGCAGGGCCAGATTAATTTTGTTTGCAGCAATTATTTTCAGGATGCTCTCCACTCATATTAAGAGGCTGAAAGTTCAGTTAGTTTCTTGGCTTGAGGATTAGAGAAAAGCTGGAGACATTAAAAAAAACTTTGGGCCAAACTTCCCCAGCAGTTTGTCCTTCCCTTCCCTGCTGGGGCTCACTGGCTTTCAGCAGGAGATGCAGTGAGAGGATCTGATGGACCAAAGCTTCATCCTTCTCAGCAGTGGCCTCACCCACACAAGCTGAGACCTCCAAAGAGTCCTTGAATTAACTGAACTCCCACACGCACATTTACTTGTCAGACAAGGGGAATTGGAGTTGTTCTTCCTGCCAAGAGGCTGGAGAGGACCTCAGCAGCCAGCCACATGCATGTTCTGAACACCAGCTATGGCAGGACCAGCCACACCATCCATTTTTGAAATTCAGACCTCACCCTAGTGACAAGTTGTACCATTTGCACATAAATCGCAAGTGTCCAAGTTCAAATAACAGACAGCACACGTTCAACACCCTCTAGCAACATTTCAGGCCAGCAGAGATTCTGAATTCCCTCTGTAAAGCAGGGGAAAATTTATATTCTTCCTCAGCCTGGAAGCCCCTGAAGGAGCCCACTGAAGCCTGCTTATGGTCACCGTGGGCTCTGAACTCTCAGAGAGGGAGTTTGGGTTGAAAGATGGCAACCTCCGCCTGTGAGACTCTGTCCTGCCTTCCTGGCTTTCTGTGCCCGGTACAAAACACCAGGCAGCACTGCCCAACTGATTCAGGAAGCTCCTGAACCTTGTTTTATCTTTTCTGATGCCAAAGTCTGTGGCTGCAGCTCTGAGCACACCCTTGGTACCAGGCTGCTTCTGCCTACGTGCCTCTGGGGTGGGGAATTACCAGCTACAGCAAACACAAACTCTTGTACAAAGTGCTTTAATGCTTCAATAGTGGCAAAAGCACTGCAGAAAGTAGGTGCTTCCATTGTTTCAGGGAATCAATTCCATATGGCACCGTATCAGCCCCGCGTTGCGCCAAGTGCGTGGCAAACCCTGAGTCTCTGCTGTGAGCCCCAAACACAGCCAGGCCCTGCCTCGTGTGGGACCCTTGGCCCACGAGACACAGGGCTGATGGCTCAGGGCTGGGAGCCCCCCAGCTGCTGAGGAATACAAGCCAAGAGCTGCATCCCAGCCACTCAGCCCCCTGGCAGATCAGTGAGAGCAGGATGTTGTGACACCCCCTCTCACCCAGGATGGCTGCCCTGCTAATTCCAGGGGTCAGGGCACGGAATACTGAGTGAAAGGTATCATGCAAATAAAGAAATCACTTCATTTGCTCTGTTTGCACAGTAATTTTGAAAAGCCACAATGCTTTGGCATCTGTCCACTGCAGCATGTTTTTGTCCTTAGTACAAATGTTTCCATTTCTTACTACTACAAACACAAAAAGCTGGGTTAAATATGGAGTGGGATTCTCAGTACACAAACAACGAGGCTGCTGAGCACAGACTGTTTTTCTTACATTATTCTACTAGTAGCTTTCTTGGAAGGCCCTTTGGCTTTCAGATTTAAGGCACACAGCACTGCTCCTCCTGCCTGCAGACAGAAAGGCTGAGCTGAAGTCTGCCTGCCTCTAATTTGATTTTAGCATCTTTACACATTATTTACTGTAACAAGGAACAGATTCAGGCAGACCTGTTCAAAAAAATCAAGTCAAACATCTCAAAGCCATCTACAGCCACATGAAATAATTAGATTAAAACACTCTGTTAAAGCAGAGGTCAATGACACTGAGCTATGCCATTATGGCCTTTCACAGATGGCTTGGTCAAATACAGAAATGCCACAATTTTTCCACTGCAGCATCACCTCTCTGGGAGATGATTTCTATGAATTTTTAGCTTTTCCACTGCCAAGGTCACAGCATTATGTGCTCTGGTGCCTCTCACAGTTACCCTGCACATTTCAGTGTCTGCAGGCTGGCAAACACAACCGTTTGTACTTTGGATTTAATGCTGCAAGTCCAAGTTGTTTAGTCCCAGGGAGAGAAAGAAATACCCTCCAAACCTACTGCTACCAATAGTATACCCAAACACCACTTGTGTGGTGAGCTGAAAGAAAAAATGCAGGATTTCTGGTCTTTGGCCTCTCATTTGAACCAACTCAGTTTCCTAAAATGACACAGGACAAGTACCAGCATTTTGCAGGGAGCACACAGAAGGCACTGAGCAGGCATCCTAAGCCAAGGCAGCACACTGAGATGTAAAACTGCACATAAATTGCTTTCAGATTAACCCTTTCAGTGGGAGGTTTTGGACACTGGAATCACTGTGCTTTAGGCCCTGTGAATAAACTCAAATATCTGGGCTTCAGCTGCCTGCTCATCCTTCCTGGACACCTGTGGCATCCCTGCAGCAGCTGCAGCTTCTTTCAGGGGTGTTTGGGGACCACCCAGCTCACTGGGCACCAGGTTGTTAGTCAAGTTAGTTATAGAAATGAGTAATACACCCAAATGAACAAACAAAAGCTGTGTGTACAGCCCCTTTTTCTTCCTTATCTGACACTCCTCAGTTTCTGAAAGCCTCTCCAGTTCCTCAGGTTTCTGCTGTGATATCCCCAAGCACAGGTACTCATTTCTGCTTACATCACCTCTATTTCTAGGTAGGGTCTGTTTTGTAAACCAAATACCTTTGAGCCCATTTCCTTAATTCTGCCAGGCTGGCAATTATAACCATTCATCTACTGTCTCTTCCCACTCTCTCTGATGTATTTTTTTCAAGACTGTTGCATCTTTATATTTATTAGGAACAACAGGCTGTTCTGAATCAGTCAAGCCCACCCAACACAACAACATATTACCTAAAACATTATCCCCAATTGTTTCATGACATACACAGCTTCTTTTAGCAAATGGATTTTTTGACAAAGCCAAATAGTATCGTGGCACAGACCTCTTGCTGACATCACCCAACCTTGAAGTTTCTTTGTATTGTTTACTGCTAGTAGGCAAAAGTCTTCCACAGAGCAAAACATGAGCAGGAAGAACTTCCAATAGGAGCATAAGACCTGAGCTGACAGTGAGTAATTTCCCCCTCAGGGAACACATGGGACAATACAATACAATGAGTGCAACAAGTTCGTGGTTTGTATCTATAATGCAGCAGCAAGATGTCAAAGTTTTAGGTGTTATAACTTCATAGGCACAAAAGGAGGGCTCCCCATAAACAAAATTTCTGAAATGCTTCATTATGTGACTGTGCTGGAAATAGGCACAGAGGCACCTTTCTGGCTGTGTAACAGGATTTATACCTGCAGCCATCCAGGCAGCACTGAGACACATCTGCTTCTTTCTAATGGGCTCTGGTAAGGCAGCCCTGGAGAGTTTTGTTCAGAGCAAGACGCTGTCACAGCTGCTATTATCCTGAACCATAACAGACACCGACCTCCTGGCCTAAACCTGAAGTCCTGAAGCAGCTTGCTACAAGTTTGATAAAAGTGTGTGCAGCCAGTGAGGGGGTCACTGAACCAAAGCCTATAATCCTTTATGAAACATCCAGTCCTCTGCAGCTTGCAGAATCGTCAGGAAAAAAATCTGGTACAAAAAGCCAAAATGTCACACATTAAAGGTGTGTAGCTGTAGCTTGTTAACAGAAGTTGGTAACAGAGGTTGTTCACGGAACTTTAAGAAGGTAACAGACATGAATAATTTTCTGGGCAAGGTAAGACATGCAAACACGTGGTGGCTTACAAGTATGTTCAAAGAGAGCCTTTTCCTACTTTTAAACAGTGTCCTAACCAGATATGAAAAATTCCTGACCAGATCTTTCAAACATAAGTGACACTTGACAGCTGGCACATCTGTCCAGACACTGCTATAAAGGGCCCACTGGAATTTATCCATTCTCTTTTCTGTGTTGCCACCACCACAAAACCACCAGAGAATCCAAATGCACATTGCAGCAGCCAGCACCAATCCCCCTCCCTGCACTCCAGAATGCATAACCTGTGTTTGGATTACAAAGCTTTGGTGCTAGAACTAAATCTTTTCCTTTTAATTTTCACAGAGTAATTAGTATAATGAGGTCCAGGAATGCTGATTTTACAATCACCATAAAGCAATTAAAATCCTGCTATGACTTCCTTCAGCCTTTTTGCTACTGATTTACAATCAACTCTAAAGTCCTCACGAGTCTGCCTGACAGCATTAACAAATCTCAGGAACAGCGAAACAAATCCTAGAAAAGACAAACATCTTTTGATCTCTTGAATGTCAGAGATGTTCCTCTCCACACAGCAGTGATAATGAGTTGAACAAAAACCACCTGAGTGAGCCCCATGAAATGAAAGAATACCTTTAGGCAGGCACTCCTCAAGGTTTTTAATTTGGACTTTTTTATGCTCTTTTCCACATTCAAAGTTGATGCCAAGTTGTGAGAATCCTTGCCCAGATGGATCAGCCCATTACTGTCCCAATTTCCATGTCACCCTTACAGCCCCACAGCTGGGAGGACATGGCTCTGCTTATCACTGGTTCTTCAGATGAAAAAACTAAGAGATTCCTTCACATCAGCTGAGTGGCTCAAACCCTGGAGAGGGAAAGGCAGGTCTGTTAAATTCCAGATCCCACATTACCAGCCACGCAGTGTTTAGCATCATGCATTTGCTTTTTCTGTGCCAATTACCCAGTTTGTGGTTCATGGTCAGCCCTTTCGGCAGGAACATCAAGAGCCACTCAGCATTTGTGTCACCACCCTCTGTGCACAGCACCAGGCACCCACAGCTCCACTCCAGGAATCAGACAGACAACGTGGAGAGTGGTTTGTGAGCTCTGCCCCAGGTTTTCACTTACCCACTAGTGTCTGCACAGGTTTCATGTGACTTTTGACTTAAAAGTACAGTAAAAGGAGTTACCATAGCAATTTTCACATCACTTGATGTTTGTGCTACCTCTGAGAGTCTTTTAATAGAAATTCTTACCAACACACCATGTGAACCTTCTGATTTTTTTTATATTTTTGGAGGAAAAGAGAGATCTTAAACCTCCTGAGATTTCAGAAACATGTTGAGAAGTGGTGCCTTTGTTTCAAGGGGAACACTGTCTACTGCACAGTAGAAACTCAGTGCATTTCAGAGGAGACAGAAGAAAGTGGCTCATTCCAGAAGTATTCATCATCCACAAAGAAGATGGAAAAATGTCTGCCAAAAAGAACCTCTTGCTCCATCAAAGATGCAGCACGCTTAAAGAGAAGTTTTGTTTCCATGGTGACTGAATTTGGAGTAAGAACATCCCCTGCATCAGACATTGCTAAACCAAAAACCCAGTTGCTTTTGTTCATGCAGAGAGCTGGGTTTTTAACCCTGCCTTGCCCAAACAAACAATTAATTAGTGTTTTGCTCTCTAATTTTGCTGTGTACAGCTTCTTTTTGTAAATGAAGCAGGAAAAACAAGAAGGTAGAGCTAAACAGGAGAAACCTGATCTTGCAATCTTAATAATTAAAAATAGCTCTAGCTTTCAATAGCACACCAGCATTTTTTAAAAAATGCTTATTAAAAATATCAGCAACAAGTTGTCCATTAAAGGCAGTTACAGTCATGCACAGGCTATGATGTACAAGCTCTTCTTTGTTTTCCTTTCCCCTTGGACAGGACAGCTAACCCTCCCTCACAGCACCAATCTCACACTTACTGAGGAATGGGAAGAAAAGGATCTGCTCCAGGAAGGTGTCTCTGGTGATCTAATGTGCACTGATCCATTTTTGCCACTGACACTGAAGGGGTTTTAGCATTTTTAGAAGTTTTAGCATTTGTGTTTTGGTCCACTGGAGGAAAGATCTGACACAGCCACTAAACCTGGGCCATTTCCTGGGAGCTGTAAATGATCTGTGTCACATGCAAGTTATGGGAGCTCTAGGAAAATTAAAAAAACCCCTCCAGAATGGCTCAATATACAATTATAAATAAACTGTGCTTGAGATGCAGAAACCAGAGTTAACTTAAAAGGGTACTTTACAGTGGCTCTTGCTTTTCTGCCAACATTTGCCAAGTTGCACAATTCTCAGCATAGAAAATTTTCTTTTTTCTGCCCAACAAAATGCTCCAGTATTTCTTTCTGTATTAAAGAAACAATGCCAGCTGCAAGCAAGAAACCCAGTAAAACAATGGGCATTGGATGTTTCCATTTAAATATATCTGAAGGATCAGAGTCACCATTTTTGAAGTTGCCCAGCTCTTTCCATTATAAGATTCTTTGTCAGTTATTTATGCCATTGCCAAGCTCTAGGGTGAAAGTTTACATGCTGGGCATATGCCCCAAGCAAGCTCTTTTTTTTTTTTTTTTTTTAATTTTCAGCTAAAACAATACAGCTGTTTCTGAATTAAAATGAAGAAGGCAGTGTGCTGCTTTGCCCACAATAAAAAGCTTTCAACCTTTGCCTCGTTGGCTCTGCCCACCCTGCAATTGGGAGCACAACTCAAAGCTTTGGCACAGTAACACCACGTCCTGCCGTCTCCACAAAAATCAGCCTAAATTTAGTCCCTCCACTAGCTTTGCAAAACAAAACCTCAGCTGGTTGTGCCACAAAAATAAGAATTTGGAATCCTTTTCCTGAAGAACCGCACTCTACATTTTAGGGCTAAAGTGCAATGTTTTGTGGACTGCTGTCACACACAACCAAGCAGGAGCCTGACACTGAATAAAACTCTCACATCCCTTAGCTCTGACTGCTTTTCAATAGCCCATTGCCCATCAATAATTCTCACCACACTGATTGTAAAAACAAACAAAAATATAAAGGAACAGAAATCATTGAGCCCGATTAATTTGCAAATTCAAAAGGTTCTTCATCAGTTTCTGAAGATGGGAATTTCTCCCATCCAGTTTCAGTAGAACCTGCCATGTGAGAAACACTCAAGGCCCTATTTTCATTTAGAGCAGCAAAATGAGTATTTCAGTTAACTTTGTGTACAAAAGCTGCAGTTTTAAGTCCTCCCAAAAAATCATTTGCATCTACTTTTATCAAGTTAAATGAAATGTTTTCATTCAAACACTGCCTACAAACAAGCCTGTTTATTAAGTCAAATCTTGTGGTAACAACAGTTCAGTTCTTCAGAGCACAGGATGATGAGTGGGACTCAGCTCACTTAACCCAGGTGTGCAACAAGGTGGACCCAAGGGGTCTCTGGAGATCCCTGCCTCTGTCAGCTGGCTGCTGAGCATAGGGAACATCACACACCTCATTCCCAGGCAGCAGCAGTCAGATGAAAAAAGTCCTCTCCAATGATTAATTTTATTAAAACCACTGGATATCAACCACTTCTTCTCCCAAAATAAGGAACTGCAGGATGAAAGCTTGGGTCTCCTCAGTTCTGCCTGTGCTCATGGCCTGATGTCAGGGATTCCAGCTGCCAGCATCAGCTTGACTTGTGCTGCTTTCATCACACTTTAAAGAGTTTTCTTTAGAAGTGCAACATGAAACACTTGAATACATGAAATTCAGTAAGTTTATTAGCACTGAGAAGCATTTCTGGATCCTACAGCTGATCCCAGTGTCAGGCCTGGGAGGAGGAAAAGTTTCCACCATGTCACAAAGGGCAGAAGGGGTCCAGGGCAGGGATATGGCCCTTTTACAAGTCTCAGTCATGACTGTCATCTTTAAAAAGATAAAAGAAAGGAAGCAAATAAAACCTCTTTATCTCTATACGTGCCACTAATGTGCAGGCATGTGCCACAGCTCCACTGCAAGGGAGCAAAGCCAATCCATCCCATTGGTATGTATGGGCACACAGGGAATTTTGCCTCTAATTTCCACCACAGGGGTTCAAACTACTCTGTCTCTCAGCCTCTTCCTCTGATCCTGTTCCTCAGGCTCCTTATGGCTGTCCACTTTAAAATGAGAGCTGAATCTTTTGTTTTATATTCCCAGTCAAATATCCCAGATAAGGGTAAATCCAGCATCAATATGCTGATGTATTTTGAGGTAGGCATTATATCTCAAGCTGCTGCTCAGAGAAAAAAACTTTGCTTTTTATCACAATCTGCTACACACAGCCAGACTACGAGCTCAGAGTTGTCCATTTCATCCCCAATTTATGTTTAGTGTCATTAACGCCAGATGAAGACGACAAAAAGAAAAAAATCCAAACCAAACCCAAATATTCAGCACAGCAACCTTCCTTCTAGGCTTTCTTTTCAACTTTTCACAAGTTCCACATACCTGAACAAGGAGATGAATACATCAAGCACTAGAGCTTAATAAAGATTTCCAATTACTATATTTTCCTCTTCAATCTTAAAACTGACATTTATGATTTAAAAAAAAAAGTTATTAAAAGGTTCAAATAGAAGAAAATATTTGAGATCCATTGTACATAAGCCAAGAATTTAAAAAATGAGACTGGGAGGGGAGGCACGTTGTAATTTCAAATCAACTAAACGCAGCGGTCAATAGGTTATAAATTGCTAAATAAGATGCTTGTTCCTACAAGCTCTCTCCATGATTTACTCATTAGCACTCAGGAAACAATAAGAGTTTATGCACACACTCAGCAGAGCCTGCTCCTCACAGCAGCCTCTGACAAGTGGCCCTTGTGCAGGATGAGGGCAGGACGGCCAGGAGCAGCTGGGGAGGGAGCCTGGTGTCACTGAGCCCTGCAGCCTGCAGGGAATGCCACGGCCTGAGCAGGGCCACATCTCCAGCCCTAGCACAGGCAGCAATTCTGCAAGAGCCATTCCTTGTCCTGCAGACCCAAGAGGCTCTCCAGGCTTGCTGGTGCTCTCCTTCCAGTTACTCTGATCCCCAGAGCAACTGTGATTTTCCACCAATTTTGCATACACTGCTGTTTCCAAAAATTCCAGTTCAGTGTTTACACGTGTTTCACAATGATCACTCCTAACAACCACTGAGAGAGACAATATTATAATGTTTTAATTTCCTACAAACTGCTGGCTAAGGCTGCATAGGAAGTTGTGAGTGCCAGATGGTCCAATCTATTTTATTTATTCTTTCAGCATCTTTATGGAGTCATAGGCACTTTACACATTTTGCCATTTAAAATCATAAGCACTTTGCCATCACTCCTAAAACCCTGCCAACTGCCTTGGCTCTTACCTTTGCTGTATCACCAGTACCAGTCAGCACCTCAGGGCTGCCTGCACCACGGCTGAGGTGCAGTGGAGAGAGCTGCAAATCCCAAACTGAAACACCTCCCAGACAAACTGACTGCCTGGCAAAGCAACACCAGTGGGCAGCCACAGTTTTTACAGGGAACTGCTCTCACTGGCCATGCACAGTGAAAGTCAAGTACACAAAGCACACTCAGCAGCACTTACTTTGTCACAGCTCAGATAATGACTTCAAACTCTTTACAGAGACAAGCAGAAACACTGGGAGCTACTATTTTTATTTTTCCCATTGGCTCTAGCTTGGCTGACTCAAGAAGATGGGCCACTGAGATCAATCATTGATAAATAGTGTAAGGACCATCAGCTGGAAGTGAATCCCTTGATAACAGACAAGAAATACTGATACATTCCTACCTTCCTTTGAACTCTGCTTAGAAAGAAAGAGTTTTTGCCAACAGCCAAATAAAAAAAAAGAAAAACAGAAAGTTATGAAAAGGACATTTGAATTTACAGCTCAAATCAGCAAGTGTGGAGGTAAATACAGAGTGTTTTTCTCAGCAACAATGAGCTGCAGCAGTTCACTGAGGCAGGATCTGCCTCCCCATCCAGGAATAATGTTTACCAGTCTTTTAATTTCTGTACCTTTTATTTTCTGTCTGAGAATTCCTGTGACAGATCCCACAGCACAGAAGAAAAGCTGCTTTCCAGCCAGTTGCAGATCTAGCCAACATGAGAGTGGGATCCTTTACCATCTGCTGCCTGGAAGCAGTTCAGCATGCCTCATTTCTGCAAGGAAAGTTATGGAGGCAATTGTTGTGTTACTCACAGTTATATTTAACAACAAAAACTCCAAAATATCATTTTCACCCAGTCCCAGGCTTTCTGGAGCCTGCTGTCATAGCTGTCTCTCTTCCCAGGCACAATTTGCTCTGGAGCTGTCCCCACCCTCTTGGTGGCCAGGCCTTCTGCATGTTACCAGCTCCAAACCCAAACTGTTTGTCTGCCTGCTAATTTGGGGGCAACTAGAACAGAGTTCTAGTCAGATGACTGTGACAAATATTACAGTATTATAAAAAAAATTTCCAGTTATTTTATTTGGGATTTTAATTTGAGTTTTTCTTCTTTCATTCGTTTTGGCAATTATGGAGCTATTAGACTTTAGAATAAATCCTTCAATGCCATGGAGAAAGTAGGGGGCTCTGTCACTGAGGCCATCAGCCATGGAAAGCATCTGGTTTTATTATTCATTGTGTCATTTCTGTTATATTTTGTCACCTTTGTTGCTCAAGTCACTTTACTGTGCTCTGAAATTACCCAATAGTCAACCAACAGAATTATTTCCTGCCATAAGACAAAACAATGTCACAACATAGGCCAGTCACTCAGGAAAAGGAACAGCTTCCACTTGATTTAGATGGAAAACTGTAACGTGAAACAGCCTTAATGTGTGAAATATCCCGGATCAGATAGCACAATTATCAGCCTGTGCTCCTTAGAGACCAGTAACTTGTTCAGCACCTCACCTAGTAAGAAACCTTGGCTCTCTGAGAAAACTGCTAATGAACTAAAACTCCATTTTGAAAAAACAGTATCTGCACAGGAGAGTTGAAAGAGTTTTGTGTTGGTGGTTTTTTTTCCTGAAGCATTTAATTTATTTGAACAAAACACCTCATTTTGGCTTTAATTACATTTTGACCAGCTATACTGCTGCTTCCCAGGGAACTACAAATCTGCAGCACAGAGTCAGCCACACTGCCTGGATGAATTTTCTCCCTCCACACTCCTCCAGCTGTTTTATTTTTTTGGAAGTGCTCTAAGTCAGCTGTCTGACAGTCCTCCTCCAGTTAAGCCATACTGGATGCAGCTTTACAGTCCAATTGCAGATCTACTGCTGGGGAAAGCTGCTAATCCTGAGCCCTGCAGCTGTGTCATAATCTGAATTAAGGCCTCTGGAACTGCTGAAGATGAAGAAATATTATTACTCACTTGATAGATGACTGAAAGGAGTTTTCCAGGCAGGCAAATTCAAATCGCCGTGTAGATGTTATTTCTTGAGACTTTTCATGTAAACATCACTGGGAAGAGTAGGGGAATAGGACAGAGATCAGTGACTTCCCAGCTCAGACCATCCCCTCACAGGAGGGTTCCTGAGTTGCAGAGAGAAAGCAATTTTTTTTTTTTTTAATGTAAAGACAGCAGTTCAATGACTTTTCCTGTAAGCATTGAGCAGGTGTTTGGAGATCACCTCAGTTAAATGGCCATGGAGAATGAAATAAGGAGAGCAGTGCTGAGATCTCTCTTCATGCTGCACAGGAAGGATATCTTGGGGGTTGTTTCTAGACAAGCTCCAACTGAGCCTGGGTGTTATTTAGTCAGGAATCCTGAAAAAACCCTTCAGCTGCTGTGTGGGGGTGGCAGAGGAGTGCAAGTATTCAGAGCCACGAGGGTGACAGCTGAGGCCTCTCCCTGTGCCCCATCCCTGTGCCCTGGGAGGAGCCAGACTGGCACAAGGTGACCGCAGGAGAGCACCAGGGACACGGGCATTGTGCTCTGTGCTTCACTGCCAGCTGCTGGCACTGCGAGGTCCCAGGAATTCCCATTGCCTCCTCTGCCAAAGGATACCCGGTGCAGGATCCCTGAGCTCCTGGATCATATTGCCACCACGATGGAAAACTAAATAATACTCAGAACTGCAGAACAGAAAACCATTATCCACATTACTGGTATTACAGTGGGCTTCATTTCATCCTTTCAAAAATCCCCACGGACATCAGCTTCATGATCCTTCCCACTGCCAGTACAGCCCAGGTCATGCAGTCTGGCACATGGGACATTTTCCATCATTTTGCTCTGTTTTCAGAGAAAAGGTACTTCCCACCAGCAGAAGCCAAAGCTGTGGATGACAAAAACAGGCAGAAGGAGCAGATCCTGAAACACCCTGCCCATTTACACATGTGCTGGAACCATTAGTGCTCCTCTTGCTGACCAGCACTTCTCAGCAGTGAACTGAAATGTTTTCAGTCACATTCTGGACTTCTCCTACATGCACAAGGTTTTGCTCACCTGCCACATTTTATCCCAATTTACCAGTTTGGACAGATCACCTTGAAAAGACCCTTCTGGTGCAGAGCAATGGTTCTGCTAAGAACCTCTACCCTCAAACACTCAGCCGGGCAAAAAGCTCAAATCCTCTCCCTCAGCCAAGGGCTCTGGATCACTGTGTTGTTTTTTTGGGTTTTTTTGGGTTTGTTTTAGTTGTTGTTTTTTTTTTGTTTGTTTGTTTGTTTTTGTTTTTTTGTTTTTTGGGGTTTTTTTGCTTTTAACTCCTGAACATTTGCAGGAGAAAATGATGAGTTTGCCCCCCTGACACCTTCCTTGTGGCACAGCTCTATCAGCCACTCCTGCAAGCCCAACTGTTTAAGTGTCTGTAAAGAAAACTGGTGGTATAAAACAGCTGCACAAACACCTCTGAGGGATGTTTCACAACCACCTTTATATGTAAAATCTCATCACAGAAGGAGCTTCAGTTTTCACTATGTCAAACCTCATATTCTGCTCTCGTAAATGGTGGAATAATTTATTTTGTCACAGTCTTATGCGGCTCCAGTGCCAACATTCCCCTGACCCACATACTCCCTTCTGAGTCATTCTGAGGGATGGATCTAAAGATCTGCATTTTTTAATTACTTTATGGCCTGTGATTAAGATAACTTGGAATAAACTCAAGGGAAAATGAGGGCAGAAAAATTAACTCTTGAGAAAACCTAACATGAAACATATTCGTTTCTTAAATGGAAAAAAAAAAAAAATGTTATGCCTCATCCCCTGGAGCTGCCTGTCCAGTTTGAAAGCCAGGCTGTACCATTTAATTTTTTGACTTCCTAGAAATTCACATTTCCATTTGAATTTTTTGAACAAGTTTTAGCTACTGCCCCGAGCTCACAGAACAGACATCTCTGTCTTGCCCTTTGTGAAGCAAGAGAGACATGGTATTATCTCACTCACCATTCCTGTTTCATTTGTACTACTTACTCCTTTTTCTAAAGATAAGACTATCAATGATCACTGTGTCAGTACTGAGATTTCTGGATTCTGGATGCAGTGGAAGTGAGCTACAGCCAGACATGCTGGGCTGCAGAAACTTGAAGAATATATATTTGTAGAGCCCAGAGGAGTTGTTATTGACAAACAAAATCTACAGGTGCTTCATTAATTAATACACATGACAGATACTCTGTCACTGGCAGAGTTCACACATGATAAAATAATTGATTTATCTCAGGGAAAAATGTGTTGCTTTCTTCAGAAACAAATTACAAAAGTTAATGATACATCTGATGTTACATTGTTATTTTGATTTTTTTTAAATCAGTAAAGACACTTCCTCTGAATTAGTTTTATTTATAGCTGTTCAAATCAAACCAGACAGGAATTCAAACCACGGAGTTTTCAGATCTTTGTAGAAATCTCTAATTCATTATGCCACTTTGAACCAGGTTGATTCAACTTCCCAATACTTCCATTCTCCAGAATGATACAGCGCTCATCATAAACCCTGAAATCACCAGCTCCAAACACAGGCAGAGCAAGCCTGAATACACTCCTGCATTGCATTGCCTATGGAGGATGTAGCTGTGGTCATTTGACCACCAAAGAAATCCAGAAAACCTCCAAGCTGTTACATTAATGCTGCCAACATGACATTTCAGAAACACAGATCTTTTCTGAAGACACCACTGAACCCCAGCACACTTTGTGCCATTAACTCTCATGGGAGCACTCATTCCAAAGCAGTTTGTCATGGCTTAGGAAGGGTGATTTCCTTTCCCAGCTGTGCCTATAGGGCATGTCCCTATAACAGCTTTGTAGCAAAATCCCAAGGGCATTGACCCAGTAGCCAAAAGTCCTGGTGACAAGGCAGTTGCCTCCAAGTGGCAAGTCCTGGCTTCTTCTGGCTGGATCATTCCATAAAAAGAAGTGACTGGGAGATCAAGGCAGACACCTTTCCACAACCACAGAAAACATCATAAACCTTCACAGAGGTTTGGCTTTTCCAGCATTTAAAACACAACACAGTCATGAGAAGTAGCTCTGTCTCCAGACCTGGCTGCTCTTTCTCTCAGCTTTTCAATGACCACATTAACTTTCTGGTTTGTAAAAAATCTTTTCATTTGGAGGTGAATTAATCCCACCAGCATGGCAGCACATCAAACATTCAATACACATAGCACTTACACTCCCACCCTAAGCACTGTGTGTTGTCAGGCTTTAGCAGGACTTGGCCTTGTGCTTCTAATGTTTAAAGTCTAGGTTTAAAAAAAAGGAGGTAAGTGTTCAATTTAAGAGCTAGTTCTGTAATCCTATCTCATTTTATCCCTTGCTTTAAACAAAATCTGATTTAACTGGACTGTTTTTCTTTTACTTCCACCACACACAAGTGCATAAGCACTTAGAATGCAGAGATCTCCAGGAACAGCAGGAGCATGTGAAACCAGGTGCTCACTGTTTAATTTTTACTGACACTAATAATCCTGAATCCAGCAGACCAGCCAAAAACTTCACTTGGACAGACAGGCTATAAGAGAAGGTAATGTGATGGAGCATAAATGAATGAGGGGGTGTCCTCAGTTAAAATATTTAAGAAAAATCAGGGATTGTAACAGTAGTAAAACAACAGTTGATAATCACTATGTACTGGCTGAGAGAAGAAAGCATGTCATTGGCATAGGAGGATAGGAAATGATGATGCAGAAATGAAAGTGTGTAAAACTTCTGCAAGGGAAGCTGGAGAGAAGCTTGCTACTCAAAGGTTTTTATTTGCAAAGATCAGGATTTCTCAGTAGACAGTAACTGTACCAAAAAACCCTATACACACTAAGCCTGCTACACCTGTTTCCTTTTTATTCATCAGGAAAAAAATATCAAGTCACAGACTCTATCCAACTTGTCAAAACAAGAGGATGTTCCTCTGTGTCAGCCTCATCCATCACTGCTGACACTGCAGGAAATGCAGAACTCAGTTTCTCATGGATAATAAACACTTTTTATATCTGACATTGATTTCTAGCTTGTCATTTTTGTATTAATACCTCTGTCCAAAATGGAAGAGGGAGAGCAAAGAAAGGCAGAGATGAGACTCTTAGTGGATGTATTTGTATTTGATGTGCTGGTAATTCACGTTGGCCCCATCCAAGGAAGAAGGCAAACTCTGCTGGCCAGGACAATTGGTCTTTAGTGCTTTAAGCATTATCTTAATCTTCTTGTCAGAGTTAGGAGAGGACATGAAAGATAATAAATAGAGGTGGGAGAAACATCTGGTTTCCAAACTATATATTTCCAAACTATATATATATATATAATATTTGTCCGAGGCTCAGAAGGCTGGCTACATCTCCTTGTATTTTGGGATTCATAATACTTTATCAATGACTGCTGTGAATTAGGAAAATTAGTGGGGCTGTAAGCTTCACTCCTGTGGAAACAGCATTTGTGGAACTATACCTTGTGGTCTGCAAACACCTCAGTGTAACCTGGCCCTGTACCCCCAAAACAAAAAATGAGATCAAAATTTATGCCACTGAGGCACAGGGCTCCTTGTGGCATCCCAGATGATAACCCACATCTGCTTTTTGGGGCACTCAACCTTGGCTGCTGGGTTTCCCCCATCTGTACAGGAAGGCAAATTATACCTGACAGCAAAGGGGAAATGTTTGTGAAGTGCTCAGAATTGTTCCGACAGCCCTGGCTCCTGCCAAATGCAGGAAAATCAATTAATCCATCTCAGTGCCAATCCATCTCAGTGGCAATCAATCAAGTAATCTGCTGTCTGAATGCTATTTTCTATCAGTTAAACATACATTTCTCACATTGTTTTTAAAACAAGCATGGTTTATTTGGGGGAAGGGCTGTTATAAACCCCACAAAAGACTGAAATTCAATTTCACACTAGTTTTTCTCCCTCACAAAATGCTTATTTATCTCTAATCCCTTTCTGGTATCAAGCCAGGCTCAAGGGAAATGCCTATTCAGGTTAATTTCTACACTCAGTACCTTGATATCCATTGAATGAAAGAACAGACCAAGTAATGATTAACATGCAAAAACGTGGCTTTTTGGAGAAGCAAATGGTTGGAAGATGCTCTCAAACTACCCAAAAATATTTCTGCTATGATGCTGGGCAGCTGGTGTGCTGTGGTTGCTGGTTATTGGAATAACCCTTGTCTTATTGCTGCCTCAGTCATCTTTTGTTTCTCCCAACAACAGTACAGGGGTTTTCACAGGAATGTGCTTTTGTTCTGTGTCTTGTCTCACATAAAGGGTCCTTAATTCAGGCTGCCACATGCTAAATATCAATGTTTAGCATTTTCATGTCTTTCATTATGGCCATTCTGTGATGGCTTGTGCTGCTGTAAGGGAAAAACAATCAGTTGTGTGCCTCCAGGGTAATCGTGGTCTTCGCAGAAGGGAGAAACTGAAATTTAAATTCAACCTGGCCTCCTAAGCCAGGCAGTTTCTGCTGGCTCAGGTGTGTGTGAAGAGCAGCTGCCCTGGGGAATCCAGCACTGCTCACACCCCCAGGCAGAGGGGAATCCTTCCTGCTCCATCCCAGCACAGAATCCAGGGACAGCTGTGCCAGGGTGGGAGGATTTTACTGGGGCATTGAAGATGGGTGGTGCAGATGGGCTGGTGGCTGAAGTTACTATAAAAGCTGGGCTATTAATTCTGCAGAGATCCCTACTTTATAGAAGCCCAACTCTGCAGCCCTTTGGTCTCTTACTCACAGCCTTGGGATTTATTTTCCCAGCAGATTTTTTGGTAGTCTGTGGCCACAGCAAAGTCAGAATAAGCAGGAGAGGCTCAGGATAAAGTGGCAGCACATAAAGATAATTCAGCTATGTAAATAGTGCTCCAAGAAACACAATACCTCTTCTTTAGGTGTGTAGCAGAAGGCTTCATTAAAAGTTTGTTTTGAAGCAGTTTTTCTGCTCTTTGTTCTCTCTCAGTTCCTTTAAAGTTGTTTGGGCTTTTTTTCCCCCTTGAAAACAAATCATAGCTAGAATAAAGAGACTGCTGACCTACATTCTCACAGCTGTGTTATACTTAATTGTGAGACTTGTCAAACGAAATTCAGGAGTGATCATCACCAAGACAGGCTGTGAAAACACCTACTGCTCAAACTCCTAAGCCTCCCCATTTGAAACCATCAGAATAATCTCTTTGAGAGATCCAAGCAGGATGTCCAGTGAGTGAATTTTTCCTTGGAGACATCAGAGCAAGGCTCCTCACCTGGTGCTCAGCCCTCCTGCACAGTCCTTCAGCTACTTGGACACTCTGCTGTGGTTTTTGTGCACCACCAGCACCAAATAAACCTGTGAGTATAACAAAGTTCAAGCTGAATTTGAACCCCTTGAGTAAAAATTTCCATAATCCATGATTCTACCAGATTACAAATATACGCAGCTGATGTGAGAAAATCAAAGTTAGTGAAGAATTAGGAGATGTATCCAGTCCTGTAGCAGAGAAGTGAAATATTGACAATGAAGAGCTGGAAGTCTTTATTCCATTTGCTTATTTAGGTAGTATTGTAAAAAACCCTTCCAATTTCTTGTCCTTATGTTTAAAAAGCACATTCAGAATGTGTTACAGTTCATGTTTAGGGGGCAGAACATTTCTTAAGCTCGCATGTTTTTCCTTTGTGTAGCACTAGACACTCCATGAGGGAACAAAGGCTGGTAGTGAATTTCCAAGTTCATTTTAAGAGGCTTTTGCTTATATTGCATTATTTCTCTCTTCATCAACTCTCTCAATGGTCTCTTGAATGGAACACCTGACACTCTCAGGGGTGACAAATCTTCTGGCAAGCAAGCAGCGCACAAAAGATAACATTAATCACCAACTGTCAACTCTTTTTGATCTCTGAGAGGGTGGAGGAGACGGGTCTGTTTGTATGATGATGCCAAGAAACCACTGGGCATTTTTGGGAACGTTTGCTAAGCCAATAACCGGGCACCACCACACCTGCAACAGGGAGACAGCGGAGGCTGGTGAGCTGCTTTTGCTTTCCTTGAGGGGGCTTCCATGTGGAGAGGGAGGAAGGTACGAAAGAGGGGATTGTTTTAGATAATTCCCTGGATGAGCAGCGGCCAGAGGTGCTCCCAGGATGGGATGAGGTGCGTGGGGAGCTCTGGGAGAAGGGGCAGGAGAAGGAGCACTCCCTCAGGGAGTGCTGGGAGCATGCAGCTGCAGTGAAGGTGCTTGGCCTCAGCCAGCGAGGCCAGAAACACAAACCAAACCCAGCTGGCCCCTCCACTGATCCTGGCACTGGTGATGCTCCAGGTGAGCATTTCAGTGAGAAAAAGCAACCCCTGCTACTGATCCTGCGACCATGCAGAGCTGAGAGTCCAAGCCCAGAGGAGAACACTCCTCAGTGCCTCCCCGGGGCTGGCAGCTCATGAAATATCCTGTGAAGGTTTCATCCTGAGCAGAATCCTCCCTCACTCTGCCACTGCTGATTGCCCAGCAAGGCTGCTAATGAGTCCCCTGGGATTTACAGACTCTGCTCATCTGGAGCTGTGGTACCTCGTGGATCATTTCCAGCATAAGCAGGGCTGAAGCACACGAGGGCACAGCTGACAATCATCGCTCCTGTCACCCGTTTGTACCCTGAAAATTCAGGTGAAAAATGTCATTCTTGTTAGAGAGAGAACACAGCCCTGCCACGGGCGTCCCAGGGAACGTTGGTTTAGGTTTTTGAAAGTGAGACTCGTCCAACTGTCCTGCTTTTCACCATATCAAAATTGACACAAACCAACCAAAAGAAATTAGTCTCTCTGATATTCATTTTTGAAAAGACTTGGTACATTTCTGCTGTTCGCCTGTTGTAACAGCAGCCATAACCAAAATAAATTTTTCAGCATATGTAATAATAATTTTAAACAGATTTCTCATGAGATACATCCCTATCTCAATAAAGAAAAGCCTTTTATCTTTTAAATACATTGTTCTGTATCCATATTTACCATCCTTCACCAAATCTATTTCATCATTGTCAATTTTTAGAATCTTCAGTAGACTATAACCAAAACAGTTAATGGGAAATAGTGATTCCTAAAAATGAACTTCTCCACTCAGGACAGGACATGACAGTAAATACTGATTTTGATGAATTCCATTTCAAAACACCCCATCCTGTGCCTTCACCTACAGCCAGTGGAGCAGCAGGGCCTGTGAGAGCCCCATCCTTGTTCCCATTTCTGCCCCAGTAAAGACAAAGGTATTGCCTTCTGCTCATATAAAATGAAGAGCAAATCCTCCCATTTATGCCAGTCTGAGCCATCTCAGATAAAAAAACTGAACCCAAAGCTCTGCTCAAATCTTGCTCCTGCTGGATTTTCTGTTCAGTTTGGCTAACACAGGAGATTCCACTCAAATAAACAACCAAATATTGATATTTATGCAAATAGAACAAGCGGCGATGTAAATTTTTGAAGTTTGCTTGTGTGTGCTTCAGAACCAATAAACAGCATTTTTACTTTGAACCTTCTATCTCAAACACTGAGAAAAAGATGCCTTTCAAGTAAACAAATGTAATTCAAATCAAGACAGTACATGCAGTGTGAAATCCTTTACCACATCATAAGGCAGCAAGTACAGTACAGCTCAGCTGTACACCACTAATGCCAAGATTTTGTAGTAAAAACATTGACAGACCCTTAATTATTATAGTGCCTCCTGGCAGTGCTATAATTAGATTGAACATAACTA
The DNA here is from genome assembly GCA_013396995.1 of Dicaeum eximium. Taxonomy (NCBI): domain Eukaryota; kingdom Metazoa; phylum Chordata; class Aves; order Passeriformes; family Dicaeidae; genus Dicaeum; species Dicaeum eximium. The sequence goes on from VWZP01006244.1 coordinate 176,350, forward strand.
TTAGTCATCATAATTAGTACACACATTCCTTGTTTAGCACAATAAAAATTACAAAGCAAGGATGCCACTTAATTAGGTGACCTGGGAATTGATGCCTACCTATATTTCACTTTTACTTTAAGTGTCCTTACCGAGATTAAATCTAATATTTATAACCAAGAATGGGTATTTATATGGCACTCCACCTGTACATAAAATCACCTGTTAAATTAATATTTATTAAATACCCCAAGGACATTTCTGAAGTTATGCCAGCAGTTCATTTGGAATTGTATTCCAAGGAAGGAAATACATCACAATTTTAGGAACTCAAGGTTAATTGCGTATTCTAATAAGTGTCTTACATACCATAAATTTTAAAGAAAAGAAAGTGCATTCAGTTAAATCCCCATCAACCTTCCTGTTCTCCTGATGGTGCCTCACTGTGCCCTAGTGAAGTGTTTGGACTCTTTAAACCCTCTGCCACAGACACTGTCTAAGGGCTCTACTAAGTAGCCACACCTTAGAGAAATGCTTTTTAATTCCGAATCTCATCCATCACACATTTTAAACAAGTGGAAATTCGGTACAAGTAATCCCTTGTGCCGTGACAACCTCCTGAATTTCACAAGCACCCTAATTCCTGCAGTGCTGACAAGCTGTCTGGGGACTTTGGTTGGATTTTGGGCCTCTGTCCTCACCTGAGAAGGTGACAGAGCAAGGTGGTCTGGGCAGTTTCCCGTTTCACAGGTCAGCCAAGGAGTTATTTGTCTGAGGCTTACTGAAGCTTGTGGTTGAAAATGGTCCCAGTTATTTGTTTCACAGCATCAGACAACGATGCTACAGAATTGTTAATTATGTTTAACAATTTTAATTGCGCTGGAGTCAGACACAGGTTTCTTGAAAAGGAAATGTGTCCCCTTTGCCAGGCACAGACAGATCACATGCAGCAGGAGACAGAGAATGAAGCAGCTGAGAGGCTGTGGTGGGCACTTGAGCTGTGTGAAAGCCCTGAGTGGGCAGAAAGTCTTTCAGGTCACAACGGACAGCTCCAGTGTGATACCACAGCACTTTGCAATAAAACTGTCGCTCAGAACAAGAGCCCACAAGAAAAATGAAGACAAACTAAAAATGTCCTTATATTTGGTATAGAAACCAATGGTGTTTTCTTGCCAGGTACCTGCTGACATTGCCAGACTCCAGCCTCCTCCCTCCAGCCCGGAAAGCTCACCACAGCACTTAGCAATCTGTTCACACCATCATTAAACCCATTATCCCTTAGTGATGGAAAAGTCTCTACAAATGCCACAGTGCCACTGCTCTGTGACAAATCCCCCTCTCTCTAAATGGCGAGCATTTAGTATTTACTATCACGGATTAATTTGAATTTAAAGGAAAAAAAAAAAAAGAAAAAAATTGCTTCTGTAGGCAGACTATGGTAAATATCAATATGTTTCATCAGAGCTCCTCTTTCATTAGTTCCAGACCAATTACAGCAACTATTTCTTCTCTGGGATAATTCATCAAGCTATTAATTAGAATATAGAAAACATGAAATTCTCTCTTACTTCCTCACTGCAGAGGACCTTCCAATCATAATTGTTACAGATAAGGAGAAAATGGAAAAGTTATTCTTTGCCACAGATTAAGAGGCTTGCTAAAAAATGTAGAAAAGTTGAAATTCAATGCACCCAGCAATAGAAAAATAATATAATACATGTAAACAATTTAGGGAACAACAATATAAGTGCAGGAACTCATTTTTTTTTACCATGACTGGTTTCCCAGTTTCTTCTACTTCATCAGACTGGCCTCCCCATGCAGGAGGTGGGGCTGGCACCAGCTCTCTGAAACAATGGAAGGGCACAGGTCAGTCTGCACTGGGTCACAGGGCACTGCCACGTTCCCTGCATAAACCCATGGTCTGCACAGACACAAGGAAACAAATGCAAACAGGGAGAAGTCATGATGCCTCAGAGAAGAGGCTGTGAGGGGCACTCGACTGATCCACTCAAACCCCACAAGCATTCGCTCTGTTTTTTTTGGGTGCACACAATTCTCATTCCTTTGTCCGTGGCCACAGCCCAGGGCACCTGAAGGGCTCAGCAGGGCAGCCCAAGGCAGCACACAATTACAATTTACAACATTTCCTCGCATCCTCCTTCCTGCATCTCCTCACTCCTGGAACAGACTGGGACTCTCCTGTCACAGCTCTCCTCTCCAGGGCCCCAGAGCAGCTTTTTGGGTCACATTGCTCAGTTCTCATTCAGAACAGGCTCTCCACTGACACTGCAATGTAGAGCAAGGCTCTGCTTCATTCTCATCTCATGATTCTGTTTCTGTTCTTTCAGGCAACCACTGGAAATCCTTTCTCAGGGAACAAGCTGCTTTTCCCTTCACATTGTCTCTCCAAAATCGTACTTTAGAAAGGGGAAAGTGGTGCCTGACAGGGAGGGCGAGGAAAAGAACAAGGAACAGCCCCACAAGCAGTGAGGATGACAAAGGAGCAGTGGTTACCACCACCTTCACTCAGCTTTATAATTTATATTTCAAGTTCAAGGTTCCAGTCTTGACAAATTCTGGAAGATTATGGGAGCAGGTGATTTGTTACGTGAGGAGACATTCTGCTCCAAAATCAAACTTGTTCAGGAAGAGTTCCCTGTCATCTCCATCAAGAACACCATTTTGCAGCTGGGGAGAACTGAATGAGCAGCAAAGACCCTGCTTTTCCACCCAAAACACATGCACTTGTTTTTGAAATATAGGAATAAAGGATTTTTCCTTAGGAAAGGTTTATTCATAATAAATAAAAGAAAAATAGTTTCAAGCTGAACAGCCTTTCAAATTAGAGCTTGACTTCAGCATTTTCCATTTTATGAGTACAGCCTCTTGCTTTTATTAAGAGCAGTTGAAATTTCAGTTTACTCGTGGTTGGATATAGTTCTTCATTCAACCCACAAAAAAATATTCAATTTATTGAAATGTTTCAGTTTCAAATCATTCCAAGCTAATATTTGTTCAGCTCAGCTAAACTGAAAACCAGAAGCATAACTGTGTTTAAATATAGTGGAATAATTTCTTCCATCCCTGTATCTATGTCAGCCTAATCAGGTCACCAGTGGGAACTGTTGACTGGTAGAAACACGAGGCTTTCTCTTTATGAAAAATGACTGACCTTGCTTTAAAGCAATTTAGTTTGTGTCAACATTGCCTTTCTCATTAAATAATAGGCTCTAAGTGGCATATCCATTCTTCTTCAGCATAGACAAGAGCTCTTCAGGCAAGTTCTGGGATGCTATTTTTAGGCATCTCATAGTAATAATCTGCTCAGTGCACTGTTTGGAGTATGTCTACAATAATTATTCCTTGTCTGCTCTGCTGTATTGGTCAGCCCCAGAGAGAGCTCATAAAAATGTTAGATTTGCACCCTTCTTGGATGCAGAAAGAATTTCAAATAAATGTAAACATTTGGTAGCACTCAGATATCTGTAAATAATACCAGAGCAACAAGTTCATTAAACATACACATCTGTCTGAAAATGCTGAACACCTTCTGCATAATTCTTCCTCGTTTAGTTGCTGAGATGACTCCTCAACCACTTCTCACTAATTCTCCCACATTTGCTATTTCCTCTATATATTACCTGGCCAGTCATGCAAGTATGGAGATGATAACACAGGTAATTTCATCTGTCAGAACCAAATGAGCAGTGAGAGGAAATGTTTGATTCATTTGTCGTTTTTCTTTTTTAATATTTCTTTTTTTCCCTTTCTTTTCCCTCCACTTTTTAATTTATTTTCTCATTATGGCCATTTAAAATCATCTCAGGCTGCTTTTGTAAGAAGGTTCTCAGTCCAGATCTCAAGGTGACATGCTTTACATTAACCCTGTCAGTATTCCCAGCAATTCCTCAGTATTTGGTGTTGTGATTACATAGCTCTCAGGAAATGTACTCCCCTGGAACTAAACATTAGAAAGATGCAAAATCAGCCTAAGAGGATCTAATAAACATATTTAAATACATATTTATACCATCCTCATTATTAGAGCAGGTCATTAAATCCTTGCTCTGTGTTTTGGCTACTAAAGATAGAGCAGAGGCTTATTCAGACTGTTCTGTAGTGACAAGTCATCTCTGCTGGGAAATCATGAGAGATATCAGTGCTGTTGGAGCACACCAACAGCTCATCAGAGCTCTTTAATGATTTATTAATGCACTCAATCTGCTGGTGTTTTACAGTGGTTATCAGAGGGCTGCAGTTAATAGTGTTGATTGTAGGGCCCAAAATCCACATGTGCCCTTTGCAACGTTCCACAGGCCAGACTGGCACTGCTTGGGCTGGACCAAAGCCTTGGCTTAGCAAACCAAAGCCTGTCTGCATCAGAGACCTGTCTCCAGCCCTCTACAGACATGATTTATAGGATCCCTTAGGGTTCTTGATCAGATGCAGTGCAGTGTCCTGTCAGTCCCCTTCCTCCAGGTGATGCTGTTAACAGCTTGATGTGTTTTGTCATTTCTAGGTTGACAACACCCAGCTCTGTGACTTTTCAAAGCTTAGCCTTGCATATGCTGTCACACCATTTCAAACATATTGAGCTAAAGCAAAACTGCTTTCACTTGAAGTCAGATAAAGAAGGTCTCTTAATGGGTCTGGGAACTATGGAATAAGCTGCTGTCTCCCAGGCTAAACTCTCTAAGTGGAAAAATAATTTAAAGCCTTGTGTTAAGAGTTAGTGTGTTACATTTGCCTCAGCGTGGTTCAGAGAAATCTGAAAGCAACGTAACACTTAAAGAAGAGATTGATTCCTGCTCCAGTGGGTCAGAGTGAGTCCCACAGGGAAGAGCAGAGCAAGGACAGAAGGGCAGGCAGCAGCCCCCTGCCCCAGCCTGGCCCCAGCCAGAGATGGGAGCAGCATCACTTGGACAGTTTAAGGGACATTACACACATTTTCCTGGAGCAGCCCATGGGTTATTCCTCAGGATTCAGCCTGGGTGGACACAGGGCTGTGCAGCAGCACAAGGCACCCTCTGGCAGCACTCAGGGAGGGCTCAGGTGCTTCCTGACAGCATCAGGGCTTCAGCCAGGTAACAGAGCTGAGAGCTTGAGCCAAAGGAGGAAATGCCAACGCCAGGGCATTTTTAGTCCCATTCCTAATAAAAATAGCACTGCTGCAATAAACCTCCCTGCTTGTGACTTCAACAGCTCCATGGCCAAAACAGGGACAGGCACAGGAGCATTTCCCAAGCCCTACCAGCAGGGAAAAGTTGGACTCTTCACTGAGATGAAGCAGAAGAAAGTGGCACAAAAGCAATGAAAGGATGAAAGAAAAGTGGGTTTGAACTGACAAGGCCAAAGCAGAAAGTTAGTGAAGCGATGTGATTTGCTGATCTCTCCAGTGTCAACAAGAATTAATCNTCTAAGAAATGAATATTTCTTTCCCCTCAAATAAGTCTCCAATCCTTTCAGTCAGGTTGAGGTCTAATAGAGGGAGGGATACCAAGGCAATAAATAACTAAAAAGACTGCTTCTAAGATTGTCAGTACTGATTACACACCAAAGCAATCTTCTAAAAAGCATGAGTGAAAAGGAGACCATAATATTTGGCAACATGAAACAAAGTTCTGATTCATTAAAGACTGACAACAAGGCCTACATCTGTTGTGTGATGTGCACATATTTATCACACTGACACTGAGTGGAATGGAAAAGTTTCCCAAGACCCAATGACTAAAATCTAGTCTATCACTTTTAAAAATAACAGTCTATTTTCTTTTCAAAATTGTTGAAGAGAATACTGCTGCTTAGATTCAGCTCCTCAGCTTTTAAAACAAATGTGAAAAGAATTTAAAAGGTTACAAAATCCTTACTGCTTGGAAAAGTTGAAGTTTGTCCAAATCCCCATGAACTGTACCTAGCTAAACACCTGTTTAATCAAATCAATCAAGTATTCAGAAAATCAAAGCTGTAGGGTACAAATTACTTCTAATCCTGGAGACATTAAAAGTCAACATGATGGTTAAATTTCTGGGGCTGAAGTCTGGACCATAAGGGCACAAAAAGTAATTGTATCAGAAAAAATATATGGAGCAAACTTAATAAAGATGCAGAGAAAACCAGAGCTGTTCTGGATTTTAAAAATGAAATAACACTTTTTCATCTCCATCTGAAACACTGGAACACCTTGTAATTATTTGCCTGAACAGTGAAGAGATGCCCATGAAAAAATGTAGCAATTGTCATTGATCCCTAGGATCTTACAAATATGTTATTTATGATTTCCAGAGCTGTGAAAGGCCTGGTGACAAAGGCATCAGTACTTACTGCAAAAGAGGGGCTACTTCTGCACCCCAATTTTTCTAAGCACAGCCAGCAGAGGTGCCTTGAGAGACTCCCTGGGCTGATTGCTGTATGGCTACAGGGGGGAAAATAAAACAAAACAGGTTTTGGTTTTGTAAGGTTAAACATAAGGTTTGCAAGGCCTTGGTGTGAGCATCAAATTAGCTCAGGCTGGAAAGAGTATATGTGTGTGCCAGTTCTTTAACACAGCAGAAACCACAAGATGCACTGCATGACCAAAATTCTGCATATGCTATTCCTGAAGCTCAATTATCTCCAGCAGAGTTAAATTATCCCTCACAAAAAAGCACTGAGGGATAAAAACAAACAGACATTCTCCCATGCAACAGAAGAAGCTGTTTGCCAGTAATGCTAGAAATTGAGCACTTTGCTACCAAATGCTTTAAAGTCCATGAATTCCTATAATTAATGGATTATGCCCTATAAATATCACTGCTGTAATCCACGTTCTCAATATTGATATAAACTTGTTTCAAGAGTATTAAGATCAGTTTGCTTTAGAAGTAAATATTTACTAATATTTCTGTAAAACCCAGCTATCCCTTTAAATATTAAAACACCAAGTACATATTCCTTTTTTCTCTGTCCCCTCCTGCTCACAATAAACTGCTGCTCGAAGAGTCCAGAAAATCCCAGTAATTCTGATGCAAAATGTAGAGACCAAATAACCAGAAGGTTTGATTTTAAAGAATGAATAAAACAGCTGAAAAGACACAGAGGTATTTTAACTGATGTTTAAGCACTCACAATATTGGAAACAAGCTATGAAAAGAAACAGAGATGTGGTTATATTTAATCTCTGCAGAATGTTTCTGCCGGTCTTATCTTCCACATAGGCAATGAATAAGGCCAGAAATAAATTCCTGAAGAAAGAAGAAAAGGGAAAATAAGATCATTTGCTGTGATTCTTTTCTGCTGTGGGAATTGTCTGTAATCTGCAGCACAGAGAAGCAAACAACCAGTTGGAGCAGCTTTTGGAGAACAGAAGCAAAACCACTGCAGGTAATCAAAGCACTGCTCCTTTTGGACTAAGAACAGAAAAAACTCAGACTTATTTTAAGACCTATTCACAGATTAATTTAAAATGTTACATTTTTAGAACTGGAGGTGTTGTCATCCTTTAAACAAAAGAGCAATCCCTTATTCCAGTTGAGAAGATATGATCTTCTTACAACACCATAAAATTAGTCAGTTCTAGTTGAATTTAATTGTTTCTTTGCTGCCATATTACTTCACATTTTTATGAGTATTAAAGAAAGACACAGAATTTGCAAATCTGAAGTTCTGGAATGATGCTGGGTGTTAGACAAACAGCTCAGTTTCCTATGCATTTTGATCTTGATGCTGAAAACCCTTGAAGGGATCACAGGATGCTACCTTCAGGCTTCTGGATCAGGCTCTGAGACTGCCTGATATTGAAGCAAAAGGATCTGGGAACCAGACAACACTTGGATGCAGAGATTTTCCCATTTCAACCCAGTGGACTTTGTCCCCAAGTAGAAACTCTAGAACTACAAGAGTACTGAAAGGATGTTGTTTGCAGGACTTCCAGAGTTTGAGCAGCCTAACCTAACACTGAGTTTAGCCCTGCTTTGCACAGGGGAGGAGACCAGGCATTGCATCACCCCAGAACTGCCTGAGCTGTTCTTCAATTCTGACATTTTGCTGTGCATTAGCAGTTCAGAGTTGCAGTTTGTATTGGTCAGATCATGACACACCCACACACACTGCAAGGCTTTAGTTCTAGATCCTGCTGGAACTCCAGCCCAGGTAGGCTGCAGATGATGTTAAACATTAAACCAGGATTACAGTCCCCAGCTGTGCACTTGGTTCTTAAAATACCTGAGAGTTTGTTTCAACTGATGCCTTCATATGGCTTTAAGAGGGGTCACAAGCTCTGTTTCTCAGCTGACCAACCTGCACAAGAGCCCATAGGGACCATCCCTGCTCCTCAGGGCACTGAGAGGCTGCAGCAAAGAGCTGGGCTCAGACACTGCCCACATCCCACCTGCCTGGGACCCTCTAAGGCCAGCACAGCAAGTTCTTCTGAACTCATATTTGCTTCAAAAGAAGAATTACTCGACAATGGTTTTGCAGCTTCTTTACTTTGAGGGTGGCAGAGCCCTGGAACAGTGCCCAGGGAGGTTGTGGAGATTCCACAAATGTATTATCCAAAAACTCTGCTGAAATTCAACTGCTATGCTGCAAGAGTAATTCAGGTCACAGTTTAAGCTTGTCACATAATTAGTTTACATTTAATCAGACTGCTGGTATGTAAACATAATTACCATTCTCAGACCTTTAATTGAAATTGTCACAGCACTACTGCAAGCTCCTTCCCTGGATCTGCTGGGATGGATTTGCTGCTCCAGACACTGAGTGGGCACGACAGGCTCTGCCACACACCAGCCCAGCCCAGGCAGGGCTCTTCCAGGCACACTGCTGAACAAACAGACACACCACCACATCCCAGCCCTAATCACAGATGTAATAAATTAAGTTCATCTGGTGTTAATCAGGCTAATTACAATTAAGCTAATGCATTACCACCAAACTCATGTATAATGGTTTTCAAGTGTGCCAGGAAAGCTTGTCTCTAATGGGATAAATCTATACAAACTACAATTTACATGCAATAGTATCAAAGACCATTTGTAACCTCAGACAGGGTCTTTTCTTCTTGAAAGAGATTACAATTCGCCTACCTGATCAGAAAATTAAAATCTTCATTTAAATTGGTGCACAGAGTTCTTTAAAATTAAAGTTGTGCCTACACCTAAGGCTTAGAAAATATCAGCCCAAGTACTTAGAAATAGTGTGTTAAGAAACATTTTTTTCCTTTTAAACGTCCATTAACATCAAATACAATAGAAGAGCAGCCCTGTACTTGCACACTTCTCCCAGATGTGCCCTCCAAACACACCTGCAGGTCTTTTCAACCTCTGAACCTCTCTCCAATTAAATATTATTAAATATTTTTAATAACTAGGCTTATACTTAGTTTTTTTAAATGCTCTCTCTAATTAATATTTTCTTCTTGATAAAATGGAGTAGCAGCATCAAAAATTCCAAAGCTGGTACTGAACTTTTACCCTCCCAGTGGCCCTTTGAACAGCAGGGATGAGGGATGTGACACCTGCCAGGGAAAAGTGAGGGTTATCTTCATTAATCCCAGCTCAGGATGCAATAGGTTGGAAACATCTCTTTTCTTTGTCTTCTCTTTCTTTTGTTTTATTTCTTTAGCTCCTCTTGTTTGCCTGCCTGTGTGGCCCACCCAGACTTGATGTTCTTTCTTGGGGCTGTGGAGTGAATGCAATTCCATTAAGAGCTGCTCAATATTTGATGAGCAGCAGCCAAATTTAGCCAGAAGGGTCAGGACAGCCTGAAGCTGAGGGGAGATAATGTACACTTGCAAATTTTACTTACATTCTCCACGAGTTTAAATTACTTTTAATGAAACATTAACAGAAGATTTGACAAATGACCCCCTGAGACTAAAAGTTTCACAGGGAACTAGCAGTAAAATTAGATTAATAGGCAAATTTTCTGCATGCAGTTTTTGCTGTTAAACAAAAATCTTTTTACTACTTAATTTCTCCTTATTATCTTATTATGCTACACTCAGATCAGTCTCCCCTGTGCAAATAACACTCATTATTTACTCCCTCTTACTTGCTAATGTCAGAGTGTCTCTGCCCTAATTCCTTTCAGGAAACTCCACATCCTTCAAAAGGCATCTCCAGGATCCTGCAGAGCAGCAATAAAACTAAGTAATATTTCTCACAAATATTTAACACATTCAGAGTATTTCCTTTGTGCTTCCATAGCAGATGAGAAGCCATGACTCCAGTGGCTGTGTAAAGAGTCCATCCCTCTGATTGTCACCTGGCAGTGGTTTGAAGAACAAGGCTACAGGAAGTGTTCCTGTGCAGTTTAATTAACAGACCATTTCTGCTCCATCAAACATCTGTGCTCTGGCTGGCACACCTAAACATGTGAATGAAATAGGTGAGCTACTTTCTCCAAAAAGAGCAATCCTGTATTCTGTACTGGGGCTCCTCCTATAGCACTAACAACAAACATTCCATAGTTATGGACCTAAGGCTTTAGCTCCTTGTGCCAGCAATAACCATTCTTGACCACTGGCTTCTTCACAGACCAGTTTTGCCACTGTTTAATGTAAATTTTCTGGATAGATTCATCAGGCAACAAAGTGAGCTGAGTTCTAGGTTATTGCAAGGTGAAAGGGAACACAACCCCTGGCTGATGGCCAGGAGTAAGTTGCAGATCTCACTGTTAGTTTTGGCTTTAAAACAAAAATAATAGTGTCAGATTCTTCTACCACAATGGCTGAAAGTGGGTTCTGCATTAGCTCAGCCCCAGAAACCTCCCCGAGGTCAGTAAGGGGGTTTGCTGCTATCTCAGGTTTCTTTCACCAGGGCTCTCAGAGCATGTTGCTATTTTCTATTACAACAAGAACTCTGATTGCTTCTGCAGCCAATTAGTTGTGCTCAAAGGGAGCAAGAGCTGCAGGAATGCCTCACTTGATGTTAGAACATATTGTAATTAGGTTTTCAGCCCTAATCACTGGGAAGGATAAAAACTTCCTTTGCAGTTTATAAATGCCAGTATCAGCAAACAACATTTTGTTGCATAAGTAATTCATGTGATTGACACTGGGGTGGGCTTTTTTTGTGAATGAGAATTTCATATATTTGGAGTTGAGTGAATTATGTCCTGAAGAGCATTTCATAAACGTTCACTTTTCGAACCAGCAGCACAATTTTGCTGATCATGGCCCAGTGACAGATACCTTACCCTGCCAAGTCCAGAAGAAAATTCCTGGTGAAGATTAGCCCATTAATCTCTTATGTTTGCTTTATACCAGCCTTTGCTGGATAGGGGGACCAAGAGGTCAAGAAAAGAAGCTCAAACAAGTATTTTAATTGTATGAAAAAAAAGAATCATCTTCATAACATTCATCCCTGTTACTAGTAAGAGCTATCAGAAACCTCCGCAATTTTCCAGGAGACTCTGCAAGTTTTACATCTCGTAAATTTGCTACAATTCAAAAGAATAAAACCACTTATGACATTAAAAAACTCTTCAGAGGAATGAATTCTGATTTCTACTCTCTTTGACCACGTAAGTGTAGGCACTAACAATGTAAGTGAGTTTGTCCAATTTTTCTTGGAATAAATTCCCCAAATCTGCTATTGCGAAAATGATCAAACAACATGTTTCAGCTTCTTTCAGTTTTTCTTAAATTGACAGTCTACTACTGAAAGGGAGAGACTCATGAAGAAAGGTTATGCTTCCACAACAGAGGTTTTCCAAACAGAAAATCACAGAAAAAGTTATACTAGCTCTCCCTAGAGGGAAGATGGGATGCACTTGGGGAAAAAAAATCTTCACCAGTGGTAAGGAAACAACTAATCAATGAACTCAGTCCTGCTCCAGATTTTCTGATAAATACATCATTAGCACATGCTCTAAATAAGAAAGTAATCAAGAAATAAAGCTGTCAGCTATTTCTTCTCCTTTCTTCTTTCTTTTTGTCTCCCTACATCAAATTAAGTCATAAAGCTGTGCCAGGTTTCTGTGCTCCTGGAGGGAAGGTGAGGCTAGGCGGAGCTGGCTGTGCCCACTGCCCAGGAGGTGATTAAGGGGCACCAATTAGCAGCAGCTGTGGAATTGAGAGGGACACTGAGGAGCAGGGCTGATGGAAAAGTCAGCTTGAGAGGAACCAGAGTTTGTCCATGAAACAGCCCCAGTGGCACAGGGTGTCATTTCCTCTTCTGTCCCCAGCTCCTGGCACTGCAGCTGTCCCACACACCCAGGGACTGAACGTGGGTTGTCCCCTCTGGTCCCCACTGTTCCCTGGAGGGCAAAGAGCCCCTGGGTGTGCCCCAGGTGACACCACACCCCAACAATTCTCCCTCTTCCATCGGGATCCTGGGCAGTGCTGGCACCTGCAGGCCCTGCAGCCATGCTGAGACTGGCAGCCACAGCCCGTCACTAATTTATCCCATACTGAAATATAACCCTAAAAAAGTGAGTTAAGCACAGGTGTTACACCTCCCTCCCCTTTCCCTCCCACCCTGCTGTGGCCACTGCGCTGCTGCGATCTGTTTACCCACCCAGCAGAATCACCAGGGCGCTCAGAGTTAAAGCTCACAGAGAGGGAAGAGCTGGAATTTAACCAGCACATTTCCCCCTCCCGACACAGCCACAAGCCGTGGGAGGAGCTGCAGCCTTCAACACCTTGCGGCTGCGAGACATCACAGCCTTCAGAGCATCACTGGAGCAGCAATCGGATACCGGCGTTATCAGAGGGCCGGGAAGCAAATGACCAAATAATTGCATCTTTGTCAGCGCCATTTGACTCCTGGCAGGAGTGCTGCAGGTGATAATTGACGCTGTCATCATGTGAACAGCGATTTTCTGTGGGCACTAACGTGGGACAGGTGCTGCTCCGAGCCAGCCCCATGCAGCAGCCGGGCCGTGCATCGGTGGGATCGGGACTGCTTCCCTACGAGCGCACGGCCCGTTTGGCTGCACACACAGCCCAATTTCGAGTGACTGGTGTTAACTCAGTCGAGGAGAGAGCAGATTGGCCTTCAAACATTCACCAGGAGCCTGCAGATGCTGTGAGAGGAGCTGAGTTTGGGATGTGGGGATGGGGGATCCCGGCTGGGACCGCGGCCCCGAGCATCCCAAACCCCCCCAGGGAGAAAGTGTGTGCACTCCTACAGCCCAGGACTGGGGACAGGGGTATCAAATCCTCTCCACTAAAATTAATGTGTTTATTGAATTAACTTATCTCAGTGCAGTACCTAAAAAATGTTGATCCGGAGTCTCTGAAAGTCTGTGTGCTCCAATTCACAAAACCAGGAAAGTTTCATTGATGTAAATGGTATCTCCATAAAGCAAAGTACCCACACAATAATTCCTACAGGATCAGGGCCTCAGTTAAGTACAGTAACTCTTTAGCATGCCATTTTATCAAGTAGTTTATCGATCTTCAGCTATAATTCATTAAAATTATGTTTAACATTTTTTTTCCTTTTTACACAAAAATCAATGGTGATTTGAAGAAAAACAATCTGTTCCTCCACAGACACACAGAAATACAGCTTCACCAAAAAGTGAAATCCAAGAAATCCAGTGTGAAGAGAATAAGGAGGTCTAACTCATATGGTAACTGCAGGAAGGAAACTAAAATAGCTTATTCTGCTGGTTATTTGGGGCAAGGTCCAAAAGCTGTGATTTACATCAGACCACTTTATACACTTAAAGGGCGAGTATAAACAGAGGAAAAAGGTCCCCATGGAACAGACACTTGCTGTTTTAAAAGTCATTCTTAAAGCAAAAGTGTGAAATGGAAATCACTGCCAGTTATAACTATGGTAAAGTGAAAAAAAAAAAAATTAATGACCCGAATTGCTCAGGCGCTATTACTAAAGTTCTGTGTTGACTTTATTTGAATGCTTCGGCATTCAAGCACCTGTTTGAAAACCAAATATTAAGCCTTCATGTTCAGTTATTTTTGAATTTATTAAGTGCCTGTTCAGGAATTATGCTTGTGCCAAAGTGAAAATTAACCCAGTTCTCTGAGGTAATACTGTATTTTTATGGCAGAGAAATCTTTTTTATTTCCACAAAATTGAACTACGACTAAAACCTGCAATACAGAACAGGCTAAGAAAGCCACCAAAATAACTAACACATATAAAGAATAAGTAAATAATTGCAGTTTTTAAAATGAAAAAAAGTGTTCCTGGTAGCTGTGTCATTATTTAGAAAGGGAGCTGTCCTAAAACCCAGCTGCTTTATAATCTAATGCAAAGACAAAAATCATTGCTCTGGGAGAAACAAAAGTTTTCCTGAGCTACATTTCTGCAATGTTTTGTTTCAATCATCCTCCATTTGAATATCAGATGATCTAACAAATGCAGTTTCACTTGCCAGATTTCTGTCTGTGTGTAGAAATTAAAGCAGCCAGGCACTGCAGCATCAACAGTGTATGTGCTGCTGGAGATCTGCCTGTAGGGGAAGTTTCTGACATATTCTGATTTTAGTCTAGAAAACAAGGCATATAGGAGAGGGCTACATTGTAAAGAATTGCTCAGTCTCCCATCATTAATAACAATCTTAGATTATCAAAAGAGATAAGTTAAAATTATTTAACTTCATTTAGCCTTGCAGAGAAAACCAAACTCTGTCACATGTTTTCAACACTGTCCATGTAAAGGCATTGAGAGCATAATTAATAGTTCAAAGTGCTGGGAAAATGAGACTAAATTAAAGCAAGAAAAATTGTCATGGGTTCACACGCATCTGTAGAGCTAAATCTGGTTGTTAGCTTTCAAATGCTGGTTAAGTATGAACTAAATGTTAAAAATAAAGATCACAGAAGCATCACAAGATCACAAACAACACACAAATTCAAACTAAAAAACTAGAAAACACCTTAACAAATTTCATGCAGGAGCTTCAAACGTTACACACAGGGTGGTTGTTAGGATTTCAAAATCTAAACCTCGAATAAGACAAGAATAACAACATCATTCCTCCTCACTGAAAGAGTCTGTATTGTCTCATTAGTACCACCCCAGCATTTCTATCCAGTTTCATTTCCTGGGAAATTTATCAGAAAGGACAGAGCATGGGGAAGATGTGAACAAAACCTTACAGCAGGGATTAGTACAGAAAAAGGATGACAAGCTGAAACTCGTGATATAAGAGTTGTAGTGAAATAAAACCTATTAATACAGCAGCAAGCATGTTGTTTGTCGTTGTTTTTCAGTGCACAGCACTAAAATCCCACTCTACTGAGCAAATGCTTTGTGCTGTTTTCTGACTGCATTTCTGGCTGTCAGTTCTGCTGCTCTGTCTGTAGGAATTGTGGAAGATGCTCTGTATAACTGAGTGGGTGTTATCCACCACAAGGCATTCCCAGCACTTCCACAGCAGAGGATATTGCTCTCTCCAGTATGACAGCACACAGACTCAGGTGCCTGGGTGCAAAGTGATGGAGCAGGAGCACTTTTAGCCTGGCATTTTAGGAATGAGAGAAGTGTTCAGAGGAGGGAACATATCTAATAAAACCAATATAGCTGGGAAAAAAAAATAATTGTGGCACAAAGCTCCTTCCACTGACAGCTGGAAAACTGAATGAGGTTTCTGGGATGCAGTTTGTACTTTACTAGGAATAAAGGATTAGGTTCTAAAAAGATAATGTACTTCATGCCAGCAACTTTGTGCAGTTGCTCACAGATCTGGGCAGAACAGTAAATTACTGTCAACTTGTAATACTCTGGTGTTGGAAGATGGGAAAATGTGATTGTTTCTCTTTTCAATAATTGTTTCACGGTGTGAAGCTGGAGTGTCTCCAACTCCACCAAGCCTAGAAGTACACACAGGAAACAACCTACTTATCCAAAGGTTGAGCTGAACCTGTGAGAAAAGCCATCCAGTGCTAAAACAGAGCTGCAGATATCTTAAGCTTTGGGAAAGCAGCAATGTACGTGTTCAGCATCAACTCTGGGGTGGACCAAACCAAAAATCCAAGAACTGCACAGCTCCAAAGGCAGCAAGCTCAGAGTTAGGCTCCAGCTGCAATGACCTTGCCCATATTTACAGGCAGTGCTGAGGCCCCTGCCCATTGTCATGTGAGATCTGAGAGTGCTGTATCACACATGGGCATCATCACTCCTTCCCCAGAGCACTGGCACTTATAATCCCATCAAACCAACCTCACTTCACTGAGTTTGATTTTGCTTCTGCTTTCATCATTCAAAATCAAATGGGAATGACAGACTGACAGGCCTTGTGAGCACACACAGCACAGCACAGCACAGCCAGAAATCTCCTTTTGAAGTGTTCAGTCTGCTCATTACAGCAGGAAGCAGCAGCCCTGATCATGTGCTGCATTTGAGCAACCCTGTCCACATCCAGAGATGCTCTGCAAAGCATCTGACATGTTCCCCTTGTTTAGTAAAAATGAATGTACACAACAAGAAGCCTTCCCTCAGTGCCTTTCATTTCTCTATAGACTTGTCTCAGCGTTTCCTTTAAGAAGGCAGAAGAAGCACAGGCAGCAATGCAAAAGGTACTTTCTGGCCTTATCATCAGTGTTTTATTAAGAAATCAGCATATTAGCTAGCCAGTGATGTCACAGACTTCAGAAACATCCACCCAACCTAACAACTTCTTCCTCCCATTCTAGCAGCAGCATGAGAATTCTTCATCAGGGGTTAACCAAGCTGGGGGAGAGCAGCTTGTGCCAAAACAGGAATGACAAATATAAAAACCTCACATCACCAGGTGACCACACCTTGCTGCTGCTTCTAGATGTGATTCCTAAGGAGAACAAAGCCAACCACACTTGAAAAGCCCATGAGATGTTCTCATTAAATGAAAAATGCAAAATCACTTGGGTTATCTTTTCCTGAATTAGACTTCCCTTGAAAACAACTATATTAATTTAAAAATAACTACAAAGCAAAGTATATACCTTTTGGGTCTTTTTGTCCTTTGGGGAACCTTTTTCAAACTTCTATTAAGAAAAACCAACCAATTAAGAACTACCCAACATCAGCATTCCTTGTCCTATTCTCATCAGCATTCCATATGCAGGCAAGCCCTCTCCTGCATTACCTTGGTGGGGCAAATCCAACTGTCTCTGACATTTTGAGGAGCTGCAGGGTAACAAACTCCTCCCCACAGGGCAGATTTTGAGTTAAGATGTGCCTGAAACTGCTAAAAATGCACACAGTGTATTTTCTGAAATCAGTACAGAAGAGAGTCCAGTATTATCCAGGTGTCTGAAGCACAGGGTCCTCCATGCCCTGACAGTAACAACGTGCAAAGGCACCAGGCAAAGCAGGGAATGGCAGGGATGTAACACAGCCTGGCAACCTCGGGGAGTCACTCAGGAATTCTTCCCTTCTTACCTGCAGACTTGTTGCTGTGAGCCTCCCTGCAGGTAAAATGCCTCAGTTCTCCAGATGGAAGCAAAGGCACCTCCACCAGCTGATCTCAACAGGCACCTCAGCTGAGCAAATGCTGCAGCAGAGTTTTTTAGTGCAGAGCAGACGTGTCATAAAAACAGGGGCATGAGGGAAGGCTGGCCAGGTTGAAGTGCATAATCCATAAACTGTATTTAAATCAAAATATTCAAGTTTTAATTTTGCATGTGTGCAAGAAATCAAATCCATAAGTGCTTTCACAACAGCCACTGAAATGAAGCCTTGCTTGTGCTCTGAAATGCACAACAACCTGCTTGCAATGGAAATGATGCAACATCTTTGTACAAGTACTGGGTTTACAAATTATTATTATTAGGCTTGAAAACTCTGCCTTTGATCAATGGGTTTTTCTCTCAACCACTGGCAACTTGGTGCAAGAGAGATTAAAGACATAATTAACACAGGCTGTTCCATCCAAAGAGTCAGACACGTGGTGTGCAGAGCCAGACTGAAAATCTTCCCGAGGCTTGAGCATGTTCTGTGCTTCCACCACCACCACTAACTGTTTACAATTCTGGTTCTACTCTCCATCCCTCACATCCTCAGGTAGAATCAAACCAATCCTCACTAGTTTACCACAGAATCCCTAATGCACAGATCACCTCTCATTCTAAGGCCAGTGACTCTCATGGAATAGAACAACTGCATCCTAATAGAGCAAGTGGAATAGAAGAGTCACTCACAAAAGCAAAATTTAAAGCAATCAAATAGTGTCAAGGGGGAAAAAAGGAAAAACCAAATCCTAGTATCCCATCAGAAAGTTAGAAAAAGTTTAAAATCGATTACATGCACTACACTTTGAAAGATTCACAGGTCCTGGTGAAGGCTACTAACTGATTCCTTGACATCTGTGAAGTTAATCAATGCTTTTAGCCAAATTATCTACCCAGTGTTTCTGTAAGTGATAATGTGGTGAGCATTATCATCTGGGGCTAAACTCAGCTTCACCACAACCTTCTTGATGCTGTAGAAGAGACCTTCATGACTGGAACACTCCTCCTACTACACCTCAGCACTGCCAGTAGCCTTCCCCTGAGCAGGACCAAGGCTGGTGACAATGTTCTGCATGGACTGGCTACCTTGTCACCCCCTCTTTCCAAGGGGTCACAGCCACTGGGATGGCCTCCATCTGTAAACCCCTTGGTGTAATAAACCTAAGGAATAGGTACATCTGAAAAAACTTTAAACCTGACTTGAAAGCACGAGCCAGATCTTCATTCTTTATGTCAGAGCTGCACAACACAGCAGCTATAATCCAAAGGAAAATCATATTTGCTTAACACCTATTGATTATTAATCCATTCAAGAATAAGAGTAATCTCAACTGACAAGATAGTGCCAAATCAAGAGTCAGCCCTGAATGCTTAAAATGCTGCTAAAGTTTTGTTCAGACAATAACACAGCACATCTAAAAAGAGCAAGTAACACAATGAGATAATCATTAATCCAAACTAAAAGTGCATGTGTATAATAAACATTAAAAGGGCATGCATTGATCCATATATTAATCAGATTCATACCCACAGACCAATTTTTCTCTCTCTGGGGTGTGAAGAACAAGGCTATGAATCATATTGTGAACATTTAAGGATCACACTTGAATAACCTAATTGTGTACTGCAATGATAGGATGAAAAGAAACTTAATCAAACCCTGAACTGTTGTTAGGTTTCATCCTCTTAAATACAGTCCTGTGGCATGATGGTAATAAATTATTTGGATGGCAAAAAATGTTGGTTTACCTTATTAATATTCTGAATCTCATCCACCCATTTTCTTCATGCTTCATCTCTTCATCTGAATAGAAAAACACAATTACAGAGAAAAACATCGGGGTTTAATGCAAGTTTTGTTTCTTTTTTGTTGCAAATCATGCAAATATATACTTTTTATAAATTTACTGCCTAATAGAGGAACTGGAGTTTTGCTACACGTGAAAACTGTCAGCTGATCTTTAAATATTTATCTTTTAATTCCCCTGGTAACATGTACTTGGAAATGTTTTCATAAATACATCGATAACTGTCTTGTACAGCTCATTAAGGAAGCTTTTTATCCTTTAGTGTAATAGTTCAGTTTACAGTTGCCTGTGAATCACTTTTATGGCCCTCCATTAAGCACGCCCTTCAAACTACAATTATTTGTCAGATTTTGTATATACGGAAGCAATCACCACAGAAACAATGAAAGCTGAGAAGATGCATAAACACTTGGAGCCAGACCTTGGCTCATCTCCAGCAGTGATTCCCTCCTCCAACAGTGTCTCCACAGGGAATGGGATGCACTTTGCCAGACTCACCCACGCAGGGCAGGAGGGTTGTCCACGGGGCAGGGTGGGCATGCTGGCTGTCATTCACCAGGATGGGATGCCCTCAATTCCCCCTCAAATCCCTCATGAGCCTTCCTCTGAGCTCCCAGGACATCATTCTCTCCCCTGTTGGAGTTTTACAGCCCCCCCCCCCCTCNGAGGAGGGGATCTCCTCCACTTGGTGCTTCTTGCCCAACCCAAAGCCACGAACACCAGCAAGCTCCTGCTACAGAAAAAACTGACTTACAGGAATGCTGCCCTTTCATCTAATATGCCAAAGTTATTTTTACTTCCTAGAACTATTTCCTAGTAAAATATAGACTTAGATAAATAAGTGTATAAATAGAGAGTTTGAGAGTTGTATTTTTTTTTCCCTAGTGCAGTAAGTGTTGTATATCGGCTCCTGGAGTGCTTCCTTCAAGATTTAGTCTCCTGGAAATCTATTCCAGAATCCTATTGTTTTGCCCTAAGCATGCCCAAGGAGCTGAGGTGTAAGAACAGATTAGATTAACACAATTAATCCTCTGATTGCATTCTGTCTGAATATTCTGCTGCTGAAACATTAAATATTTCACTGCCAGATCTCCCCTTGTACAAGGGCTGTAGGTCACAAGAAGTTAGCTCATGTTGTCTGCTGCAGCTAGAACTCTGCTTTTCTGCATGTGAGCCTCCTGAAGCAAAATGCTTTTGTAGCAATACAAATTACATCTTAACAGACACAGATGTGCCTTCTGCCACAGCTGAGCATCACAGACTGTTTCTTCTAGTGTCAAATCAACTCACGGCTAATGTTATAAATACCAAAGAATATTCATAAGGATTTTCCAGATAGTGCAAAATACCACTGCAGTTTAATGGGACAGAATGGTTACCTTATTAAATGAGATATGGGACACTGATCAGTTAGCTGCAAGGAAAAATAGTGTTAAAATTTTTAGCAGTACTGGAGAGAGATAGAACAAGTTTTGTTCAGTCACAGCACTGAAGACAAATGGTGATGGATGTGGTGGCTGGTGACAGCTGCATTGTGCCTCCCTTCTGATATACCTGATAAATTTCACTGCTCCTCACATGTTCAGGAAGGCAGCAATAATGGATAACAAAACGTAGAACTGGAGAACAAAGGAAAAAGCTCATTCAAAAGTGAAAGAAAACTTATCTTCTTATCTTCTAAGGAGTTTTCTTGCTTGATTCAGCCACCTTATGTGATGTCTAAAAACCGTTAAATCCAAGATTTATTATTATAAATTCCTGCTAAATGTGTCACATCCAAGAGACCATTAATGTGTTTTTAAACACTTTGACATCCAGTGCTGCCACAGCACATATTATTTTAAATACATTTTCTTGTCACTCTTGAGTAGGTGGACAAAGAGATTTCCTATTGTGACACATCTCCAACTACTGTACCAGTAGCCTTTTCTTTCCTGAGTCCTGCAACAATTTTTCTAATTACTGCTAATGTGCTTTGAGGTACTGCAGAGAAGTGATGCCTGTCACTAACAGCTGCTGCTAACAGAATATTTTTCAATAGCACGAACAGGAGCTTTGAATCTTGGGAGATATTAAAAGCTTTCATCTGGGCTCCAGGATTCCAGCAGCATTTCAAAGCACAAAAACTCCGCACCCTTTGCTCGGTACTGTAGAAAACAGGGATCTCTCTCAAACTCAGAAATGGAGCAGTGACCCAGCACAGACACAGCTCAGAAGGAGAGGTGCTGGGGAAAGCAGAGGCAGGATCCTGGAGCATGTTGGTCCCCTGGTTCTCTTTGCAGATGTTAACAGCACATTGGCCAAGTCCAAAAACCTCCAAAACTCAGTATCCCAGCAATGAATCAGGACTAAGACCCAGCAGTGATTTTTGGCACAGCCAAAAATGCAGGCATGTGCTCTTGTATAAGAAAATGGTTTTATGCTCCTTGCTCAGTTGTTTACTGAAGTGAACTTACTCTTGTGACACAAGACTCTTCTCCACTTCATTTTCACTTTGTCCATCTCTGGCTCTGGCTGGATTTTGTCTCTAGGACAGATGTTAGCCTTCACATGTGACTAAGGGGGGCAGCACAGGGGGAAAAAAGAAAATCTATAACCAGCAACTAAATTCAACATGTCAAGCACCCTGGAAGACGGCAGACATAGACCCAAAGCTGCAAATTTCTTCAATTATTGCAAGGGGGAAGGAGAATGTGTTTGTTCTGTATGTTCAGATATTACACACAAGCTCAATGAGCTATAAATATCTAGAACAATTAAGAATTAACCAAGCAGTTACTACATATCAACTAAAGGGATTTACTTTCTTCTAGAGTAGTTAAGAGGAAAAAAAAGCATCTGCTTTGGTTTGTGTGCTATGCAGGATGAGTTCCAGAAACTTTATACACCAATGTTGCTATGAAATAGGTCACTGCACAAGCCAGCAAGAACAATCAATGCACTTGTGAGCAGCTTGTACATTATTTTCCACAGCAATCCAAAAATGAAATGTCACATGCACAGACTTGTTTATTGCTTAATTCACTCCCACAGCCTCTGCTCCTGATGTGGCAGGTGCCACTATATAAAGTAGCTTATCAATCCCTCTAGGGATTGATCTGCTTGTTTCACTAAAAGTAGGAACATTAACTGGGTTTTTTTATACCTTCCTCAGCATCTGAGAAACATTTTATTCCTTACACTACATAAAACAATTAACACACTTGCACTGCAGTGAAAACTACAGGTTGCAGTGGTACAAACACTCACCAGCTCCTTGCAGCCTTAAATTCAGGGAGCTTTAATCATACATTCCTGCTCAGAAACCAGCTGGCTGCTGGCATGATCTAACTGGTAGTTTCAGGTAATACCAACCCAAAATATTTATTATTAAGGTCTGCAAGTTCAATGTGAAACCATTATCACAAGTTTTCTTCATTCTCTGGAGGCTGGAGAACTGGCTGTAAAACACTGAAAGTTCAATTGAACCTGCAAAGCAGAGACATATAGTACAACACAGAAACATCAGTTCAACTGTATCTGATAGATATAATCAGATCAAGGACTCTGGTTTATGTTAACTTGCACCAAAAAAAACCCAAATAAAAGAAAATAAAGCAGCTATTAGATTCAGCTTCCCATTTCTACAAGATTAAATATACTTTGGGTTGTCTTGACAAGGTATTGCACTGCAAACCTTAAGTTTTTGGGGTTTTTTGCCTGGAAAGTATAAATATCAATGTAGAAAATGAGCATTAGTAATGAGATTTATTATCAATATTCTGACCCAGAATATCTTTTTACATGTTATGAAATCTTCCTACCTAATCACTCCATTTTGTTTCAGCTGAATTTGTTCTTCTTTATTTACCAAATCACTAAATAGATGAATCAATCCACACATTCACCTACTTCATAAGGCTGTTGGACATAACCTAATTAAAGGCTTGGTAAATATCTTATCCATCCTCCCTCCAATACAACATCACTCCTAGAAAACTATTTGTTACTGCTTTCTCCCATTAATTTTTCATGTGTCAAGCCTCAGGTCTTTTGAGACCAGCTTTTTATCTAGATAATCACTTTGTTAAAGTTTTTCCCCAAATATTGATTTCATCTTTCTTTCCAATTTATCTGGTTCTCCTCACTGTGCTTCTTTATGTCTCCCCACCTGCAGGAGAGAATGGCAGTCACCAGCTCCGAGCTCATCTCACACCTGAGCTGCTCCTACCCAAGTTGTGCTGGCTTAGAGACTTCACAAGTTTCTCAGTAGTTTAAAAGAGTTCTGATGGGCCCTGGTTTGCTCATCTAACACTTAAAGCATTTCAAACCCTGCTCCAGGAGTGGTAATTTCCTTCTGAAAGCAGCACTATCTTGTATTAACAATGAATCTGACCACTAATGGCTGAATTTTAAACGAGCAAAGTAACAAGTACTGCCTTGCAATGCCCCTCTGCACTTTAGGGCAAGGACTGCATTTTAATTTATGGTCATACATCAGTGTACACAGGGCTGCATTAAAGCATGCAAAATGAAACCTTGGTAATGGGACTTCGCTTCCTGTTCTGGCATTTAAAAAGTCCTAGTAGAGGTAGAAAGAGCTGCCCACCAGTTTTTGTGAAAATCACTGCTGACAGGATCTATTGCCCTGCCCAGACTCCACAGCCTGCATGATCCCTCTGTTTACCATTTCTGAGAAAAGGCTGGGTGTCTTCCCACTACACTCCACTTCCACTTTTCTAACATATTCCAGTCGTGGAGTTTCCCATGGAAAACACCTTCCTGGTATTTTCCCAGCTGGAAGGTCACAAAGCAAATGTCCTCTACTTGTGCCAGGTGAAAATTCCCTGCAGACAGGCAAGGTATCATTAACTGGACAGCACAGACACTGCAGCTGCTGCAGGGGTGCCACAGGATCTGGCAAGGGGGGGAAAGTGCCCCAAAGAACAGCCCTGGCTTCCAGGGACCAATCTTCCAGAGTAGCAAAGGCAGTGCAATCCTGTGTCACCTCACACTTCTGGGTTCTAAAGGGTAGGAAATGGGACCTCCAAACAAACTTTCCATTTGTTGTTCATCCTGGGCTAAGCCAAAGCCTAAATATAGCAGTGTCCAGCAAACAGACTGATACCAGCAGTCTCAGTGACTTCAGTTACCATGGCACCTCCCTGCAGAGTCCCATCCCATTGCATCTGCTGCAAAGGGGTGACTATTGGGGCTTTCAGCTTTGTCTACTCTCACTCTTATGAGTTATAAAGCAAAAAACCCAGGTAAAACCTCAGAATATGCCTATATTAACACACCAGGCTTCCTGGAGTTTCCTAGAATAAGCTTGTGAAATGCTTGTGTGGTGTTAATCCCTTTCCATTTAAATAAGGCAAATACCACCCTAAGATATTTGAGCCTACATTTACCAAGTTATTGGGATTTCTGGCCATCCAAATGAGGACACTGAAAGTGAATCCCTTCCTCCAATTGCTGAGTACACAGTGATGAGAAGTCATCTTCTCATCACTGGAACTGCTGAGCTGAGAAGCCAAAACCAACAAACCTGCAGAGCTGCCAGTCACCAGAAGCAACAGCTGGGAAGGAAACAAGAATGAAATCAATTCAAACACCCCAATACCTAAAATATGTTAGTCCCTAACAAAATTATTAATGAATAATGAAGGCTTAGAAAAAATACATCGAAACAGACATCATTTAAAGGGCGACTAAAGAATTAAAAGTATTTAGCAGTTCTCTGAGTGGGAGACTTGCAAATCTAACCAAAAAGAGTGTGACTAATTCTAATTTCAGACATTCATATTTTCAGTGTTTTTAATAGCTCGTTTTCACTCCCACATACAGATGCTTCTCAAGCATCCTTACAGATTTAGTAATTCATAGCAGCAATCTCATGGAGTTACAAGCACACCAGGGTTTAAAGTCACACCCATGCAACAGGAAAACACCTTAGAGCAAATTATCTCAGCCTGCACCTCAAGTGGCTTTACTGACTTTAGGATTCCATGAAGTAAAACTTTTGTTCAATTAATATATTCCCAAACCTCACTTTATATTTCTTCTTTTTCATTTCACAAAAGTTTCGGTGCGGCTTCTTGAATAAAATAGAAAATCAAGATCTCCCTGCAGGACATGGGGCTGGTTAAAAACCAAATCCCATTCAGAAGTTCCTGAAGGAAAACTCTGTGCATCCCTGTGACTTAGTGAACCCCTAGGCCTGCCTGGGACTCATTCACAGAGTCACAGGTGGCTCTTTGGCCAGTGGTTAAAACTGAATTTAGGCTTCTTATAAATTGGAGCATGTTCTATTTACTTGACAGTAAAAGACAGATGACATTTTCCAAACTATCTCAGGTGACCTTCTTGCCACACATCATAGCAATAACAAGGCCAGATTAAATGCTCACTAGGGGCTCTGCTTTTCAGAAAAAGCAGTTTTTGACAGAACCTCCTGGCTGAAATCGGTATTACTTGGCAGCAGCCAGCACCACTGGTTATCATTACAGGTGTGAGGGTTCAGGTTCTCTTGAGTGGCTTTAGCTGCAAATCTTTAGGAACAGGGAAGCAAACCCCCCTGTGGTGGCTGAGTACACCCCTGTACACTCTCAGAAGCATGGATGGCTGCACCAAGGCTGGTGATCAGTCCCAGAGGATGATGCCAAGCCAGGCTGGCGTTGTTCAGGAGCTCCTCATGACCTGGTGGTGGCCTTTTGGACACCTGGTTGTGGCACAGTTCCTCTGTCAGGGTCTTCTGGTTAAGCAAGGCTGCCCCTCCCCTTGGCACACCTTCCCCTCATCCCATCACAGGGAAGGTGTCCCCTGAAGCTCCCAGACACTGGTAGCCTGGAGCTGCTCCAAATCACTACAGCTGGGAGCAGCAGGTAATTTGCAGGGAGCAGGGAAGTGCCCACAGGGAAAGGGGGACTGAGAAGAGCCATCCCTATGCTCCTTCCTGAGCATCTACACACAGAGCCCTGATGCTGAAATTAAGAAATCCCAGCTCTCATTACTCTCTCTGGCACAATTCAACTCCATAGCAGTTGCATTTTCAACTATATCCACAGTGTCCTGTTTTTCCTCCTCCCCTTTATTTCACCTTTTCTCCACAAAAGAAAGCTGAAGCCCCAAAGGAAAGCAGAGCCAAGAGAACCTCACAACACCCCCCCCCACCCTCATCACAGACATTTGTATGTGAGCAACTGCTAAACACTGGCTTAGCTGGGAGCCCCAACAGGCAGAATCCTTCCCACTGCTTTTCCTTATGCTGTTTAACATCACCCAAATAATATTGACATTTTTAAGCCAAGAAGAATGGGGGCCTGGGCAGGCATTTTACTCTAGGATCAAACATGAACCAGACATAATCCTGAGCCTTCAGAACATCAACCTCTTTCCATCAGCTACCTGAGCAGCAAACACATGTAGCTGTAATCCTTGCCTTACACAATCTAAACCACCAGGGTTAATCTGCTGTCAGCCTCACGTTGGGCATATCGTGGCTGAAATACATCCTGAATGCATGAGAAACATTCTGCAGAAATCTGAACTGCATATAGTGCTGGAGCTGAGCTTGTAGTCATGTCTTTAAATTAATCTTTTACAGAATGACAAGCACTATAAAGAACTTAGTGATGCTGCAATGTAATGAGCAGTAGTAACCTCCTGGAGGAACACAAGCAAGCCACCTGCCTCATTCTAAAGAACTGTTTAGCAATTCTTTTCCAAAATTACAATTGACCCTCTACAAAACAAACAAACAAACAAAAAAACACCACCACAATACCTATGAAACCAAACAAACCCCAAACAAAACAAAACAGAAAATCGACCAGCCTAAAATAAGTACAGCAGAGGAAATATGTGTTTGGCATGACAAAATCTTCAACTCCTTTCAATTCCTAAATGAATAAACACTGGGGAAAACTGCAGCTCTCTTGTCCAAAAAAATATGAAAAAAAAAAAGTTTAAGTGTTGAAAATGAGGACTTGCATCAAACAAAATACACAAAATTCTCCCTTTAACCTATGCTGGAGGCCACAGAAGTATGGAAAGAATGTTTTAACGTTTCAATAAAATAAGAAGACCCAAATGAATCCCTCCACATTACATCCTGCATTTCCATCCAACCTGTAATCACCACATTCTTCATATCAGACATTCCTAAATAACCCCAGCTAGCCACAAAATCAGTAGAATTTACATGGCCTCAAACACTCCAAAAGACATTATTACCAATTTGATGCTGATTCCTTTTGGATGTCTTAAAAATTAACTCTCCCAGGTGTCAGTCTCTCTGACTACTGTGAGAATTCCCCTGGCTTTATTCTCTTGGTGCTATGGAAACACTTTCTGCCTGATCCTGAACTGACTGGAGGTTCTCGTTAACCTGAGTTAACATGTGTGTAGTCCCTTGCCAATGAGAGCTGCAGGGCCAGGGACAGTCATGAACAGGAAGGAGGGAGATGAGCAAATACCTAAAAAACAGCCTTTAAAGTAGGCTCAGAGAAATGTTACAAAATGAGCAGCCCTGCTTGCAAAATCTCTGCTGAGCAAGTTGTGAAATTTAACAATCAGCGCGAGCTCAGACACCTCTAAGTGTACAGGAACGTCCACAGCAGAAACTTTGCCAATTCCTTATCCAACCAGCAGTCAAAGGCCCTGTAAATGAATACAGCTGAAGTCAATTACTGACAGCTGTGTGTTAATGGTTTCAGAAATCCATTATTATATTTCAATTAATCTAGCTAGTGGTGTGGTCACAATCTAAACGTTCACAAACAGATCTGTGAGCAGAAAGAGAAGAAAAGAATTCAGGCTATCCCTATTATTTGTCCATGAAGTATGTTCCTGATATTTTGGGGGGCAATCATCAGCATGGTCAGTCTTTCAGCTGTTCTTTTAAACTCTGTGCTCTCCCTACAAACCCACAGAAACACTTCTATTAACTCAGAAGTTAATTTTTCCTTTTTCCTTAACCAAGTCTCCTGTACAGGTGCCTGATCTGAATGGACAGCAGCTCCAGCCTCTTTAGAAGCACTTTGCTAGTCCAGAAAAAAACTGTCCTTATGGAGAAGAGATTTTTCATTGTTAGCTACTAAAGCACTGAAAACTCCAAACTGCCACCAAAATTACCAACCAGAAGTTTGTGAGTGCTACAGGCAGCACCAAGGAAAGTGCTCAGTTGAGTTGTGCATTGTGCCTGACAGAGATGTGGTAAGAACTGGGAGCTGATGTTCCAGGCAGGTGACAAAAGGGAACCTCAGAGCCAAGCAGCTCCCCCTGTGTGAGCCTCTGAGGCTGGGGCAAAAACACCTGTGGGCATGGGAGAAAAGCTGCTGCTAAACATTTTGGTTTTCCTGGGGAGACAAGGTCTCCATTTGGGGTAATTTCAGATCATCACAGCAGCTTTTGAAGGGTCATCAGGATTTGGAGGAAATCAGATCTGGCAGAAATCAGACTGTGCACATCTCTTGGTGTGTGTTTGGCCTGAAAAAGGTCAGCTCCAGGAGGGATTAACAACCTCTTGAAGTCACACCCTGGCCTGATGGAGCCAGTGAAGTCCCTGAAAGCAAAGAGCTTTTACCAAAGGCTTCTGCACAAGTCCTCAGTCAACTGTAAAAGTGCCCACAAAAAACAGGCTGAGGCAAAGTCACTCCAAGTCTCTGTCAAAGTTAAATGTGCTTTGCAGTATATCGCTACCATTAAAATGACTGGTTTTTGCTGGCAGTAATTACTGAGATGTCAAAAATCAGATTATGAATTAGCTCAACAGACAGCTCAGCACACAAGTGAAGGGCAGACTCCTCTTGCAGAGCCCCGTGTTTGCTCAGCCCCGCACACCTTGGGGCTGCACCTGCCCCAGGTGAAGGGCAGGTTTCCTTCCCAGCACGTCCAGCTCACACCCTTCACAGCTCTCACCCAAATGCACTCACCAAATGAAACATTAATGAAAGCAGCATCTCGATGCCACAGTCGGGGACTCAGTGAACCAGAAGTCAGGTCACACACTCGGTTATTGCAGAATCAATTAACCCATTAGGAGGAATTAAGCATGGCCAGCTTTGCATTTACTGTAGGAAAAACTGGAATTCAAAAAATGAAAACTGACCACAGTTACTTTTTCCTCATGACTGAATGTCTTTTAAATCAATGCAACAAGATACAGAATGTTCCAATGCAGGGACTAACAGAATATCCATTTACTTAAGGTTCAGTGAGTCCAACCTCACTGCAACTTGCTACTGAACTTCCCAATAGAAGCTGTTACTGAGTTAAAATTTTAGGTAAGATTTAGTCTTTAAAGAGGGACAAAATTCTTAGGGCTCTTTATTATTAAAATCAGTTTTGAAATTTTTAAAACTGAAATTGTAATCAAGCTTGCCAGAAAAGAAGACAATTAGGTTTATTCTCTCTGACCATGCAGGGTTTGCAGGCTCCATTCAGGGATGGAGTGAAATCCGTCTGGGTGAGGAGGACCAAGGAGCATTTAACAGGGCAGACAGAAGTGTCCTCCTCTGCTACCTGCAGCAGCTCTGCCACCCTGCTGCTCTCACTGCCACCCTGGCTGCCAGCCACCAAACCCTGAGGTGTAGATTTTCATCATTTACCATTTCATCAATTTTCATCACTGACAGAGGAGTCAGCTCAGCTCTAGAAGCAGGCTCATTCTCCCAGCATCTTTTGTACCTCCCTTCTTTAATCTCTGGAGAATATTAGTAATCCATAACAATTACATGGCACTTTGGAACTTTAGATCTCAATGCTCTTCACAAAAAGTGGAAAATATCCTATTTTCAAGGTACAGAAAAAAGTGATTAAAGGACACTCAGTGGTTGCTTCAGGTAAATAATCCAAGTGTACTGAGTTGCAACCAAGATCCTTTTACTGTCATGTTTGTTACTACATTTCAGGCAATGATATCTGGATTGGAGCACGAAAACTTTTGAAGTTATGAAAGAGATAAAGGCCAATGAATTTTCTATGTGTCATTTAGACATAATTCCACTTCTTAAAAATATCAGCCTCTTTCAAAGCATATTCTACTCTTGAACTAATAGTATATTTAAAAAGGGCCAAGGAGGGGTCACCTCAAGACAGAAAAACATATTCAAATAACTTTGTCAAAGTGAAAAAACAGCTCAAAATGGAGATCTCCAAGAAAAAGCCTGAAGTATCTTCATTCAATACATGTTTGTCCTGAAGGTAAGAGATTTGCTTCTAGACCAACTTTGATTACAAAACCAATTTGAGATTTGAGAAAGCGAAGTTTATTTCTTACTAGTAATCAAATGTTAGACAGTGAAATAAGAGGTTCAAGGATGCTAAACATGCCAGAGGAATCAAAATGGTATTTCTAATGTTACGCAAATAATAATACTGGTGATTTCTGGATGGTTTTGTAAACTTTTCATAACAGAGCTTAACAAATTGCCATCACTAAGGCTGAGTATTCCTTTGACAGAATAAGTATTAGTCAAATTCTGTCGTGGTTTTTTTCAAATTGCACAAAGCCACATTTTTGCACAACAGAACAGAATGAGTGCTCATGGATACCTACAAAAATTATTTTTTAAAGCAACTAATAAAATTTCCACTGATTGTGGTACTAGGTTGTAAGTTTGGCCCACAAATATTTAGCAGCCATGACCAGACAGGATTACAGCTGCCCATTACAGCATTGTATCTCCTTTCCATGCCAGCAAATCACCAACCATTGCTCCTAAGGACTCAGCCTTTACTTATGTAAGAGATTAAAAACAAAACAAGCCACCCCAACACTACAGCACAACAAACCTCATTGATTTTGCAAGATGTGACTGCCAAGAAAAATGGCTTTCATCACACTTCATAATAAATTTATCTAAAAAGTCATTTGTTTAAAGTATTGCCTCAGAAAGCTCCCCTGAGACATGCCATCTTGATGGCACTCTTTTCATTATTCAAATATAATGAAGTGATTCTGCATGGTTATGCTGGACTATAAATCACTGCTGTAAAAAAAAAGGCATGTTCAGCATGTTAACAGACCAAAGATCAGATTCTGAAGAGTGTTTTATTATTGCATATGCACTTTATCTCTTGCACATACACAGCAGATAGCAACTCTTAGTACTCCCCCAAATTCCATCATTGTTAAATTCGAAAGCTGACAGGGAAGAAAGACTTTAAGCAGAGACTTATTTTGCAGTTCCTGTCCAGTGCTGTTGCAAACATTTTAACCTCCCTGCAGGCTCACAGACCCACACCACAATGCTGGAATTAAGCAGCAAAAAAAGCGAATACTTGTGGTAGTATTTATTGCAACCAGCTTCTGGTTAACAAAGAATTAAACACGTTAGAGGCTGCATCTAATTGATGCTGAAAAACCAGCTAATATGAACACTCCCTTTAAGAAAAGAGTGAAAGGAGTCAAAAAGGACTTGTCTTCTTTCCAAAACTGCTGGGAATTGTTTCTTAAAGTTAATTTATACTCCATCTTATATCCGAGTAAATGTCAAATACTTCTCTAAGGTTGCAAACTAAAACCCAGTGGCAATGTTTCACAGAGTGGATTACCCAGACTGAAAATCATTGTAGATTTATAGGATAATTTTTTAAATTTACTCCTGGTCATGCTTCACAGCAGTTTGGAGTTTTCAATTCTTGAAGAAACACTTGACAAGCAGGATCCCCTTTGTCAGTGCCTCACACACAAGAGGAACACTGCATTGCTTCAAACAAGTGAAAAACTAATTAAAATGATAACCTTCCTTTAGAAGGCAAGCTAGTGGTGATTTCACTGCTGGGCAGAGAGGGAACAGTCCTGCATGTCTGCACACAGCCCACCACATGCTGTGCTTGCTTTTCCCTGCTCATTTGCCCCTGGAAATTGGTGCAGGTTGTTGAACAGTCTTGCCAAGCCCCTTCTAACCTCAAGGAACTTTGGTGCTGCTGTTTTACCTTGAAGCCTCTGGCCTCGTGTGAGTAACTGCACTTTTGGGAGACTGGGGTAAGATTTAAAGTGGTACAAACAAACAGGATCAGTGCAGTGCAACCAAATTATGGGAACTGCAATACCCTGAGTAAGGACTGCTGCTGTACTTCACTTCTGCATGGAAAGGTGGAGATCAGGAAGAGCAGATAACAAGAAAGTTTTAAAGACTGCATCATAGCTAATAATGGCTTTCTTTTATCAATTATGCAGTTTTGCTTTCTTGTATTTCTATTGCCTTTTTTCACGTGTTATATGTTCACTCAGATCTTTAAAAACTGAGCCAGAAGATACAAAGAACATGAGCACCACAGAGACAGACCTAAGATACAATTTGTATAAAGTAAAACAAAGTATTTCAAGACTTCATGAATCATTTCAATATTAAGGATAGAAATTGTGAGTAACCATGGTGGAATGACATTTAACCTGGTTGGCAGGAAAGCCTCAAAGATGAGTGATACCGATAGTGGAAATCACAAAATGTTAGTGCACTTAACTTCCACCAGACTGCCTAAAAATGAGAGATCTGCAGAGCTACAAACAGAATATCTCAAGATCAGGAGATCTGATTAAACCTTAACAGTAATTGCAGCACTGCTTTGAGTTAATGGTTCAAGTTACAAGAGGCTGAAAAGCTAAATAAAGCAGTTAATGCGAAAGCTGAGTCACCAAGATGAGTTTCCTACTGTATGAGAAACTGCCAAACAACTTTTCCAAAACTCCAAATAAGTGTCCCATCTAATACCACTGGCTTTGTTAACCTTGTATGTTTTTGTACAATACAAGAACAATTGGTTTGTAATGTACCAAAATATTGACACTGTGTAAAGTTCTGGGGGGGAAAAAGGGTGGGGGGAAATCCCACCAAAAACACCCAGATTCTTATTCTTAAGTGTACAGAACTAACAAAAAATAACAATGTCAAAACAAAAATCAGAACGAAATAGGGCAGGGCATATCAGGAGACGTTGTTCTCTCAAGAAAACTGTTAATTTTATACACTGTATTATCTTAGCAGCATCTCTGAATCATTCCTCAAAATTTCAGCCCTTACAGGTTTCAGCCTGGACAGAGTCTCAGTATCCACACTGGAGACAAAAAGTCATGCTCAGAAGTGCAGGAATTGGGAAAAAGCACTGAGTACAAAAACCCCTAAACCAATCCCAGTGCTTGGTTTCAATCCTGTTTTATCCCTCATTCAGATACAATCCTTCCAAATGCTTGATATTTCTTAGCAAAAAAAAAAAAAAAATTAAGTTTAAATATTTTTGGAAAAAGATCAGTAGCTTGAAAGACAAAATGAGGAAAGTACAGAGGTTTGTTTTCTTTTTATGTTTAACAGAGAACCCCTGCTTGTAGGCAAAGGGGCATGTCCATCTCCAGGTTAAGCCTTTCTAAATCCCAGCCCTAGCAATGTCCATCTCCAGGTTAAGCATTTCTAAATCCCAGTCCTGGCAATGTCCATCTCCAGACCCGCTTCAGCAGGCTGTGAGCACCCAAGTCCTCACAGGGCAGCACAAGGGACCACAATCAATCCCTTCAGAGAGCCAAGAAATGCTGGCACTCCGCTCTGCCACAGAAAATAAGGTTACTCACAAATTTGCCTAACTCCATCTCTTCATTGCCATGCACCGCCTCACCCTGCTCGGTTTCCCCCTTGCACTCAACATTCCCACCTGTATGGAGCTGCAGGTGATAATTTCAGCCCTAAATGCTGTTTACAGTGCCTGTCCCACCGTACAAGGCATTGGGGGAACAATTAAAGAGGAGAAGGGAGCGTGAAGGGCGATGTGGCACTCACATCTCTGCAGCAAAAGCTGATTGAAACATTAATTTAGGCAAGCTGCTTATTCTTGCAGTGATCAGTCAAATTCATTCACGCTCTAAAACACCAGTCATTACCCACATCAACCACGTACTGAAAGAAGTGAAGGTGTTATCTAATGGAAATCACCAAGCAGGGCTTTCAGGAGCTTTGTTTCATAGCAGTGAAAATTCCACAAGTTTCCAAAGAGCTTCTAATGGCTTTTAGAAATTAGACACTAAATTGCTACCTGATTTTACTTACACAATAGCATGGAAAAAGCAGAGTGTAAATATATTTTCTGGATAGCTGAACTCTTGTTCATGAACTGAGAGAAACCTCCCTCAAAATCCAGAATTACAAACTATGCTTATGGTGTTACATACCAAGGAATGGCAAAAAATTTCCTCAGCAAGGACAGATAATGAGATAGGACATTTTTAGGATTTTATAATGAAGCCATATTACAAACTGTTCCAAGCCCCAGTTTACTGTCAAACTGAAGTTGGGGAAAAATTTATATCAGGCTCCAAGTTTCTAGGCAACAGTTTTTAATAGAAAAAACCCACATCAGAGACTGCAAACAACACAAGACAAAATTATAAAGCAGGGGATATGAGTGAAATGGAAAATACTTCTACATGTTAGGCTCTTCTATGTGAAAATTGTTGGTCGTTTTAATTTATTTTTTTTTCAATACAAAGGTAATGATTCAGTTCAAACATCCCAGCTTCATACAGATCTCTGAACTGTAATCTTTTAACAAACAAAAACGTCTTTTCATATGCTCCTTCACACAAAACTTTAAACCTTTCATTATTTCTCTTTTCTTGCTGGAGTTCTGTGGTATCAGTAGAATTAAAAGAGCACCAAAAGTAGCCAAAGTACTGAATGGTATCTTAAGATTTATGGAAAATGATACAAATACCAAAGTAAAAAGTAGAGCTTGCCTTTCACCTTCAGATCCTTTAGCTGACATGCTCTGGAAGGCAGACACTCTTTAAAACCATATAGAATTTAATGCAAAGTCCAAGTTAAAAGGAGGAAGAAAATTGCACAAGTTTAGCAACAATAATGTTGAACTTGAAATTGGTTTTTCCTGCAACTTCTTTCCTGTTCTTATAACTGTCAACTGCAGCATTGCTGTTCAAATAAAAATATAAAAGTATTGCAAAACAAATAGCTCCTGCAAGATATTTTGGGGCTTTTGTATGCAAATACAGCATTAATTACTTACTTACTTATAATTAATTCCTATGGACTAAATACATATATGGATGAATTTTACTGATAGATGTGGTACAAATCAGCAAAGCTCAGTCATCATTACTGCACGTGTTTGCCTTCTTACTCAAGGATCTCCTTTGGTCAAGATGGACAACATAGAAAAAAAAAGAACTCTGTTCTTAATGTACCAAGTTTCATGCTGCTATAAATCACATGCAGAGGTGTTGTGACCAGAAATCCCAGCTTCACTGAAAGGAAGAGTATGTGCTTCTGCCAGAGTTTTGTTCTCTGCAAGCCAATAATTTTCAATTACAAAACTTTTCTCAGAAAGCTCCTGAAATGGTGTTGATTTCAGATGAATATAATTTCTTTCTATTCAAGTCATAAATATTAGATTTCTCTTAGTTCAACCTGACTAGCACTAAGTAAATTGAGAATTAATCTGATTCCTCCTCTGATTCTAAAGTCATCATGAGGAGTTCTCTGGGTTGAACTTTCAGTCTAAAGATCAGTTAGCAGTGCTTTGGGGGGATTAATTCCTGCTTGCAGCATAACTGGGCTACATAGCATTAAAATCTGCTTAAAATGTTCAGCCAGTGCTGCAGAATCTGACAAACAGTATTAGAGCAAAAAAGGCAAAATGAGAAGCAAGAAAGAACTTGCTCCTCACCAGTTTCATTTGCTCTGTTACACAGGAGCACACAGAAATTAGGGCAGGGAACCTCCTCAGTCACCTGTTCCCACAGCATCTTCTGTGCTTTAAAAAGAGATCTACAGTCTCACTTGGCAAGAACATCAGCAGTAAGCTGTTAAATTGATTTTTCTGAAACATAAAATATGAGGAACATACATAATTTTAAGCATTTAACTGACCAGAGGTGCAGAGAGGACATCTACTGATATTTCTTCCCCATCTCAGGAAGGCAAACTTCCACATCCTGCCTTTTGGGAGAAGAACAGGGATTTTAGCAGGCCTTTCCCTTGGCTTTCAATGTACCTGTCTGACATATCAAACACCACTGTAAGGAATACAAGACTTTTACCCTTAGGTATTGAATGAGGGCTAGACAGGAAACTTTCTCAGCCACATTTTAAACAATAAACTACTCCATTGCTTCCTCTTGGAGACTGACCAAACATTTACTAAGAGTTTCCTAGGAAGTTACCCTTTTTTTGTTTGTTTTTAACAAACAAAAGCCATTTCCACCCAGCCAGCATAACTGAGTTTATGATTCCTTAACCCAGAGTTATTTCCCCCTGCCCTTCTGTATTAGGGTTTATATGAAAACAAGCAAGAGCAATTCTTTCTCTATTACAGTCTCACCAGTTGCAAGTGGAAAAAAAATATCAATAACAACTCTTAAGTAACTCCCAATGCTTCTTTTTTACTTTTCCTAAAGTAACAAAATAAGAGTTACTGCAAATATTTTAAAAATTAAGGAAACAGCAGTAGAGTATCAGCCACACAGCTTAACACAAGTGCCTTTATTGCAATATTTTCTCATTTTTCCACACAAAGTTCTGTTGTTTCTCAGATGAACACTAGAGCAAAGTGTTCTTATACATGCTTAAAGAGAAAACTCAGGTTAAAAAAACCCAGTTTTGTGTTTTTTTAGTCTCATTCCTATCAGACAGAAGGTAATGCTTCTGTCTGATAGGAATGAGACTAACAGAATACAACACCAGAATACAACACCAGAATACAGAATACAACACCAAACCAGTTGCAGCCCTTGCTGGTTTTGAGCTACTTCCCACATGAGAAATAACTGATTTTGAAGCAAAGGTACACACAAGCCATACCCATTAAAAATTAAAAAGCCATTTCTTATCTGTATAAATTATCCCTCAGCTCTGTAGAAGCTGAAATGCAACCTAAGTTTATTAACAAAAGAAGAGCCCCTTGAGACACGACTCGCTGAATTGATTATTGAGTACAGTCACAAATATTATGAGATACAGTCCAGTCACTACATTTCCACTGTTAAGATATTTTATTTAATTTTTTTCCTGAATGGGGCATTTCTTTACACCCTTACAATGGGTAAGGGAATTCACTGCTGCTGGGAAGGCACCATAATCAACTGTGCAGCAAGGAACATCCTTTCCACTGTGCTCATCACTGGCCAGTCAAGATGCTGTTTTACAGCCTGCCTGCATTTGTCTTTTGGTTTCTCAGCTGTTCTTCAGGCTTCTCTCCTCTCTTCCCTTTCTTTGGAATATGAAAGTTATGGAGATCATCACCTTCTTATCAAATTGTTTCTACACTAGGCTTGGATAATAAAAAAGAATCCTAGAGCATTCTAGGTCAGAGAGGTTACTTGTTATATCAATTTTCCAGAAAATGTCACAATCCTCTGTAGCATTAGCACAGGCACATCAGTCTGCAGTGAGGAGCAGAGAGGCAGCCACACAAATTTGATAATTGCAGCTAAGGCACAAACCTTACAAAATGGCATCTGTGGTCCTGGTGGACACATCCCAAGGTCAGCCTTCCCTCCCAACAGTTCCATCCATCAGAAATAACAGGTTGCAGATTGAATCAGCTGATGAGAGGCCAGAGTGCAAGATGCAGAGTTACAGCTCTCCCACATCAAGGTCACAGCTTCTGGCTTCCACTGCACAGCAGGGCAAAGCCAGTAATGTGTGAGATGTAAGAATCTTCAACAGACTCCATCATTAGAAACATAAAAGAATATGCAGAATAACTGAGGGCTGCTCTTATTTCCTGGGGTATGGTTACTGTGGTAGCAGACACAGCTCCCAGGAGGTTTGTCTCACCCATTCATTACTCAGATAATAGAAAAGTGTGAGTTTGAAAAAAAACAAAAACCCTCTTTGACTAAATTCTGAGTCTTCAAGGCTTGCAGGGATTTTTGAGAACAGGGAAATTAAATACTGTACTTTTATATTGTACTTTTAAGATGGGCAGAGAGGGATCACAGAATAAAACTGTGCATGGAAATGGGCACAATGATGCAAGTGAAGCAACTGCCCTTCCTTCCCAGGCAGGAATGCAATGGTTGGAATACAGGCAGAAGATAAACTCAAACTTCACATAAACTTCTGAAAACATCTGCAGGAAATGAACCTGGCCGAGGGACAAAGAGCATTCCTAAGATCTTTCCCTCATATCTCATTCACATTGACCTTTGGGCCTTGCATTTCTTTTGGGACAGAGAGGTTTTAAGATACCAGGCAAAGGGGAAAATCCATGGGCTATCCCAGGACACAGCACCCAATCTCCATGAAAACCCATGTAAGGAACATGCAGGAGCAATAATCTCCGGCTTTTCTAGGGACCACATTAAACTGAAAACTATGAAAAGTGTAACTTTGTATAAATAGCTCTTGTGGCTCAAGCAAGGCTTGGGATGCTGCCACATCTCTGAGGAGCTATTAAAAGGCATCTGGAAGAAAAGAAAGTGGTGTGCTCCTTCTCACTGCCTATTCCCCGTATCTCTAACTCCATTGACTGAATCAGCTGGCCCATTTTTAACTGCCCTTTCATCTTTACAACTAATAAAGCTGGTAAGTCTGCTTAACACTCCTTAAGTCCTTGTAAATGCCTCTTTTTGGTGCCTATTCATCCTTAAAACCTGCTGCCTGATAGAGCTAAATTGGAGAGCTTTGTATTTCTTTTCTTTTTCGTGCTTCAAAGAGCAGTGGAGCTGTTTATATACATTAGGACAAAGCATCAATAAGTAATCAGCAAACACCTTAGGAACTGCAGCTGTTTCACAGCTGAGCACTCTAAAAACATTACCTGAAATTGCTGTTAGACCCTGCTTTGGGTGCATTTTAGGGGAGCAGTTAATACAGAAAACTTTAGCATGAGTTGCTCACAGGAGTCTCTCCAGCTCGAGGTGCAGCTGCATCCTCTCCTGCCCTAGG
The DNA here is from genome assembly GCA_013396995.1 of Dicaeum eximium. Taxonomy (NCBI): domain Eukaryota; kingdom Metazoa; phylum Chordata; class Aves; order Passeriformes; family Dicaeidae; genus Dicaeum; species Dicaeum eximium. The sequence goes on from VWZP01006244.1 coordinate 215,403, forward strand.
CTGTAGTTTCATAAACACATTCTGGTAAACACATCTGGAGAGATGCACTGTGATACAAATTCAGGCTTGTACTCAACTACAAGTATTAATTTCAAGTAGGTCACATCCAGCTGAGCGGAGCTGCTGCCGCCAATGTGAGCTCAGCGTTTTGGAGGAAGTTTAGACTGTAAGTAAAAAGATCTTTGTTTTAAAAGGAAGACAACTAATTAGCACTATATTGCTCTAAAGGCCACATCCAATATTTGCAATAAACACTTGAAATTTTTGGCCCTAAGTCAGGAATAACTTACATTGAAATAAAGGTTCAATTTTCTATGTCTTTTCATGGCTATGTTACACCCCATTCCAAACCCCTTCTTCTGTACCAATGGGACAAAGTTTGACTCCAAGGTTCCAACATTATTCCATGAGCTGAATACTTGGGACCATGGGGAAAATACCAGAAATCAGCATTTCCTGCTCCCTTTTAAGGCCTATATTTATTCATTTGTCATACGTATCTGTGAATTGGAAGTGGGTGGAATAATGACATGAGTAGCCAAGGAAGTGGGTCAGTGCCACAGATGGGAAATGCCAGACACGCCATAACCTAAGCCTCTGCTTGCTTTGTAATTCCAGCAGCCTGCAACTACAAATAAATCTAGTTTTAAAGGGAGACAACCATCCATGGAAAAAGTAAGTCTGGAGTGCTCAGAGAAGACAGCTTTATCACACAGACTGGACTTGACTGATGCACACAGCAGGAAACCTTTCTGTGCTGACTCACAGTGCCAAGGTGAGAGAGCCTCGTCTCCCCTTACAACATGAATGCCATCAGACGAGACGCTGAAATTGATGGAGATTTTGCTTCTCATTGCAAAGGTAACCCAAAACTCTTGACACAACTCCCTTTTTGTTGCCATTGAGTCATGTTCCCAGTGCAGAGTGGCAGCAGCCACAGGCCAGCAGGAGCCAGCAGGGAAGCAGCTCATCCTGAGCCAGCACGCACAGCACAGCTCAGAGCAAAACTGCAGACGAGTCCTGGGGGAACAGGAAAACTCCAAGTGACTCCTCCAAACCCTCCCGAGGTCAAAGAATAAAGAACTTACTCATCATTCCTTTGTTTGGGGAAGGCAAATTTTCTTTCTATTGCTGTGGTTTGGAAGTCAGTCCGTTTGTCTCTGCTGGGTTTTGCATGGGGGTCTGTGAAGATGTGCCATGGCATGTCTCACACAGCAGCCTCACTGGGACACGAGAAATCTCACACTGGGTGCCTCAGAACGTTTACCAACTTCATTATTTCCTGAATTTTGTTATTTAAACCATCCCTTATTAGCTGCAAGAAGCATATGGGACCCTGCTATAATGAAGCTACTCAATATTTTTAGCTGTTTAATATTGGATCAGCACATCATCTGGAGCAATCACCTCTCACATTTCACTTTAATTGGGCTGTCTGGAACAGAAGGGTTGAGAAAGGCACACATGTTCCATTTCCAAGCAGTATGTTCAACTGGCTCATGAAAGGTTAAAATCAGGAATAAGAAAATAGCTTTATTCCCCCAGGAGTAATGCCAGTTGATCAGTTTAAACACAGATGTTTTAAACTCCACATCTAATAAAGGGTATACCAAGGCTCCAGAGATTTGCACAAACAGGGAAATTCCTTCCCTTCAAAGTTGATTCTCATTATAATGTCTTCTACCATGCAAATATCTGACAAATAAATCATAAAAGCCAAAGCAGTGGGTGGTCTGCTTGGATGACAACACTGGTACATCTCTAGTTGATGTCAATATGTGATTTGTTACTGATAAAGAGCACTCAATGTTTTCAAAATGCAAATGTTTACATAGCCAGGCAATCAACTGATCAGTCCCATAGAGACTGAAAGATTAATGGATGTGTTCTTAACCAGGCTCCTGAGTGGCTCAGGGGGAACGAGGACTCATTGCAGCACCCAACTCTCACACATCACTCAGAATAAGCAAGGTCAAATGCACTTTTTTTTCCATCACAAACCTTGAAAACAGTTTTCTCCCTTGAAGAGATTATCACAGCAGTAAAAAATCACTACGGAATATCGAGGGGATATTTGTGTGAGAATAAATAGCACTCCAAACATTTACAAGTTAAATGTCCTTGAATCAGTTCCTAGTTTAGTGGTGGGCAGCTCTGCAGGGCTCTGTGTCACCCACCCAAACCACGACAGAAACACAGTGCTGAGAGTGCTTGGGTGAGCAATTCCAGGGCACATCCCACTCCCTGACTATCTACAAACCCTCAAAGTCTGCTCCTGTCTCCTCCTCCTTTTTCAGACGATTTGGGAATCATTTTCAGCCTTTATTGGTAAGTAAAGAAATTTTTGGATGTGAAAAAACACGGCATGCCTTAGAGATTCATCTCTAAGGGAACACTCTCAAGAACTGGTAACTTAAATTCAGGTACTTCCCAACTAGTTACAAAGTTTCTAAATAACATTCATATTTGATAACATTTTATAGCCACACCCTTGGAGAATTTGACAGGCTGCCTAAGAAGTCCCCACAAAAAGCTCCTCATTCTCCTGTACTGAGAAACTGTGTTTGCAGGTAAGAAGTTTATTTAATGGAGAGAGAGACAAGAAAAGGAAAAGTTAATTGAAATTAGATGTTATACCCTAACTTACCGCAGTGAAGATGGAAACAGATAAATTACTCTTGAAACAGCATTTTTGGTAAATAGCTAAAGCTGGTATGAACAGTTAATACTCTTTTGCTTAAATTTTTGTATCTTATCCACAGTTCTCAGGGGTTTGATGATAGAAAGCCCTAAAAGAGTAACGTTCATCAGAGCTACTCACCCCTTGCCCTCCTGAGCCAACCAAGCCAAAACACTCCACTCAATGCACCAGACAGGTGAGAAACATGGCTCTGTTTTTGCTGAATGGGTTTTAACATTATTTTCCAAGAAAATAACATTCAATTATGGGGCCTGTATGCTCAGCATATTTTTTCATCCCAAAACTACTTTCTTATTAGATATACGAGTTAATAAGGCATGGTGACAAAAGGCAGCTCTTTGAAAATGCTAAGGAGTCTTCACATGTGTAATGTAGGTTTGTATTTGACACTAAACTAAGAAGAAAACATGGTTTGACAAGGTCAGATGAAGGTGCTGAGCACAGCAGTTTTAAGAGAAACTTGGGCATGGCAACACAACTCTGCAGATGTACTGGAAAGGCATCCCTGCAAGAACCTTCCAATACCCTGCTTCGTATTCAATAAAACCTATTAGGACAATCTCTTTGACTTCTAATATGCTTTGTCTCGTACATCACTGGGTCATTATTCTTTGTGAACATGTTGTCAGTATTTAATTCAACTAAGTTTGTATCCATGGCAATGGTTAGGAGTAAGCCAAAGTGAAGGGAATGCAGTCATAGGCCAGCAGCTCAATAACAAAAAAATACAGCAACCCACTAATGAAGTGAGAAGAGGTGAACAGGAGTGAGGAGAATGCCAACAAAAGAGGGGGGAGCTGTAATTGCAGTTGTGAGGGAGGACAGAGCAGTGTGGGAAGCAGCCAAACTCCAGTTAGACTGTAATTTGGCAAATCTTGTATTTTTAGCACTACTAACGTTTGGCGTTTCTTCCAGTATTCCAATAAATACAAACAAGCTTGCAGGGGGATGCTAATTCCTTGCCACATCAGGTCTGTCAGAGTGAAGTGCTTATCTACATGAATGTCCTGGGCTGCTTTATCTTCCACAGAACAGCAAAGCAGCACAACCCTCGCCTCCCTAGCAAATTCACTTACAAGAGGCTTAAAAGGTTTCAGACCTCCCTTAAAGGATAATACAGTTGACAAGAAGGTAACAAGGCCCAAGTTAAAAACTGTGCCACTCGCTGGAAATGACTGACAGCAGAATAAAATTGTCACTATCCTTACTATGTAAATGATTTACTATAAGCAGCTCTAGACAAAATCCCAGGTTATGAATCTACACAACCCTGATGCTGATCATTAGAGAAAACTATATATCCCCATTAGTAAACCACCAACAATGAGCTTTAATGAAATTCATGCAAACCAGAAACCTATTTTGAGATATTTTCCAACATTACCACAGGCTATAGAGGTTAATGAAGCACAAAACACACAAGCATCTTCTAGTTTCAGGTTTCATTACTAAAGAAGCTCTTATATCCAGGTTTTAGGGCAAAAAGAGTACCTCTAGCTGTTACTAAATCAGTCAGCTCAGTATTAGAGATTATAATCACATCTCATTCTAACTGTGCCTTATGCCTTTCCAGGTTTTAATTCTGAGAGACTGAGTTAAAAGAGATTAATCCCAGCACAAGATATATTATCATATTCTTATGCATTTTTGTCAGGTACAGATTGCAGTTTTCAATATACAAATTGCCAGCTACTTATCTCCCTTCCTGGTTAAAATGAGTTAATTGTTTCTTTCATAAAGCAGTAAATGCACTCCAGTAACAAAAAGTGTCAAATCTGCAATGCACATGAAAGCAACTGAATTCAGTCTCTTTAGAAACCTGTACAGTTAAAATTCCTTCTGCATGACTGCTCTTTAAATAATACATGTGAAATCAGCTAAGCAAAACCACAGAAGATCTTGTAAACTAAGCATCTTTATCTGCAGTAAGATATTGTTGCATTAATTTGAGTAACACAATTTTGAAATCTCTTTACCTACTAAACATAATTCTCTTGCATGCATAAGACTGCACACATCATCTCACACCTTCTTAAATAAAGTGGCCAAAACTCTTACTTTTAAGACTTATCAAGAACAGAATTATCAAGAACAGAAAACATTTGTTGCTCCAAATATTTGAAGGACTGGAGAATGAGGAAACATTCATTCACAGTGGCAGCTGAACATATGTGGGTAACCATTATACATATTATTAGTTTAGCTTCATGTTTTACTACTTCTGCCACAATAGATAAACTTGATTTTGGTATGTAAACAGAAGGACTATCTCAGAAGTGCAGGAACAATTTTGTGAGAAGCGAAAAACATCAGTTTGGACAAGCACTTTCTTCTTGTAGCACGGTAATGTAAGATTATAGATACATGGGCTAAAAGGTGAGCTAAAGCTTTTTCAATTTAGGAATTCTTCCAACACCACATTCCTCTTCCTTATTTCCACAGTGTACTTAAAGCCATTAAATATGGTCCTGTGGCCTCTGAAGCATGTAATTACTAAGATAAAATATGAAAACCTCTATTTGTCTTTCTGTGGTGCCAGCCTTGAGGCTGCCAAAAGGAGAGTGCACTGTGCTGTGTTCTCTTGGGCTTTGTCAGAAAGATTTTAATTGTCCAAACTAACCAGAGCAGATATGTGAAAATATGCACTGATCCACCAGCTACCTGTAAGATTTTTGAGGTTACAAGAACAAGGAAAGGATAAAATTCACCCATAACTCCAAGGGCAGCAAGGAGGCACATTCCATGCTGCTGCAGGTGGCTGGAGTCCCTCTTACATGTCATTACAAATTAAATAAAAACCCCACAATGACTCCAACACCCGCAGCACAACTTCCTAAAGCAGAATTCAGAATACCATTTAGGAGTAGTCTCCTCTGCAGCTTTTCCTGGCTCTGAGGTTGGTTCACAGCCAGTTGGGCCTTCAGAGAATAGAGCAGAAGTCAAACTGTGCTGTGCTTCTCTCTGGAATTTTTAGGGTCATGTACACTTTTTCACTGAGTTCAATATTCAGCCTAGATTAGTCAGAAAGACCATTTACCCTATTTTCATTCATGGAGAAACATTCAGCTTGCTCAATTCCTTCATTCTTTGCAGGGCCCTGAGCTTCCACAGGGCAGAACACCACTTCCACTGAACAGAATTAGTTCTACTGAATGAATTCATCAGTTCTAGCAGGAGCTAAACTGTTAAAAAATATATTCTCTCACTTTTCCAAGTTATTACTAAACTTGGGATTGCAAACTGAAAGAATGGACACCAACTTCCCTTTTCTGCCTATTCATAGGAACAAATACAGCCCAAATAGATCCCTTCACCTAAAGAGTGTTAACACTGATCAGAATACTGCCAGTATCACTCAAATTGTAAATCAGGCAAGAGGGGTTTCTTTCCCTAGATTTCCAGTAAATCTTTGATCATTCAGCTTTATCAGCCTTCTCTTATCTCAGGTGCTTGACAGAATGTTGAGCAGCTCCTCTATTCAGTAAGGCTGCTGTCCAATGCCTATTTTTTATGCAAGTACAACTTCAGCCCTTCTTTTTTACCTTATATAAATAGAAAAGTATGGTGTTGGGTTTATATATCTCATGTATACATACACATATAAAAGAATCCCCATGGTGTGTTTCTCCTGGCTGAGTCCTACTTTGAGCATTTCTACCTCACTGAAAGTGGGCAATTTAAAATGTAACAGCCAGCATCTCTCACAGTTAGCTTACACCTGAGTATATTTTCCTTGGGGTTTGGTAAGTATTTAATGTGAGTGAAGTGGTTCTATGCTCCATGGCAGAAGAGAAGGAGAGTCCATGATTGCTGTGAAGTAGAATGGCTCATGGAATACATCCCAAGAACTTCTGTAAAATGTTCTTTTCTGGGAGCAGGGCCATGTTCAAGACTATACAGAGAATAAAACAAAAGGGTCAAGTCACCCTTTACCCAGCAGGGAGGTCAGAGAGGTTCCGGGATGAGATCAGAGTCAGCATCAGCATGCCCAGGGACTGGCAGTGACTCCTGAGAAGGGAGAAGGAGGGCTCAAGGGACAGAATTAAATCAGCACAGTCCAACACATCTCACAGCCCTCAGTCAGTTTATGGAGGCAAAGGGGATAAATTAATAAATTTAGATCACAGCATCACTTTCCAAATAGCTGGAGACCAAGGTCTCAGACTTGAAGAACACAGAGTGGTGCTGGGTATTTTATGTACAAAATGCATAACTATACAAACCTCTTGATTTCTATAGCTACTTTAAATACACTTTAAAGTTACTGGTTGCCTCATCTCTTTCAATACTGAGTAAGTAGCTGTAACAACCATATGGATTTGAAAGGTTTGTTCTAGAGGGTAAGGAAAGGAACACAACCATTTGCATAAGTAAAAACCACTGTTTATAATGGGGCTGCACACCCACAAGAGCTGCTGTCACAGCTCCCTGTTATTCACTGGTGCATTTATATACATGTAACTCCTGTGAGACTTCTCCCTGGAAGATTTCCACTCACAATTTGGTATTGTGAATGAGCAGTGCAGTGTCACTGCAACGCTGAGAAATACACTGGAGTTGAACCTGCATTCCTGGATGGCAGTGGGGCTTTGGTCAAGGTTTAAATAAACACATGTGCTCCACTGTTATTCCTCCCAGCAAGCGTGCCAGTCCGCAAAAATAAAACAAAACAGCCGCAAAGCAAAACCCAACCAAAACTATTTTATCATCAGAAATCCTGAGTGCTTTCCATTTGGGATACTTCCACAGTCCTCCTGTAGCATTAGCAGGCACATAGCAGTGCAGCTGACAAACTGCCTGCTTTTCTAAAGTGTTACAGAGAGGAGCTTGGTGCTGGTACTTCCCCAGAGTTCTCTGCATGCAGCTCAACTGGAATGGCAGTCACAGTCTGCAGAGATTTATCAAACCCACTGCAGCAAGGAAGGTGCAGATTAACTCATCACTGCTTGCCTTTTTTTTTACCTCCTTAAAACATGTAAGCTTTTTATAGAATAACTCAACTGCACAGAAATAGTGCAAAACCTTTAAAATACTTGACTTTGTAATTAATGTTGCACTAACATGAGAGGTCACCTGGTTCTCATCCAGTGCCCAAACTAATAATTGTCCTGTAACTATGGATGCTGATGAGAGATGACTGGAAATTTGTGTTTCAACTTCTTCAGAAGACCCAGAAAACAGCTTTGGTTTGCTGCTCCTCCCTCCCATCACAAAGGCACACTTTTCAGTATGACAAAAATACTTGTAAAGAGCCAGGAAAAGCAAGGATCCTTACAATGGAAATAAGTGACTTGGAGGTACTCAAGGTACTCGACTGTGCATGCAACACATTGTCCTAAACCTTCATTAATCACAAAACACAACATTTTTAGAAATATTTCTGACCTGGTCAGAAACAGGGAAAGCCTGAAGGTTCTTTAAAGTCTAGTCCTCAAGATTTCCAGCCCAACTGCATATAGGAAAGCAGTTCAGAAAAATCCCTCAGCACGAGTTTTCATTTCTCAAACAAGTTTGATAATCCAGAATCACTACCTAGAACACAGTATTGCCAATTCTGTGAGTTGTCTGCAACTGTGTAATAAATACACATAAAATCAACAAGGCAAGAACCTTAGATGAAGATCACAGAATATTTATGCCAGCTGGAAGTAATGGACATGGTTTAGGCCAACTGCTGCATTTTGTTATTCTGATTTTCAGATAACATCCAGCATGTATTGGACCTTGTCAACAACTGACATTTAAACACATTTATAAAGAAAATGCTATGATTCCTGAAAAGAAACCACCAAACCAAAAAACCAGAAAAAAAAAAAAAAACAAAAACCAAAAACAACAAAAAAAAACCCAAAAAAACATAATCAAGGTTTACCTTCTTCCAAAACATGTTGGCCCTGAACTTTTTTTTGCAGTGCATCACAGATTTATTTACAAGATTTAACCAGTATTGAAAAATGCAAAAACTAAATATGCAAACTGTCATCAGTATAAAAGCCACTTCTGCTCTGTTAGTCTTGGTGAGAAAAACAGCTTAGTGTCACTGAAGTACTGCAGATAGAGCAAGAGACACTTTCCCAAGGCTTTCAAGGCTTTCTTAAAACAATGAAGTAGTACTTAACAAAATTTCATTTGGCCCCACAGAGTTGTAAAGGGCAAGAATTTTTTTTTTTTTAACATAATCATTGAGCAAACTTCTCCATTCTAAAAATAAGAATTAAATCTTCATCTATTTCAGTTTATTTGGTGATAATTGGTTATATCTTGCCTACAGAAGGAAAATAAATGTTGAAATCAACCTTTTACCTGAAGAAAACGCAAGTAAATGAAGTAAATGCAAGTAATGTGCTGATAAAACAAACAAAGCCCTCCTGTAGTTAGAGTGGTCTCAAACATGCTTCCAGCATTTTCCTGGGTGGTGCTTTGCCCCTGCTCAGCTGCTGGTGCAGGTTTGTGCAGCCCAGCATGCAGGTCACACACTGAACGTGCCAGGCAAGCCTGGTCAGAGCAGCAGACACAAAAACCTGCTGCCAAAGCTGAGCCAAAAAAGAAAGCACTTGCTCTTTCCTCCAATTCAGTTCGTGCCCTGAGCAAAAAATAAAAGCATCAAAATGATTTTCTGAATTCCAGTGATTTGGAGAAGTCTCTTACTAGGGGCCAAATGCCTCCCACTGGTTCATGCACACTTGCATGTCAGTGTCTTAAGATTCACACTTTAACAAGCACGCCTGGGGTTTTTTTCTTGAAAGGAGGGATTTAGCTGCTCCTTCATTGTAAGTGTCAGAGGCTGTTGGATGTTATATTTTCAGTTGTGCTTCCCAACTGTCATCCAGTTAACATAAAGAGCTATTTCCTCCTAGTAGGATCTGTTACCAGCACATGCTTCCCCAACTGATTCTTCTGGCTTTGAATTAACAAAGTTATGTGTTCAGGTCTCTCCAGGGAAAAGGTTTTCTTAACTTAGAAAGTCAAAAGCAAGATATGGGGTGGGGCAAGACTACTGAAAAAATGAAAGGCTTGTCAGGGTCCTGGGTTATATGGCAAAAAGTAAAGGCTCTTTTCCTGAAGGATTTTGCTCCAGAAATATGAAGAGGCTTTGTCATATTTTAACCTTCCTTAGTGGGATAAAGATGCAAGTAAAAACCATAAACTCCTCAAAAAGCCCGAGCTGTTGCCTGCTAACAACCTCCATTTATGGAAATACGGGTTTTTACTAGCAGAAAATATAACTGTGTGGAATATTGTTAAAACACACAAATATGAACCCCATTTTAGAGATTTGGAACCAAAGACAAAGTGGGTTCAGCAGGGCAGGCAGAGAGAGGCCCCGAGCAGAGCCCAGCCAGGTGGGGTGGTGGGAGCTCCCAGAGCTTGTGCAGAAAAGGCTCTCAGCACACTGAGGGGTCTCTGATCCATTTTGGATCAGCTGCTGTTGACTCACAGGAGGCAGCACAAACCTGAAACCATCACAATATGACTTGCACTGTGATTTTGGTAACAAAATGAAATCAACGAACAGCTCATCATTAACAATCTTAGCAAGTGCATGAAATAGCTTTTTAAGCAGAGGCAATAACTTTTTTAAGGGTATAACATGATCTAACATCCATGATTTTGCACTTTCTTTTGTTAAGTGGTTCTTCCTGCAATTAGTGTCAGCACTCCTAGAAGTCAAAGATGAAAATGCTTCTCCACTAGCAGGACTCCCAGTATTAAAAAGAAATTGTATTTAATGGATGTGTAAAAGGCAGAAACATGAATGAAAACGTATCTCAAAACCAAAGCTAATTTGTAAGCCACATTAGTGGATGTTTACTGGCCTCATTTGAAAGCTCCTCCTATGCCAGTCTCCCCACAGAGGTAAGATGTGGAGAGGAACTTCAAATTTCCACCTTTTTACTTTGCTGAGCAAAGCTGAATGTCTCATTTTTAAAAGAATGAAGCAGAAAGGAGGCATTGCCTCTTCTACATCCCAAACCTATTCTTTCTCAAATATCTTTGGGTATTAGGAAGCAAATTTAGCCACTGATCTAATTTGTTTCAACTTATAAGTATTAATACCCAAGCAAACATATGTTGAACAGGCTGGTTAAGAATATTTAATGAGAGTTTAGTTACTGATTTGTAAATGAAAAGTGCAAATGTGGCAGTTGCCATAGATCCTTGTAGTTCTTTGCTGGCACTGAGCCCAGCTAGACTTAAAAATATGCAACATTGATTGGAGAAAAGGAGAAAAAAATTTAATATCATGTGTAAAAACTTGCTGTGAAAATACAATTCTGCATATGGATCTTAATGTAAAATGTACGAGCAAGACAAAATAATTCTGAATGCATTTATGTATGCTTTGTGCTGATGGGATTAATGCAAATATTACAGTCACAGCATAAATTCACAATGAAGTGAATGCCTACAGGCAATTCAGTTTTCTGTCCTTGGCAACTGTGAACAGAACTGTGTTCTGTTCTACATTTGTCAGCAAATGAAACAGTGAGGAATAATCTCTTCACTTGTACCTACCTCTTCATGACATTTCTGCCTTGGAACCAGGAAGGCCCTTTAGTGAAAAAAGAGCCACAGAGAAGACACAGCATGTTCTTGTTCCTGGAAAATAAAGGAATGCAAGGAGAGTGAAAGGGCTGTTAATAAAACCTGACACTCGCAGAAGTTAAACCTGCCGCATTGATAATTTATTACAAACTCCAGCACTCCCCTCCTCCCCCAGTTATCATACCCATTTCTGTAAACTCCTGCCTCATTTTCTCTCCTAACTTTTGTCTAGGAAGTAAAAGAAGCCCTGAGAACTGGGCATTAAAGAGCTGCTTCTGAAGGAGATTCATTGTCAGTGCCCTCAGTTCCCACCACAAGGCAGAAAGAATAACCCTGATAAAAGATCTTTGAGATTGGAGGGTCCTTTGGGTGACCTGCCCAGGGTGGCACTGTCCATGTGAAGATTCTTTCCTGTGGCACAATCTGACCCTCCCAAGATGGGCTTGTGGGTGCTGTCCCTTGTACCAGTCCTGAGAGGAACATTCCAGCTCTGATTATTTCTTGGAGGGCAGCTGCAAAGCTGCCTCTGGGTCACATTTTATCCTCCTCTTTGCCAGGCAGCAGCCCAGTAGGAGCTTCTCTTCACTGAGCAAGCACTGCCCTCTCAACCCCTGATGCCAACTCACACCCTGCTCCTTGCACAGGTAGAACTTCACCATGTATTCACAGGCTACCTCAAAGTAATTAAAAAAAACCCAAAAAACAGGTATCAGAAAATGAAACACAGAATTAAACATTTAAACAAGCAAGTCCTGCAAAACACACCATAGATACCATTAGCACTTGGTGCTTGTCATGCAAGGCCAGACACAGTGTGTACTTTCCACCTTACAGTGGGTAGAAAAGTCAGTTTTCCTACAGAATTTTATCACTAGAGACTTCATTCCCTGTTACAACATCCTATGAATGAGACTGATCCTATTTCACACACATGAAAACCAAACCAGACAGCACTGACACCCGTTTTGGCACACCCCACCTCATAACCAGGAGCGAGACTCTGGCATTTCAGTTTTTCATCTGGATTTTCACCTTCTTTCATTTTTTAAGTCACAGCCAGCACTCAGCAGCCTTGCAAGGCACAGCCAGGCAAAACACAGCCACCTGCAAAGCTCCTGCTTTGTGTCTTGTCCAGACACAGTCAGGAATTCTGTGGGACCAGAAAGGATAAAATCCAGCTTTCAGAACAGCCTTTAATTTCTCTAATTCCCTGAGTAGTTTGCAAGGGCTCCTCTCAGTCACCACACACTGTCCCAGGCACTGAAGGCAGCACAAGCTGGTGCAGAAATCCCTCAGTATGGATTCTATCTTGCAGAGCCTGCTCAGCTCTGGAAGGGATCACTTTGAGAGCAGTCCCAGAGCATTTACCACCACACCCTGGCAGGAGTCTGTCTGTGAAACTGGAGCTTTGCATTTGGGTCACCTGTGGTTGGGGTTTACCAATTTACACTAAAAGCACAAGTCTGCGGATAACAAAGTTCCTCTTGTACAGATTTCATGTCCCCACTTCAGATTAGAAACATGCTTTTGCACCTCAAATTAAACATCAAGGAAGTTTTAAAGGAGAGAAAAAAAAAATGTTCTTGCCATTTATCTTTTCCAGAAAATTCAACCACTTTAGATGATTTTTTTCCATTTTCCCTAATCTCTGAATCTATAATAGATTAAAAAAAACCAAAACAAAGCAACACACCAGGCATACAAAATATTAATATTTACCTTGAGCCTAAGTTACTAAATTAACAAAGCTATAAGCACCTGAATTTATGAATTTTTAAATAGAGAACTTCAGAAAACCTCAGCTGGACACACTCCTGTTTATATTGTGAATGTTGAGGGCATAACCTTAAGGAGTTAATACAATACCATAGAGAACATAAAGACATCACACTGAAACATAAAAATCATTGAAGAGTGGAAAAGAAACAACAACCCAGTATTTTTTAAAAATATTAAATTTCATAAGAAGTATATTATTTCAGGAACATTTTCTGTCAGTGATCTGAGACTGAATCCTGTTCCAAACAGGCCTTACACACACCCATGTCCCTCGAGGACAGCAGGGCTGCCACAGGGGTGTTTGTGTGCTTGGATCATCCCTGGCATCCCCTGCCCAGAGACACAGAGGGAGTGCTGGGCCACAGGGGCACAAATCCTCAGCCACACACGGGGCAGCAGCTCAGAGTCCTGCAAAGCTGCTCATGGGAAAAGCCCTCGGGTTAAACAGAATCTTCCATTGTCTCAGCTGTGACTGGAAAGAGTTATAAAGCAATTCGGATTTTTGTGTGTTTATAGGTATTTAGAAAAATGTTTATATACTCTAATTAAGTTTCTGTAGTCCCTTCTAGTTCCTTCCATAGGATTTCTTGTCACCCCTGAATGGTTACACAGCCGTTATTAAAGCTGATTACACACCAAACAAAGCATCTGAGCGCAGTTATAAACCCTTTACAAGGAGCCATGATCTAATACAGGATCTACGTGGCTCATTAAGAATCTGAGGAATTACCCTGAAGAAATGTGCCTCTTTTATAGAATATTATTTGTGTAAAAAGCACTTTTATTGAGTTCTTAAATTACACTGGCGGATAAACTGCCAATCAAAACTGCCTATAAAGAGCGAGCGAACGAATCTGGTGAACAGGCACAAATGATGAAGACAAGGGCTGAGGAATCAAATGAGTTACCACCATGCAACAGCATCTCAGGCAAAAGATACATTTTCTACAGGCAATAACATTTATTACATCTATCAGTTCAAGTCTATTGCTACCCCAGCATCAAGAGTTCATTCAAAGTTGAAAGAACTTCAGAGGATACTTTTATGAGCACGACTTTGCCCAAGCAAAATGGGAAATGAAGTTCAATGTCAACTGAAGTCAGAACCCACCTTCCCTATCATCATGGGAGCCTGGTCACTTGGACTGCACAGGGCAACTGATGCAGCTGCTCATTTTACCAAAGAGAAATAACTTTTGATAAGGCTGAATTTTGCATTTGTTGGCCTCTTGCTTCTAGAAAATGATTCAGCCTCAAAATTGGTTGGGTAGGTATATTTTTTTAGAAAAGACAGGTTAAAAATGTTGCTGTTCAGGGGCAGCTGCACTGTACAGAATGTCATCTTACTGATGGATTTAAAAATTATGTTTGGCTGCAAACTTGAGAAGCCTATAAACAGCCCTCCTCAAGCACTTCGAGCAAAACTTCCCCTTTTTTTGAACACTGCATGCTAAAGAAGAAAATAAGGTCATGACCAGAGATGTTAAATTAATTGCCTTCCTTATGTGAAACTGTTCTTCACTGCTGCTGGCCTCCAAGAGGGAGCTCACAGCTCTCTTTTGTGAGGCCACCTCTCTTCAATCAGCTCGTGCCAGCACACCACACAACAGAAGTGGCTGGTGACAATCTCTGGAGTCACATAAGCAAATTCAACTCCTTTTTAGCCCTATAATACTACTCTGCCCATGCCCAAGCTTTGCCTCTTCTAGCCATTCCCTTGTCTTCATTTCAACCTTCTGCCTGTGCCTGTTTCTAGGTTAGGGCTCACTCTGGCCTTGAATAAAGAACAATATTGCCTGCTGAAACCTGGAGTCAGTAAAGTGAAATATATCAATGAGTTCTTTCCACATACTTAAGGTTTTATTATTTTCCTTACACCTTTCACACCAATCTTTGAGCATCAATGTGTTCTCAGGGGCACTGACAGCAGCACCCAGCTCTTCCCAGCTCGTGATTGAAACAGGGTGAGCAGAGCCAGCTGCACAGGGGCCAACTCCCTCTTGAGGCTTCTTATCTTCAGATTAAGGCACAGCAGCAGGGAAAAACTTGACATGTCCCTGCAAGTATCTGTTTCTTGCACTCATAAACATGCTCAGTATTGTGTGGAGAAGGGCCTTGGTTCTATTATGCTTTTTAATAATTCTCTAAATCTGCAGTGGGATCAAATGATTGCCTGGGATCTGTCAAATCACTGAGGATCCCAAAGAGGATGTAGAACACATAAATGTTCCATGTTCTTTTGAAATTATAATTTCCTCCCTGCCAAATCCTCCTCAGAAGAGGAGGTAGGAGGAGAAGTGTCCAGGAGCTCAGGGCACATTCCAGTAGGAGACAAAGGCATTCCCTGCAGGAGCTGTGAGTGAAAGGGACAGAATAAACAAAGTCTTCTTCTGGGTTTCACAGAAGCTACTGACGTCAGGGGTTCATTATCAATTCTTTTTTCCTAAAAATAGACCAGTGTATAATAACAGGTTTTGGTACTACAGCTAACAATAAATGAATACATCTTACAGACTGTGCTTCATTACTGAGAGATTACTTGCCTTGTAGATTTCAAATTTAATCATCTTCTCCAGAGGACTTACATAGGACAGAGAAGAGAGGTCCATGCAATTTTTACTAGACAAGCTAAACAAGTTTCTCTTGGAAAGAATAATTTTCATCAGATTAGGTTAGCACAAAGGTATAGGTGCTATTGTTTATGTCTAGAGTCCTGCAATGATATTCAGATTCTTAACTGAGCCATCACATAAAAAATCCACAGCTCACACCTATAGAGTAACTCATGCATGTTTCCATAGATACAACTATATTCAGCCATGACATATATATTGTATGTGGGCATATATAGACCATCTTCTACAAAACAGCCCATATACAGAAACTTGGGCCATCTTTGCTGCTCACCCAACTTCAATCATGATCAAAAATGCAATTAGAATTATCACTTTGCCCTTTCAGAGGTACCATTATTTGCATTAAAGAGTAGCTATTCCTCTGGGGTATTCAATATGCACCTGAAAGGGAAGAATCCAGTCTCCTGAAAAAGATAATTTTGTCTGTTTCTGGTCATCCTTACAGGAATGTTAGATGTATATCTACAGTTCATTTCTGGACTTACTGAGATTCACTCAGGTACCTTTTTATCCACTTGCCATACAATCATTGGCTCAGTTAGATGGACTTGTACTGCTTTGAACAAAATCAGTTCAATATTTAACATTGCACACCATGAAGCTGAAGCCTAAAGCTGCAGAGAACAAACTGGCCTCCATGATGTTCCTTGTTTTGACAATTTGGAAGTTGTTGCCACCCAAATCTACTGCAAACAAAGTTTTCAAGCAGCATATGAACAATAACATTTTCAAAAGAAACACCATTTCCATTACACAAATACTTATCTCACACTTCTGTAAAGATCCAGCACCTGAGAAATCTCCCCACACAAATTTCCTCTGGTATACTTCTAAGGAATAGATATCATAATCAGATCTACAAGTTACTTCTATTGCTACTACTCATAACTAAACACCTTTTCAGTAGCTTCAATAATACCTAGCACTGGGAGAAAAGCACTTAACTATTAAAGAGAAAACATTCTGTATGTGCACGAGGCCAATCTCTTTAGTGTCACTGCCAGCCCCACAGAGACCAGATGATCTCTGAGTTTGAAATCCTCGTGAGCCTGTAACCCAATCTCCACAAAAGTCCTGAAGAAAAAGTTGATGCTGCTCCCTGTTTGTGACTATGAACTTCTGTCACAGCATGTTCAAATGGTAATAACTTTGGAAGGCATTTTAAAGGTCTGGGATTCAAACTTTTACCAGCAGAGAGTTCAAATCCCAAGGAAAGTATCAATTTCCACAATAAGCTACTCATTGAAAACTCTCTTAATGTACTTATCCTTCAACTGCTCTAATAAATGACTCCCATGGCAGAGAACCTTTACCAAAACCAGAGATATTTACAGTGCTGTCAGTATTACAATTTTAAAAAGCAATTATCAAAATGAGACAGATTTAAGGAACAGATTTTCTAAAGCTCTAGATGTACTGAAATAAACCAGTATCCATTCTCAATTTTCAGACTTTGAATTACTGAGAAACAGGAGATCCTTGGTGATACAAGTCCTGGAAGTGCCAAAGCCAGCACAGCTTCTGGAGATGAATAAGCAGCAGACTGGTGAGCACTGTAAGGGAAGATACCCTCATGTTACATATATTAGAGTCAGAAGTCAACAACACAATATAATCAGAAATATTAATAAAGCTGGCAAACTTCTCAACACAGATGTTACCACTGAGGAATTTAACAAACAAACAAACAAAAATTATTTTTGTTAACAAAAAGGTTTGCCATATTTTCTCAATGGCAGCAAAATATTACATCAAAATAATTGAAAGTTCAGTTCTAGTTCTGTTTTTTTTTAGAGGGGCATTAAAACCTTTCTCTCACTTTAATAGGTGAGGAGAGGCACAGAAATTTTTATTTAAGGAAAGAAATTCAACCGGAATAGCATTTTTTAAAAGTTCCATTTTTCTTAATTATTTTTAATTCTTTCATGTGTCAAGTGTAAAACACCATCTTGCTCATCACTTCACCATCCACCAGAAGCTGTGATTCCCCACAAACTTAACCAAAGCTTTTTTTTTTTTTTTTTGCCAGAAAACTGAGCATTACTAGCACTTCCTGAACGACCTTTCCTGATGAATGGAAAGCCATTATTTACAGGAAGCTTTTGCAAGGCAGGAAAGGCCAGACCTTCAAGCAGGAGAACTGGCTTTTGTTCATCTGATAAACGTGGGGAGAGCTGAACTTGCTGCAGGGCTGGGGCTGGCAGTGCCTGAGCTCTGCTCCTGTCCCCAGAGCATCCCTGGGGCTGGGAGTGCTCCTGCTGGGCTCTTCCAGCAGCTCCTGGCCCTGGCACTCATGGACCACTCCCTCCAGGCAACCACCAAGTGCTCAGCCTGGCAAAGACTCCAGGGCATGCTCAAAGCACAACAGCTGAACATCCTTGATGGGGCAGGGCTTTACAATACTTTACAGAGGACAGCATTTTTCACCTTTTTTTGCATGTGTGTGTGAAAATGAAGAGCAGCAAGCTGCTGAGAGACTGAATTAATATCAAAGTCAAGCTAAATCAAGCTTTCCAATCAAGCAATCAATCAATCAACCAAGTTAAATCAAGGAACACCAGGCCAGAACCTGCCTGAATAAGGTCAGTCCTCTCTCTTTATGCATTCCCAAGCTTTAATAGCCTTCACTTGTACAACTGTAAACTTATTTTCTACAGGGCTCCCTTCTTGTTTTGTAATGCCAAGCACAGGTCATAAACCTGCTGTTCCCTCAGCACAGGTCATAAACCTGCCGTTCCCCCCAACATCTGAATGCTCCACTTTGCAATCCTCATTTTTATTAACAAAGTAATAAGTACACCCTAACAAGGTACCCAAAAATACCAAATGGAAACCTGCAATATGCTGCTGACAGATCCCTCTACTCAGTCTAAGTGCATAAGTATTCTTTAGACCAGCAAGAACATTCCCATATCTCTGGTGGGGAAGGACAAGATTGATCTGTGTTGTCAGGCAACCAATTGCAAACTAAATATAACACTTCTAAATGCTTGTGTATCTCAAATTCATTAAACACAGAAACTAGATAAAAGGGGTTGTTGTAACAGAAAACATAACCAGCAGCTTTTTAAAAATCAATGTAACGGTAAAAGCACATGTGACAGCACAATTAGGGAAGATTGAATTTTGTATACTGACTATGAAAATTCCTCTATGAAATATGCAATCCTAATAAGCAGGAATGGCTCACTGCATACACTTCCATGCAATTTCAAGTTTCAGCACGTGTGCTACGTGAAGAGATCAATGCTCCCAAAAAAGTACCAATTGTACTTCTAGATTGTTTCCTACTAGACTGATCACACAAAATTAAACTTTTTACTCAGTAAATCTGTATCTTGAAATTTGCCCAGATTGGAACATAAACAACCCTGGATTAGTGGATGAGAAGAGTCAGCTGCAGTACAAAGCAAGTAAGAGCCTTGCTGCTGGGGGCTGCAATTACAGCACCACGTAAGAGGTAACAGGCACCAACATGGCCCCATTTCCTAGAAACAAATATATTTTAGAGGCACTGTAGATAGTTGCCCTCTTAAAATGTATTCCAGCAGAAGCAGATGGACTCAGAGATCTGGCAACACTCAAAACAGCAGCTTCCAACCTGGGGACACACAATGACATCATGCTAATTAGTTCACCTCATAATCACACTGGCACAGCAGTGGTGCCATGAAAGTGCTCCTGTGACCCCCCACACACATTTGTACACCTGCACCCCTCCTGTGCAACCTCTGTCCATGAATAGATTCAAAAGTTGGCTGTACAATTTTGCCTTGAGCCAACTGTAAATTGTCATTTTAAGTGCATAAAATATAAATGCTATCAGATACATGAAAGAAAATAGAACCAGCTGCATGCAGACAGGGCAAGCAGACCCTAAATCAGTCTCTGTCACAATGCAGGTATCAGACTTACAAATTATAATATATTATAAGGCTGAGAAAAAATTAATTAAGGGCACAGTAGGTTTTTTTCTCCAGTGGTATGTTTTTTAAATGTGTGCAATTCTTCCCCTGATGCTTCTGTCCTTTTCTGTAGCTGAAAATGGGTTTCTAAATGGGACCCATAGACTATAAAGGTGCTAGCTTTACATTTCAGCAAAGGTGAAAGCAAAGTCCTGATGAGAGCAAACAGGGCAAAAAGAAACAGGTCTAAAAAGAGCTCAAAACTTTACCAAGCTTAAAAAAAAATCCAATTCAACTGTGTTCAAAAATATCCAGCTTCTTTTCAAACAAATACAGGTATTTTTTGACTCCCTGCTGTATACTATAGAAAAAATATTACTAGAATACTCTGTTGCTATAAAGTATATGTATAAATACATATACTATGTATTTTGAGAGAGCTCAAATAGAAGCATACATAATCTGTCTCTAAAATAGCCACTCGTACACCAAGTTATGTGAACCAATTGCCTGTATCTCACACTGCACAACACTCTTTCCATCTTTGTGACTTGAATCTAGACTTCTAGACTTATCACAAGTATTTATTCTGTCTGTAGCGCAAGCAGAATAAATAAAAGGAGCAATGGATGCAATTTTTTGATAAAAACAGATATATAGGAAGGCCTAATTTTTGCTCATTGCTACTGTTGTGAACAGGAGAAAAACTACAGTAGTTACAAATGGAAAGGAAAATGAGGCCAAAATTATTATGAATTGACTTTGGAAAGCATTCATTTTTTCTTCTATCAAGTCCAATTCTCTCCTGGCACAGGTAACTGCAGACACAGCAAACAATTAACTCCACTCTGCTTATCTGCTGGCAGGGAAAAACTTTGCTGTTACAGTAAGATTGACACAGACAGGTAAGAAATTTCATCAGGAATAAGGTGTCACAAACAAACAGGACACTGGGCAAGTCAGCACGGACCAAAACTGCCCCAAACCACCAAACTGTCCTGCCACGCACCCTGACAACACACCTGCAGCACAAGGGTCAAGTCATGCACTAAGCAGCTGGATTAAGCTCTCCACAAATCTCCACAATCTATTGATGTCCTAGAAACAGCTGAGAAGTTGGCCTCTCTCCTTCTGATCCCATACAAGCCACTTAAAACAATTCCTTCTTTCTCCCTCTTAATGAGATGTAATCACTCTCCTGAGCAGAGCTCCTACCTGCCCAATAATCCACTGCCTGTGCCAGCACACTGGATCCCCTCAGCCCATTAAAAGCCTTGCCAGATCACAGATTATTGAATTTAAAGATGCCTTCTGTAGGAAGGGATAGTTTGCCAGTAAGAATAAGGGGCTTCTCCCTTTTTGTCCCAACTAGGGGCACACATCAATTATTTCTATCCCAGTACCCTCACAACAGCCCAGGACCATTTGTCTTGTGGTATTGATCCAACATATTATAACGTAATATAAAATGTGAGTTGTTTTCTCTTCCTTTTGTGTAGAAGCAAGCAAATAGAAGTGTAGTGCCAGAAATCAAACACCTGAGTACTAAGGGAAATAAATGCAATAGCTTGGATGAAGCTGCTCTTAATGCCAAAGAAACTGAAGGTAGCAAACTGCAGTGTCAATTTTTAAAAGCATTGAGATTTAAAGAATTTAAGGGAGTACAAACCAGAACCTCAGGCTTATGCTGCAGGAGAACTGCCAGAAGTGAAGGAAAATTTAAGGACACATGCATCATAAACAGAACATATGGAGGAAGAGGCAACACAATGTTTCTAGAAGAAAATCACGACTCGTGAGCTACGAGAGTTCTTGGAAAAAGTCACAGGCATATGGACAAGATATATCTGCCTGATACAGCATTGTTGGATTTCCATAAGGCTTCTGATCACACATCTTGGTGAAACTTCTCATTAAAGTAATCTGTGAGGGACAGAAATATTCACGTTATATTGGTTAAGTGTTCACAAATGAATTATACAAAATTAAAACCACCATCTAATACAAAAATAAATTCACCATCCAACCTAGGAAGCCTCCAGTGTGACCCCACTGCTCAAGCAGAAATCATGCAGAGATCATGCATAACACTGATTTCTGCTAAAGGCTAAACTGTTCAACATGTTCATAAATCATCTGCAAAAGAGGCAAATACCAAGATGAGAAATTCTGCTTGTGCTGAGAAAGCATCTATAATAATAAAAATATAACTTGTCTGCAGAGACTTGTGTAGGGTTCTGACAGTGCTGAATGACTGATAGAAGAGCAGATAAAACAACACTTACAAATTCAAAGTAGTGCACGCAGAGAAAGATGATCCTTGCTTTATACAGAGTGATTGACTTGGAAACTATTACCTGGAAATGAGATTTTGAAGTCACAATCTACACTTCTGTAAACACCTCGTCTCAGACTTCATTAGCAGTCAAAAAAAAATCAAATCAAATATTAGGAATTATTAACAAAGGAGAAAATATTCTCTAAACTAAATATGTCACTACTACATCTGGAAAAGAGGCAGATAAGAGTATGATGACGATTTTTAAGATATTAGAAGACAGGGAAAAGTCAGATAGGAAAAAAGTGCTCAATAACTCTCATAATACAAGAGCTATAGGATGTCAAATGAAATTGCAGTATGTAATTACATTGTAGAACTCATTCCCTGAGGATATAAAAATTTACAAAGGTTCAGAAATAAAGTGGATCACTGGAATAATGAGGGAAGTGTTATGATGTGCTTCTTCTGCTCTTAAGCATTTTCTCAGGCACCTGCCCAAGCATTGCTACAAACAGGATCCAGGTTTGGGGGATGTCTGAGTTGGGCTGTACTGGGCAAACAAGCACACTACAGCTCACCTCACAACATGTGGGAATTGCATCTGCAAGGACCTAACTCACATGAAGCACTACAGGATACTCTGAGCAGTCTACAAACAACCAGAAAACAAGCCTAGAAGACAGTTTCCAACATTCTTCATAACACAATGTTGTTTTCATCCTTTGCACCACAAGAACAGTAAGAAAATTACTCAGCAGACCCTGCCCAACTCTAAATTACAGAGCCACCAGCTCCCAGAGAAACAAGGTGCACACAGAAGCTCTAATGGTTTCCTCTAGTTTTAGGAAAGCAGATTAAGATATTAACTATAAGAGAAATAGAACAATACAGGTAAGAGCAAGAAATTTTATCTCAGTCCAGAAATATTAGAGAGCCAAATCTAGGAGAAAATAGCCCATCAGCTCCAGGGTTTATGATTTTCCACATCGGATTTTTCCTCCTATCAAGTACTAAGAACCTTCTTTGTTTTATTTGTATTTATTGCTTTTTCAGTATATAGGAAAATGCTGCTGTTGAACTATTAGACTACTTTTCCAGGATTAATGTTAAAGCAACAAACGTGTTCTCAGCCTTACTTTAGCTCTGGAGACAGAACTAGCACCAGCAGCTTTGACACCACAGGAGTCCATAGGAGATATTGTTATAAACCCATAACATCTTGTGTATGCCATTTATATTTCATTTATATTATATTTCCACAAAATGAAATCACAAAGTTAATAATTTGCCCACAAAACAAAAGAGCCAGGTGGTCCTAATGTCACTACTAGATATTTAAGGAAACTAAGGCAACAGAACAAATATTTGTTTACTGACTCCTAACAAAAGTGGCAGAATGAACAATATAACTTTATTTCTGTATTTAATAGCAAACCTTACTCTCTGAATAGCAGCCACATAACTTCCCAACCAAAGGGAAATGCTCCTTTTTCTGGGTGTAATGCTTTGAGTTGGCCAAGTTGGATTACCTACATGGAAGGCAAGGACACAGAGCAATAAAACCTGTGGTTCAGACAACTTCAGATTTACTTCTGCTGCCACCACTGCCCTGCTGCTTTGCCTTGAGCATTAATTTCACCTCACCCAGCTGAACACATCCCATCCTTTGGCTCTACAGGGTGCCCCTCTGCTGGGTCAAGGGTTGTGTTTTCACACTCTGCAGCACCACTCCTTCCCACAGCTGTGTCTCTGTGAGAGCCCTTTGGGCCATGTCCAGGACAAATAGGACATGAGGGGATCCCTTCACACAGGGAGGAAAATAAAGTAATGGGCCAGGGAGTAAAGGTAAACAAAAAATCCTCTTCAGTTTCTCATGTGGAACGTTCCTGACACAGATAAAACGTTCCACCTGCCGGAGAAAGACTGTCCAAAAACACCACACACAGGAAACCTGCTGGTTGTGTCACCACTGGGTGTCACCAGGCAGGGCCCACTGGAAGCACAGACTGTTCTGCCAACACTAAACCACATGGGAGGGTGAGTGTGAAGGGCACTGAACTCTCCCTGAGTTCTCCCCCCTCCTGAAACACCTGGGCTAAACAACTGCCTGTGAAAGAAAACCAGTCATCCATCACCAGCTCAGCTTCCCTTTTCTGCAGAGGATATGGGATGCTCCAAAGACAGATCAGAGTGCAGAAGAAAACAAGACTAACGAGTCCCAGGCTTGAGGCATTTGCAAGACAGGTGGGAATAAGGTGGAGCAGAGTTGGTGTGTTCATGGCCAGTCAACTAACTTGTTATTTTAACATAAAGATCACAATGAAAGTGGAGAATTTTAATGATTTGGGAAAGGTCAGCATCCAGTCCTACCTTCACAAACCTGAGACATTAACACAACCACTGAGAACTTTGCCTATGACTAGAATGGACACTCCTTTTAGTGTGTTTGAGATGTCATGAGTGCCAAGTCAGAGCCATATGAAGTAGGAGCCACCCAACTGGATGTATTTTTTTTAAAGCAAACTGGATGTATTTTTTTTTCTACAATTAGTTTGAGCACCCAACTGTAAGATGGCTTTCAGCTAGAAAACTATTTTAAATTAGAAGCTACAACTGAGCAAATAGACTATTTACAAACATTTATTACTTATTTACAGACTCTCCTGCAAATGGAGTCTTCTCCCTAAACAATATGACAGAAACTTGAAAGAATAGCACAATTTTCTGTGATAAACATATCAGACACTTTGAAGGTTACAATGTATTCCAGGTTAGAATAAAAGTAACACATGGAGGGTCATGGGTCAGCTAACTGGAAGGCATGCACATCAATGCCAGTAGTCCCATCATTAAGTACACACTGTAGCTAGGAATTAAGGTAATATACATTAAAAAAAACCTTCAGATTGCTCCTCTTGAATTTTTTTAAACAAATCTATACGTTTAAAAAGTCCATTTGTTACGAAAAGTGGGTCTTTGCATCAGGAAAGTTGAAGATTTAAATGGAAAAGGCCCTGGCAGGCATAGCCCCAGTGGATGTTTTAAACACAGCGCAGAAAAAGAGGGTGGGGGGGGAAATAAAAGCCATTAACAGCTCTGTGGTCTTCCAGTACATTCTCTTCTTTAAATGCTGAAAAATAAGCACAAGGAAAGAAACGTGGGAAAAGCTCACAAAGTCTGTGCTAGTCTTATGTCAAGAATAAGAGAGAGATTCAGTGGAGATCTGGATTTTTCTGAATCATTTAAGTCAGCCTTAGCAGAGTGTGGGTTTGTTTCTTTTTCAGATTTAATAGGTTTCTGACAGACAGCCTCAGGAAACCTTCTATAAAAAGTCAGAACTTTGATTACATTACTGTCAATATTTTAGGTTTAAAAGACAGATGTGGGAGTTCACTCAACCTTGCCACAAATGCATACCTCAATTTAAACTGCACTGTCAACATTGCAATACAGCTTTTAGAAAGCAGCACACCAGCAGGATAACTTTCAATCTCTAGGATTTATATATACACAAAGGATTTTAGACAGAACTTATTTTAAAGTTCCCATCGACTTTAATTCAAAGACAGTTTTGTGATTTCAATAGGAGTAAGATCAGACAAAACAGATAAAATATAATCAAGTTGTGTGTGATTATATCACTTAGGGCTTCTTCTCAGCTGTAGATTTATGCTACAGTGAGAGATGAAACAATCCCCTTTAACACACTCTAGAAGCAAAGCTACAGCATGACTCTGCCTGTTCTCACCAGCTCAAGGAAGAGGACATCCAGAAATCAAACTAAAACCAAGAGACTTATACTTGCAGTTTGCAATTCCCTCTGTGAAGAAGTCAGAACACCTCTAATTGGAGTGTCTAACTAAATTCTGAGTGCTTAGACCACAGACTAATCCTGTATCTCAAGTCAATTTACTAAAGGGCATCAAAATGCTTTGAAAGAAACATATTTATACCAACAGTCTTATCATTGCCCAGTGCCTTGTGCCAGTGTGTGTGAAGAAATGAACATTTCATGAGTGTGGTGTAAACAACTGATGAAGTGAGACCACTCCTGTTTTGTCTGTACCACCAATACAGCCACAGGTAATTCTGAATCAAGTCCTTGTGCCCACACAAGCAGGCACCACGGACCACCTGCTCCTTTGCAGAGTGCCCATTTCCACAGAAAGCATTTCAGCAGCACCACCAAGATAAAATGATGGGCAGATGAGCTTGTAGAGAGCTTCCAGCATGGCTAAAACAAGCACAGAGCAGAAGTAAAACAATGGGATTTCGGAGTTTCCCATACTCTGGTCTACCTCAGTGTGTTTAATCTGCTTCCCACTGTTTAAAGGGAACCATTTGGGATGTCAGGGGAAAAGCACATTTTCAACATTTACAGTAACTGGGACCTTAAAGCTGCCAAGATTACATTGGTCATCTCCACACTGGAGGACATTTCCCATGCAGCACAACACCCCGAATGCACAAGGCAATGGCAACTAGAGTTAACACCAGGGCAACCTCACAGCACCAAGGGATTGGCAACAATTCTTCACAACCTGCTCCAGTTCACAAATGTCTGGGCTTTGTGTCCTGTAAATTTAAATTAACTTCACCTTGCCCACCTCAACACTATCAGATTTTAGATTATTTACTGATATTTTTTAAGAAACTGAGGAGCAAACCTATGCATTACACATATTGACTGCCTCTAAAATGGTACTTTGACCTGAAGAGAAAAATCTACTTTTAGAAGCAACTGGCTTACACAAAGCATCTATTTTCCTCCCTTAACTCCCTTTCCTTTCAGCTCACACCTTCCAATTCTCCTAAAATGAATACATATAGGATAAAGCAGTTGAATTCATTAACATTTAAGTTTGTTCTTCCAGGTAGTTATGCCTTATACAGAATAGGCAACAAAGTCAGAGTATTTCAAATACAAACTGCTGCAAGCCCAAGAGTCCTTTCTATTTAGAGAACGGTGCAATATGCAAATATGGCACTGCAAAGGACTCTATTTCAGTAAAAACTCATCACCATGTGTCAAATCAAAGCTTTTCTCTTCCTCATCCTCTCAGCATGAGCATTCTTCCTGTGAACCTGTGATCTAGCTAGAATATCTTGCCTTTTTTTTACAATAATGGGTGAAAGTTATATAAATGCACTTGAAAGCTGAATAAAGTCTTGTAAGACACAATTAGAGCTGCCAGTATTCATAATGCCCAAAATGTACAAAATTCACTGAATCATCAAAATGACCTTCCAATTTGGTGATGTCATTCCTTCACCTTCCCACACTGCATTTCACATTATCATTTATTAAGTGCTTACTTTTGTGGGGTTTTTTGTAAGACATGAAGGAATCAAGGAGTTATGTGTAAAATTTCATACTGGAAGGTATAGCAGAATCATCTGTAACCTAAATAGATACAAAATCCAAACACTACCCTGGATTGCACTCTGACTTCCCAAGTACATCCAAATAAGTAATTTAACCTCTGTGCCCCATTTGTGCCACCCACCAGGCATTTCACTTCTGTTCCAATGCTGCAAGTTACTGACATTTAAAGGCAAAAATCTGCATTACTGGAAACATTCAAAGTTAAAAGTAGTCCTCCATCTTTTAACTCTCTGAAGAGCTACAAAGTCAGGACTGAAAAAAGGATTTCCTGGAAGCAGTTAAACGAGACCACTTCTACAGATGAGATTTCTACAAATAAATGAGATTGCTGGGGGAAAATAAAGTCCAAGCAATGGAAGACACAAGACATTAGATGCAACACATGTACTGAAGGCTGCTGTGAAAACAATTAGACAGAGTCCTGTGGCACAAAGGCAGACACTGAGTGAGGTGAATACAGTGACAAAGGTACAGGAAAAAACGAAGCCTATTCGTGCCAGTGTAATTGATGGCAGAAGCTCAGTCACTAGAACCCAACAGGTAATTTCAGGGTGGACAGTGAAAATCTGCAGAAAAAGACAATATATATCCAGCTACTCTTACAGCACATGGGTTTATTTGCCAAAGAAATTTAGTGTTCCACAGCAACTGTCTAAAAAAAGCTTGCATCACTGAAAATGCCAACTTTTCCACTCGTAATTATGGCACACCAATGCTATTTTTGGTTTCATTTGATGAGGATCCCTAGATTTGCAGAAGGGACTGCTTTGACCAATAACTGAGATTCTTCTTTTCTCTGCAAGAGCTGAAAGGACTGTTTTAAAATAACCCTTTCACACATAAGTAGACAAAATAATTGAAATAAAAACTGATTAGATAAGACTACTAATTAACCCATTTGTCATCAACCCATCTGTTACCAACCACTTTGGTCAATTCATTAAGAAGAGCTGCCTCATTACATTTAGCACAGATTACAAGACGTATGAAGCTTTAACACTGTAAGGCAACAGAAAAGCTTCCTTCCTTGTGGAAAAGTTCCTAGGTTGCCTAGAAAATCAATTAGCAGCACAGGCAGTTCGGTGGATCCTTTACTCCATCTTTTGGCAGAGCAAAGGAGTGCAATGCAATTGGGCTCCCCTTTCCTCTCCCACTTCACCAGTGCTGGAAACTCAGAGCGCTGTAGATGCAAAAGGCCCCGTGGCATTGCTCCTCCCACCAGGGGAAAGCTCGTCAGTGATTATCTCTCATTCAGAAAGCAAAAAGAGATGCCAAATTGTGATGCCTTGCATAAAAGGATGCTGCCTAAAAGCATCAAGTCTCAGCTAAGATCTTCATGCAATAGAACTGGGTGGGACTGGAAGGCTCCAGGCCTCTTTTCTCACTGAAGTTGCCCAAAAGTTATTGCTACTTAATTAATTTGAATAAAAAGGTCCACACCTAAATTAAGAAAGTCAGAACATCTTTAAAGCACTTGGAAAAGAAATGTAAATTAAGAAATACTTGGAAAAGCATGAAAGTATTGTTGCAGATGAAGAAAGCAGCCTCATTCATTAGTCACTGACCTTTCCTTCCTACTAGGTGCGTCAGTAACAGCCATAAAAACCCAAAGCAACAGTCAAATCCACATAAATATTACAATTAAACATATAGTGGTGCTTTTACTTTCAGCTGTAGAAAACAAACAGAAGGCTGACAGAACAAGTAAACAATTAAGACAGCATTTTGAGTATCTGCTTATGAACAGCTTTAAAACATGAAGACAATACCCAGCTCTATTAACATCACAAAAGCTCTGCCCTGCAGAACCATGGAAGACAAAAAAAAAATATACCAGCTAAGGTAAGAATAACTTCTCTGTTCTGTTATGGGAAATACTTCCATATAACTATTAAAATGACATTGCTATTATTTTTGCTGCTGTAATATGGCATTGCTTCAGGCACACGAGCATTATGTGCAGTAACGTAACCCATGATTACAGGAAGCAGATAAATGGTCTCACATGGAGCTATTTCCCAGTATTCCTCATTTGAAAAACACTTTTTTTCCCCCAGTTACTGTAAGACAAAAGCATTAAGAAAGCCTTATTCACAAATACATTTCTATAAATACAAAAATTGAATGCTCCAGTAGGAAGCTAAATTTCTGGAGTGTCTCAGAACTCCTGATTCTCTCAAAGTAGCCTTAAATTTGCAACACAAAAACCTGGGAGAGAAATTCTCAGGAGAGGAGCAGAAGCCACATCAATCAACTGAATTCCAATTCCAGCTTGATCCCTGACTGCACCTCACACACGCCTGACAGGGAGTGAATTTGGGGAGCCCAAATTTTCACTAGGCTTTTCCTGTAATTTTAGGAAAAAATGAAAATTCTGTAGCGAAATTCATACTTGACTGGAACCTGTTTGCACAAGCATACCTTAGGGGAGAAGAAACACTTTGTACTTCACAACTGTAGAGCAGATCACATAAATAAAAAAAAAAAGCAGAGCCTCACAGGTATTGCCAGTAAAGACCAAAGCATACTTGTACAAATGAAGGTCACAAATAATAGCTGAGTTAAATCACTCAAATATGATTAAATTTTGAGCCAAATAAAAAAATTCTCTTCACACTGAGAAATAAATGATATAATTACAAGCAATCTAATGAACTCTTCATTACTATAAGGAGTCAAGCATTAATTAACAAAATTAATTTCACTTTTTTTGTGTTGGAGGATACAACCAGTAAAACCTTGTAGAGCAGGAGTAAAAGAGGACCCAGAAGCTGGCAGAAAAACATGCAGAGAACAAGAGAATCCAGTGGCTCAGTGCTAAACAAACCAACTATGGAAAGGGTAGCACGCAGGGAGAGAGGGAGGGAGAGATGCAGAAAGGGAAAGGGAAGGTGGGGAAAAGTTACGGGAAATAATAAACTGTCTGCAGGGTAATCAGGTTAAAACACCTCAACTGTGCTGAAACACAGCAGCTGTGACAAATGACCCAGAGAGGCACAAAAAGGCAAGGAGATATCCTCAAATTCCTCAGTAAAAAAAATGAGATGACTCCAGTTAGGGAAAGATCAACACGATTTCAAAGCATGAAAGATAAACTCAATCTCAGTTCATCCAAGAGAAAACCAGACACACACAGCACACACACATGCACACAAGTGTTGCTCAGTTTCTACTCTTAGGAATCAATGATTTTTCTTTAAAAGGCTGAGCTGGCTCTTCAATATCCAGCGCCACTTGTTGATGCCATGTACTTCACAAAGCCTTTGTGCAGGTTACTTGGGTTAAAAGCAAACTTAGTGAGAGGTAATTCTGCTCAGAATCAGGCAGTTCATCTGTTCACTGTGAGAAATAATTGTCATGCCTTAATTTTGCATTTCATTTCAAGTTAGGAGCCCTGAAGGGCAGGTTTCATCAGAAAGTCTGACTGGCAACATCTGCCAGGACAATACATCCTTATGATACTAGTGAACTATCCCCACCCCTTTTAATTTGGGTTTAAGCATTAAAAAAATACTTGAGTAATACCTATAGCATGTTAAAATCCATAATCAGTAAATGGAAAAGGGGAGAGATTTTTTCCCTCACAGAATTGCAGCTACATAATCTGCAGTAGGTTCTGCATCTTCACGTTGGCTAACTTTACTGCCTCTCAAACATGAGGGCTTTGCTGTCACTTCCACAGATATTTAGGTTCCAGATAAATTTAAATGAGGAGAAAATTAGAAAGTTATAATTTAGGAAGAATTCCTGCCAACTGTTGTGTTTTTATCATATGCAAAACCATTCATTGCTGACCTATCTCACCTCTCCCTCCTTTTTCCTGCCCTTCAGATTCCCACAAACAATCACAATCCCTTCCCAACCTTGCACACATTCAGCAAATACCTGTCTGTACAATCATCTGTGTCACCAGCTGCAGGGCAAATCCAAGCACTCTGCAGTGTAGGCACATCCAGCCAAGGCAGGCACTGCAGAGCCAGTGTGCAAAATCAGGCCAAGTACCAAGCTGGTTGCAGGGGCACAGGTCTGAGCCCAGCCCAAGCACATCAGGTGCCTGAAAACCAGGATCAACCCAGCCCTGACAGCTGAGCTGCTACCAGAACTGACCCAGCTACACTGGCTTTACTTTGGCGTTTTTCCACAAATCAAACTCTGCTGTTCAAGTGCAGGCTGAAAAATTGCAGCCCTGAAAGGGATGCAGGTTTTTAAACTTTCAAAGCTTTTTTTTTTTTCCTCCTCAGCCTCTTTCCATGCTTTGCCTACTTTTCTGATAATGTAATTTTGTCAACTCTGTAGTGATGAAATGCCCTGATCAGAGGTCAGTTCTAGTTGCTTTATCTGCAAAGTCACCCACATGCTGCAACAGTTCAATCACTTGGAATCACACCACCTCTCCTCTTACTGCCTTGGCTTTGCCCTCCAGGAATGAGTTGAAAACAGCTTCTCTGCTGATATTCAGGTGCTTTTAAATAGATCTGTGGGGATCTGAGCAGTTCTTGAGGAGAAAGTCCAGAGACTTTGACATTTGTTTTCAACCTTCCACCATTAACAAGCTGAATCCAGTCCATTTGGGGCTCACTCAGAGAGAACACGCAGTTTTCCTGCCTGTTCACAGGCACCACAGCTTTGCAGGTTTGATTCTGCTCTTGCTTTTAAGAATGTAGCAGTAAGACAAAGTAAGGAAATAAGACTGGGTAGATGAAGCACTGAAGAGAACAAGATACAACAGCATTGCTAACACAGAGAAACTCACAGGGACAAGTCACTTTATGTGGGCTCACAAGACTTCCTCTGGTCCTACTTTAATCTCCATTGCTCCCTTTGCCAGCTCTCAGGCACCAATGTGTCTTCCTATAGCAGAGGGACAGTGAAGCAACCACCAACACCAAAGAAGGCTTCAGGCATCTGCTCTTACAGAGTAACATCAGATCACTTCAGAAGGCTGCAAGCATCTGCTCTTTATTGTTCCCCAGTACAACCTTCTAAACTCTTGATCTCACATGCATTCCACCTGTGTGCCCTCTCTACCCTTTGGGATTGGTCAGTGCCCCTCAGCACCCCGTGGCTCATTACCTTCAATACCAATCACCTGTCTGACACAGCTGTACCCATCAGGGATGGGGCTCAGCCACAGCCCCACTCCCACTTACACAAGCTGTATGCCTACAACAGTTCCCCCTTTTTTTTCTTTTAAATAAATGCCACATCTACCATCTCCCTGCAAGACCCTTGCAGAAGAAATAGCAAACATGGTATAAGTATCACTTGTGTAGGCTCCACTAATTCCAGAATGCATCTGTGTACTGACCTTAATTAATTCCTCAAACTCACATTACATATCATCAAAAATCCTTATACCTATGTTTCTAAAATACTGACAATATCAATAGGTGTGCATCTTTACAAGGCCACACACAAGAGTAAGTTATATAATTCCATCAACAGCCACACAACTTCATGAAGTAACATACAACAGTAAGATAGAATCTATATGTTCACATATTAAAAGCTGCAGCTCACAAGCACAATACACACATTTTGCCAATAAACAAACACATCACACTGGGCAACAGAGCCACTCTGTCCCTCGCTCCTATTGCTGCTTTATTAACTCCTCTTGTTCCTTTTACAGTTTTTGTTGCATTAGTTGGTCACATCTTGTCACTTGATAAGTTATTTCCATTATGTCCCCAGCGGCTCACCTGTACCCCAGGTGTCACATTCAGTCTGGTCTGGCCCAGCAGTGTCCCCCCACTGCTCCCCTGGGCTCCAGCCCCAGCTGTGCCTCGCCCTACAGCCCAGTCCCGAACCACGTTCGGTGTCACCTTTTAGTGCAGTCGAGACGGCCACGATACAACTTCAGAAGGTTTTCTTACCTGTTTTCTGTGCAGCTCTGACTCTGCCCCTCGGAGCTCCAGGCTGTTTTTGTTGTTCCAGTGCTCCTGCAGCAGCGACTCAGGAAACCTCCCCTCACAGTCCTCGGGGGCCGCGCTGCTGCTGCAGTGGCCATGCCACTTGCTGCCTCCATCTCTGTGTCCCACTGCAGGCTCTGCCATCCAGGGAGACCCTGGCACACCCCAGGACCCCACCAGACTGTGGCCATACCTTGGCCAGGGGCAGGGGGCTCCCCTGCACCTCTCAGGAGCAGCAGCATAAGCAAAAGCACAGCTGGTGCTCTCCCACATTTTAACAAAAATGACAGTTTTTTACAGTAGCTCCCAAGCCATCTCTTTCTAAATAAGCAAAGTGCATAGCTGCTCTCTTTTTCTTTCATACCAGCATATCCTTCTTCTTGGGGTTGGTGTCTCATAAGTTTTCCAGATTTCTAGGCTCTCAGGTCCTTGCCTGCTTATTTCCTAGGATCCTGGTCGTCCTGGCTCCACCACCTCACTGCTCTTAGGTCTGCAGTCATGTGGCTGAATCACATCGGGGTCACCATTATAGCAGAGGGACAGTGAAGCCACCACCAACACCAAAGAAGGCTTCAGGCATCTGCTCTTACAGAGTAACATCAGATCACTTCAGAAGGCTGCAAGCATCTGCTCTTTATTGTTCCTCAGTACAACCTTCTAAACTCTTGATCTCACATGCATTCCACCTGTGTGCCCTCTCTACCCTTTGGGATTGGTCAGTGCCCCTCAGCACCCCATGGCTCATCACCTTCAATACCAATCACCTGTCTGACACAGCTGTACCCATCAGGGATGGGGCTCAGCCACAGCCCCACTCCCAATTACCACAAGCTGTGTGCCTACAACATCTTCCAGGCTCTTCTATCACTTTCTTGCATTACCCATGACACCTGACAGCTCAGAATTTTGTAGATCTGGATTTCCACCTCATGTTTGAATGTTTTTCCCACCTGAATACCCAGCTACAGCTCTACCAAGTTGAGTGTGTTTAACTATTTTCACCACCTGTTTTCAGGTCCCTGTGCAATAAAACCAGACAAAACACAGCTTCCACCCACCTCCCTATAACTCAAGGCAACAGGGTGGTTTTCTTGCAATTTTGCCCCTCACCACCTCTGTGCCTTCTCACTCACTACCTTTCTATACCTGCTGACTGTCAATGTGGCTTTCAAATAAAGAAAACAAACTCTGGTCTAGTTCACAGATTCTCTGAAAACGTTAAAAACTTTGTAGTTGAATTTGAAGCTAAGGAACTTCTTTGTTCCCCAATATCCATAGACAAAAAAGCCAAATTCAGTTCAACGGCTCTTCAGTAGTTGTGATACAGCAATAGTCCTGGTTTATGAATTTTAAAAAATAATAAACAGAAGAAATCTGCTAGTGAGAAAAAGAATTATTAAATATTTTGATATCCACACTCTACTTCTACTACGTAAATCATCCAGGAGTCACACCTTGAGAAAGAAAGAAGCCCAGGAAAAACCAAACACTTACCAGGAGAGATACTTTTCATGTTAACTGCCTAAGTCATCAAATCAAAGTTCAGAAGAAATATTTTGGGTTGACAGCTTGAATTGAATGCTCAGCCTCATACTCCATTCTTCTCTACATATATATAAATAGGAAGCACAGGGGAAGTGCAATTGTGCAAAACAAGCTTTTTTAAGCATACAGAAAGTGTCAGGATGATAAACCACATAAGCACAGAGTTAAATCAAAGCTAATGGCCACAAGCTGGTATTTAACTTACTTTCATTTCTCTTTTCTTTTCATTTTTCCACCTAGCCTGCTTAGCTAATAAAATTGCCATTATAAGGGAGAAGCAAAGGCACGATTCAATGCTACATCAATTATTATGACTTTATTGTGACATACTGGCATTCAGCTGATCCCAGAAGGCTATACTGATGCCTTGGATGCAATTAATTTTTGATTGATCTAACTCACTCTAATACTGCATGTAAAATGTTCATAGACATTTGAATAATTCTATTATATGTAGGAGATTACTGCACAGAGATCATTTGAAATTAATTGCCAAGTTATTTTAGTAAATGTAAAACACCATTCTAGTCCTATTGTGGTAACAGTTATGTAATTGCTTTACAAAGTAAACTAATGAAATAAATGAACTCTGACTAATATGTGGCATAACAGGGCTGAAAAAGTGAAATGACACTGTAGATATCCTATCTACCTCTCCAGGGCTGGGGCTGGTGAATCAACCTTTCCATTACAGAACTGAATGAGAGAAGAATGACCTCATAAAAAGGGTTTTGTCTCACTGGCTGCAGGTGAATTTAGTGGGGGCTGCTTCTAAAAGCAGCTAGAAGATGATTACTCAATACCTGGAGCATTTGCAAAACCTGAGGATAAAGAAATGTTCATTATCCCAAGGGGTCGCCACAGTTTGTTTTGTGTGTGTATGTGATGGGTTTCCTCAGGCTCTGCTACACACAGAAAGCAAATTTCACATTTGGAGCTGCTGGCTATCTCCCAGTTAAATCACAGACACATCCAGATCACACAGAAACTTTGAAATCCACAGCTGAGACTTTCACACCAGCCAGGTTATGGAAGGCTTGAGGAGTTGGCTTTTAGCAAGAAGGGTAAGAGTCTGAATCTCTACAAGTCAGGACCTGGAGAAAGCAACTTCAAAGGTGAAGCAAGCCAGGCATGAGAGAGGTTTTACAGGCACAGGGGAAAGGTGCTCATTCCTGGAAGCTGCCTGCACTGCAGTCTCTGGCTGTCCCCTGGAGCACTGCATCCATACTTCCAATCATTCCTCCAAAGCAGAGAAATACAACCCTGTGATACTTTCAGTCGGGTCAGTAGCTCAGAGAGACTCGAGTGCCAATGCAGCCACTGTAAAACATTAACTCTTAACTCTGAAAGTTGATTCCAAGGATGTCACAACACTTCCTGCCCTCAGAAAAGGCTCATTAGAAACTACAACTTGAAATTATTAGTAAAAATAGAGAAATGACAACATGAAGTGGACAAAAAATACTTAATATTTAGGTACCTTAAATTATTTTTTGTCACTGACACACAAAGGCCATCACCCCAAGGAAGAGGTAAAGCAGCTACCCCAGTTACAACCAATGGAATGGAAATCCAAGCCAGTTCACATTAGCAATAGGGTGAGGAGGATTAACCACAGCCTAGTGCAGGGTGAGATCCCCTAACATCTCATATGGATTGTGTTAGCTAAAAACGAAACCTAAGAGCAAATGTAAATCGTTACAGGAGTTTAAAAAACCTCAGTCACGTGCCTCCAGCACACTGCCTGTAAAATCACTGGCAACACTGAAAATGTGGTAAGGAGGGGGGGAAAAGGGAAAACGTGGAGGAGACGAGGTGGAAATTCTATCACAACGAAACAGCTCCACCTTACGTTTGAGCAAGCATTTTGTTCTAACTTACCTTCCAAACACACATGTGAGGGGAAATCCAGCTAACACGGCCCATAAAACAATGGTCAAAAAGGCAACTTTGCAGCAACTTTGCCCTGGAGTTGTTTTTTCCACTCCAGTGTTTGCAGTATTACTGGTGGTAATAACTATGCTCTCCACAAAACAGATGTTGTGTCATGACCTCTTTACTTTTCCAGGCTGAATTCAATGCCAGCAGTGAATTTCCTAGTGACAAAACAATGTTATGTTCAGCTGCAGTATTTTTTCATCTAATTCACAGCTGTGGGGGAAGAAAAATCCAAATAACCAGTCAGAACCCTTCATAAACTGCTAAAAGTAATCTGAGAGTTAGTTTCAGGTAGTATATCTCAACTCAAGTGACAGAATCCATTTACTATTGGAAAATTATATTTGCTTAACAAATGGTTTAGATCCCTTTTTGTTCCGTGCTTTACTTTAGCAGCAGATGATTTCTAAAACTTGAGAACTTCAATTAATGCCCCAAATAGGGAGGCATTTTTAAAAGAATTGAGATGTGCTTTTTATTTGCTATGATCAGATAATATATTCTTACCTTGAACACAAACATTTGAACCCCAGATTAGGTGGTGAAGTAACCGATGATGTCTAAACCTTTTATTAAATGGTACACATGGACTTTGCTCAAATAATACAGGACTGAGCTGAAGGATCATCTGGAACATGCACGAAAACATTTCAGAATTAAACATGCAAAAAATATCTCCTTGGGGTCCCATGGTGCTACAGCAAAGGAACAAGAAGGAAAACATAGATGGCACCAACAAAGAGCAAAGAGGGGAACAAGGACACACAGCTGCAGGGGGGCAATTTTTTGTTGTTCTTCTGGCCAAGACAGGGCTGCTGGCACTGCTTGGCAGTCGGGGAATCAAAGAACCAGAGTGCACCACTCTGGAGTCAGTCAGGAAGGGAGAGGGGAAGGACATGCAACAAAGTATTTCCCTCGTGCAGAAATTAGGAAACCTGAAGCATTTTATAAAAATCAGTCTTGATTTGTCACAAGCAATACTGTTCAGCAGATGAGCTCCATACAATTTCTCAAGCGATCTTCTAAAAAAGAAGGGAAAAGTTAAGTCCCTCCACATCCACAGCCAGGGAGCAGCACATTTTGACAAATAAGCAGTGTGCCTTCTGCCCATCAGGAGCAGCAGGGCACCATTCCCTTGGCCAGAGGTTATCACAACCCCTTTATCTCATCCTGACTTTGTGTAAGTCGTCGAAGTCACCAAGATCCTGTGCACCCTGCCACAACATAAACAATAGAAACAAACCCCAAAACGTACAGTTCTACAAATTATTTCTAAGGTGAATTTGCAAGATACCTCTGGCATTCCATAAGAAATGGTCCCCAGGAACTGCTACTTTAATAAATATTTATGAATACATCAGTACAAACTGGATTCCACTGATGTTTAATGCTTGCTGTGTCATAACAGAAACATTTTCTTTGGTCTGTGATCTTCTAACACAGGTACAAGTTTGTTTGACACACACACATATTTACCCGGATGAATGCATTTGGCAGTCAGTGCAGGCTGTCACAACCCAAACAACATCAGCACTTTGTGATGGCAACAAATGGCACAGAAATCAATCAAGGTTTTGATATGTTGGTACAATTATTCCTGTTAGGGGCCAGGTGATTTATTGATAAGTGAGATATGTCATCAAAACTGTTATTAATTGCTGTGCCAAAGATTAGAGGAACTGCATGTAATGACTTGCTCTTGTTCTGCATGAGCAGCTTTCACTTACATTTATGCTTGTTTTCTACTTTGGACTGTAAGGCTCATTTCGCTTTTTTCCTTCACAAAGCTTCTTTTGTAGTCACTGGGTGCCTTCAGTTAATATTCCATGGCAGTGGCATTTTCTGTAAATTCATATGTCATCACTGCTGCTTGTCATTTCTAATGACAGAGAAATACTTGGTTATCATTGAAGAAAAATTACAGTATCACTACTTGTATTATTTTTTAATTTGATGAAGCTATTCACTGAGCAAACCTCCCACCTTTGTCAGGCATTAATTTTATCCAGGCACAAAGTTATTTCTCCCTTTTTCTGCCAATATTCTAGCCAGAAAATCTCAAATAATACTATGATCTGCTTATGTCTGTTCTCCATTTGCTCAATATTCACTCATTCTACTTTTCCCCTTCAAGAAGCAGCTAACTTTGTATTTAGTACAAATAATTGTTACAGTAGTGTTCTAACAGAGCCAGGAAAGAGCAATAACTACCAAGAATCATCCTGTTTCCTTGGGACATCCTCATCACAGAATTTCTGCTCTGAAGTCTTACAGCTTGCACAGAAAAAATGCCTTTCATGGTTAAGATGTCTGATATTGTGACTACACTACAGATGCCTCTACCATTTTTTCCTTTATTCCAATGAGAGATATTCCTTTTACAGTCAGTTTTATAAACAGCAATTGTGTTTATCAACTGAAGTCATGGTTAACATGGTTCTAGGAAAACAGTTATTCCCCAGAATCTTCCATTACTTTTTCAATGGCTGAAGTTTCTCCTCGTTGAGCATAAGGGACAGTCACTTTCTTTAAATTGTTTCTTCATTTACCCAAATTACTGCACATCACACACACCTCACTCTATTCAGAGAAAGCAGATCTGCAAATAACCAATATTTATCATTTACCTTTGCTCATTCAAGATTGAGCCCATATATAATACATTTTCTACTATTTTAATAGTGAATATTAAGTCATGCACATCTAGTTGCAATCCAAACATTGTCAGTGCAAAACTCTTCTAATTTTTCAGTTCTCTTCCTAAATTCATTAAACTCAAAATCCACAGTGCTCTCTGTGGGGCTCCTGTATATCCACTGGGAGTTCCTCAAGGTAGTGGTGTCAGGGAAAGCTTCACTGCCCTGTACTCCCTGTGTCCATGATCCCCACCAGAGATCAGTGCTCCCACTCACATGGTGTGACAGCTGCTTGTGGCAGCTTTTCATCTGTCTGCATCCACCTGAAATTTCTCCCATTTTTCCCACACGGATTAGCAGAAGAGAACTAGTCTAAGTCTCAGTACAAAGAAACCTGATATCCACACCAAAGTGATCTGGACTGAACCAACAACCTCTCCTTCAGTCCCATGGGCTGAGGTCTCTGGGCTAAATTCTGCACCAGCAAATCCAACCACACCTTGCTCTCCCTGCAATGCTATTTTAAAGACCAGGAGACTCCTCGAGGAAGCTGAATGATCCAATCCACAATTCTGCCTCTAACTACAGCCCTGAAGCTGCTTAAGCTTTTTTCCACTGCCAAGCAACTGCACAGCTGGAGGTTTTATTGTGTAGCCTTTTGTATGTCCTTCATCACATGCACTTCATCACAGATGCTGAACACAGGCTTTTTGCAGCACACACCACTCTGCACTACTTTTCTTCTGTTCTTCCACTTCCATTCTGTTCCTGTTCCTTTAATAATTCAACCTCTGCTTTCAAGTCCACCTTTTCTTACCCTACAGAGACTAATTTTCTTTTTCCTAACTGTTATGGATTAAGTCAAATTGGCTGCAGCTCACCTCAAGGCCCATCCTGCAGCAACCTTACCTTTGCCTTAGATGTACTGCTCCCCTGACAGATTGCAAATGCCTTTTCAGCCTTCATCAATGCATCTTCAGCCATGAAAGCTTCCTGCTCCCACACCAGAATATCTTTCAGATGACCTACAATACTACATTTTCCCCTGGATGGGGAGAAATCCTTCCCTTTTCTCCTCACCTGGTGAGCAGTCAGCCCCAGCAGAATACTGAGTACCTTGAATGCCCAGTTACCAAACCTGAACATTATGTGTTTGTTTTCAGTTTCTGATGTTATTCTGCTTTTCTGCTTCTGCTGTGGCTTTCATGCCAAAAGACTTGATTCAGCTGCACTCCACAGTTTTGCAGTTCTTCCTCTGAGCTCCGAGTTTCGTTCAGGCAACTTTGGCCAACTGCAAATAGAATCCACAACAGGATATGACGTACCTGCTCATGGCAGGAGCACTGGACTAGATGATCTTTAAAGGTCTCTCCCAACCCAAACTATTCTATGATTCTGTGATATATTCAACTCCAAAAAGATAACTCATGTATTGGTTTGGATACACAGAAGCACTGAAACTTTGGCAGGGGATCTCTGCAGCTCCCTGAAATGGACCTTCTGGGCTCACGAGCTGCCACCTTCCAACTGTATTTACAGTCAGGAATGTATACTTGTAGGTTTTCATCCTGACTCCTGGAGCTGCTGTCTCAAGAAAAGAATCCTAGGTTTTTTATCCTGCCCAGCTTGTTTTCCACAGCTCTCACCACTTTTCCTTAGGAGTCTGAGGCAAGGTGCTCACAGCTGTGCAGCCAAGACTCTGGCCATGGCTCCTGACACTTATCCCTGTTGATCAGGGGAGGTTCTACCCAGCCCTCCTCCAGCCTGACTGTGCTGAGCAGGATTTGAGTGATGCTGCAGCACTTTCCCATCCTGTGCTTCTGCAGAGCTCCCAGATGAACATGAGTGAAGCTGCTGGGTAATGAAGTCATCTGAGGGAGAAGAAAAGCATACTAAAACTTTTAGTTCTTCAGTACAGTTCTGAACTAAAACTTTTAGTCCTTCAGTACAGTTCTGAAGGAACCACAGGAAAAACCCCACCATTTCCACAGGTTAATACACAGCCAACTTCCCATGGGAGGACTATTAGTGAGAGGTAAATATTGTCACACACTATTGCCCCCATTTTCAATGCATCAATAAACCCTACTTGACCAGCAAAGCTTCGTGGGCACACTCTGATTCTTCCAAACAGGTTCTCCTGGTTGCCTAGAGAAGCACTTGAGCAGAGATACGCTTAAAAGTTTTATCTGCAGTGACAGAAATGCATTCAGAGAGGAAAGTAACTCTCAGCCTAAAGGGCTCTCCCCAGAGGGACACAGTTCCTTGCACATATACTGTACTCAGCACGCTTCCCTTTCCTCATCCCATAACATCTCCTCACCCACACTGAGAGACTGCTAAAAATCACTACACGAATAGGAGAAAGCGTATGAGAGCACTTTATGGCACTTGTTTTATAAAATTACTCCAAAAAACCCCTTCCATTAGGAAAAGAGCACTGCCAAGTCAAGCATCCAAAACAAAAAATAAACTACAATTCAATTTTTCTGTGCAAGGTTAATTTGCTCCATCCTCACTCCATGCTGGCAGGGCTGGCAAACAGAACCTTCAGCAAGCTGACCAACATCTTCCTCAAGCTAGGCCAAGGCAGGGCTCTTGTTATTTCTGCAATGAGACTGGCTAGGCTGATGTTTTACAGCAAAAAAAGGGACATACCTACATACAGCTGCTGGTTATGAATGGTTTGCCAACATATGAATGAAACAAGAATCAAAACTAAACCAAAAAAAAAAAAGAGTTGAA
This sequence comes from Dicaeum eximium, assembly GCA_013396995.1. Classification (NCBI taxonomy): domain Eukaryota; kingdom Metazoa; phylum Chordata; class Aves; order Passeriformes; family Dicaeidae; genus Dicaeum; species Dicaeum eximium. The sequence continues at coordinate 257,414 of VWZP01006244.1, forward strand.
GATATTCCCAAGTGATGACAAGGCACTTCCTCACAGACAGTGCTTGACTGTGCCTCAGTTGCTCTCTGAGACACAGGCACATCCCTTCAGAACTTTCATACTCCTCTCTCCCCAGGGGGACCACAAGGACGTCAATTCGGAATATTCCTGCATTACAGAACGTTAAGAACCAAACCTTGCAGTCGTCTCACAAGCTCTGCTACGTTGTTCCCTTTTTGGAGCAAAAGTGTATCACAAGAACAAAACACAGTTCCTGTTTACCACTGGATTAGAACTACTCATACACCTGCTAGCTCTGTTGGTTTTTTTCTTCTTGACACAGAAGAAAAAATAATTATATAATAATTTAATAATTTCAGTCTTATTAAAGACTTAAATGGGCCACGGCTATAAAATATCTCCCCTCTTGGTTATGTTCTTTGCCACCTTCTCAGTTCAGTGGGATAGCACAGAACTTGGGAGATGAATTATGCCAAACACATTATCCATGACTCACAGAACTTTGCCAGTGAACAACACACAGAGCTCTGTCAGGGGCTCACTCACCACATCTAACCAGGCAGCCTGACAAAGGAAAACCCAGAGCTGTGTTACCTTTCCCCACAGAACATCCTGCCTGAGCTGCACAGGGGCACACACTCACCACATTCCATGAAGAGCTCACTACAGGGATGTGCAGCGACAGACACCCCACTGGAAAGGGCTCCCTCCTCCTCCCAGATCCCAGCAAGGCAGTGCCTGGAGCACAGCCCACACCAGAAACTGGAGAGAACACACATCTTTCCATGGAAGCAATCCAAAGTGAAGCAGAGATAAGCACTTCCTATCAGTTTTCTTTAGATCCCCAGCTGCTCACACTTCTGAGCAGGCCCTGCTGTTTCCAGGGCCCAGCTGTACATCACATGTGCACAGCTTCAAACTTCATTTTCAGCTGATATTGGAAACCAGCTCCACTGCCACAGCACCCTCAGAATGCAGATGAGTTATGCATTTTGTGCTGAACAAAACCACTACAGCTCAGCACATCTCTTGAAGCACTGATATGGTTCAAAAAGCCTCAGATCCCCCCTCTTTGGCATTATCTTTAAAATCAGGTAGTTAAACCACCGAAAAAAAAAAAAAGTGTATGATGTTCAGACAGCAAGAAATATGAAGTCCACAAAAGGAATTCCAAAATTTAGAGAGAAGGACTGTTCAGGAACCAAGGAATTACAGGACTGACCTCAAGGCACTTAGACAATCCTTCACAAGAACTACGTCAACATCCCTTATGGGTGCTCAATTGTGGTCAACATTCAAACTTTATTGCCTTTTGTGCCTGCTAAAGCAGATTAACCACTTAACTCCTCATTTCTTTGCCTAAAAAGGGGCTCCCCCTGCCCTACTTTTTTACAAATAAAATACTGCCAGTACTAGGGAAAAATCAAACAGTTGAACAATTGCTTAGCTCCCAATAGCAGCATTGCCATTCACAAACTAATGCAGCTAAAAAACTTAATTAAATATCAGATTTATAACTGGCCACTGAACCAGTTTTTATCACAATGCATTGTAAAAGCAAACAATGGCCCATTGGCCATTCCAATTCATGCAAACAATTTGACAGAAACAGAGAAAAAAATTTACTATAACAATGCCACTTCTCACAAAACTACTACAGCAAATTTTATGTGTGTATTAGGAAATTGTGTGTGTGTTTAGGTTGATAATTTAATTTATACATAAAATATCCCAGAAAATCCAACTAAACTCAAGCATCAGTTATAGCAATGATACAAATAAAACTCCAATAATCATTAAGTGGAAGACAAAAACAAAATAAAAAGGAAATAAACTTTATTTAGTGTTACCTTGAAAAGCATTTATCCAACAAATAAGAAAAACATACCACACAGCATGAAATCAGAACCTTTTCCACCAAAGAAAATGTTTCGTTCCCCTTTGGCTAAAGCTAAAAGATTTCAGAGCACTGCAAAACAGCTTCAGACACCTCAGACAGTTATGCCTTTGACCAATGAACAGAGCTAAAATGAAAGAGAAACGTGGTCAAGTTCAATTTCAACTTTGTCCCTGAGCTCGAGTTTGCTGCTTTAGCAATAAAGCAATTAACAGCTCTGACATTAAGGATCCCACTGATAAATAAGAAACCAGCAGACAGTTTCACAGGACTCTATTTCCTGTCTCTCCTTGCATTTTCCTGCCACATAAAACACTAAAAATAAAACATCCCGCATCACAAACACCAGTCAACCATCACTGAGCTGCCTACAGATGATGTTTAAATGAGGAATGTGTCCTTAACTTGATAATGAGCAATCATTAAGTCACCTTAAATGTCTTCCTGATTCATATAAAACAGCATTTGAGACGTGAGATTTGCCAATATGAAATATGACAAATCATATTTCCAATATGAAATAACATGAATAGGTATAAAAATGTAACTTGCCTTTAAATTCACTGCATTTATATTAAATAATATTTATGAGACTACACAGGTCACATCACTGAAGAAGGAGATCTCACATCACCCTACTTATGAGATTGCAAGTAGCAGAAGTAATATCAGTGCACAGCTGGGGCTGTAAGGGCAGACAAGGCAGAATGACTTCAAGCTTCAATTTGGTATGAGAAGTTCTTCCACCTCCAAAGCACTTTAGGTGCATGGCTATACAAAATTTCTCATTCCAAGGAGTTATAAAAATTCACTGTACAGATTGAGATATTACCACAGTAGAATCCTAAAGGCATACAAAAAAGACAGCTGTTAAAACACAGTCCACAGGTTCAATTGTCTTGATTTTTTGTACTACTAACAAGTAAAGGAGAAGCAACTGTTGTAAGCATTGACCATTCATAATGAAGAAGTTTCAACCCTCTGCAAGATTTGAAGCTGTACTTTTTAACTAACTCCACACCTGACAGAAATAAGAAAAAAAAAGTTGTAGGAGTATTCAGAAGAGAAAAATATAAAAGGCAAAGAACTACAGAATTCAATTAAGAGGACAGAATAATGTAGTTTGTTTTGCTTTGACAGACTCCAAAACAGCAGAAGAAGACTCAGCAAGACTGTATCCACTCCTTCCAGCCAGGCAATGGAGACAACTGCCCTTGGCTGTGCAAGGCCACTCCTTTCCCTTCACTGTCACATTTTGGCTTCTCTACGATAATTTTTCAATTACCAAATTCTCATTTGAAGTATCTTTGGCAATGTTTTCCAAGTGGGAATTACCAGAGTCTAGAAAATATTTCTATCTACAAGCTGAAGGCCTTGACACTAGAAAGCATTGCAGCCTGGGCACTGGGGTCACCAGAATGAATTCAACAATGCCATTGCAGTGAGTTTTTTAAAAGCAGTCTGAGGATCTGCAGAGTTGCTACATAATTAAACTAAAAGCTTTCAACTGCACACGTCTGAGCACACATTTTTCATACCTTGACACTTTTTGGTCCATCCAAAAACTGCAAAAGGAACACCGATCATTATAAACCTGCCACTTGTACATTCTGAAACTGCCCAGTTCACATCTTGGACCAGCAATGCAATATGCCATTAGTACACCTAAACCAGCAGCCTTACATGGAATTTCAGAACTTCTGAACACCCAAATTTTCATCAATTAAAAAAAAACAAACCAATCCAGAGATGAGACTGAACGAGTAAAGAAACAAGATATGACGAAAACATTGAAACACAAGGAAGTATTTACTATCCAATAAAGAAATCTTCAATATGCATAATTCCTTGTAAAAAATCTCATTAAATATATTTAACATTTGATTGCATGGACAAAATAATTTTTATTGAGACAAGTTTGTTCATGCTGGCATTTAAAATCTCAGACAAACCCAAAAAACAATGGAATGAAAGCAAGAAGTTTTATGAGTAACCTTATGAACTGCACCATCAGTGATTGTACGCAACACCTTCTGCAGACAATGCCCAAAATCTCTTCCAGCTAAGGCTTCAGAGTATTTCTGACAGGTTAATCAATGCCCAGACATGAGGGATCTGCTGAATGAAACAGAGCCAGCAGGGACACACACTGTGTATCCCATTAATTCACTTGTACACATCAGGATCTTGTTGCCCACTTTGCACTTCAAACAGTGACAGCTCAATCCCTCTGCACCACGCTGTGCTCTGCTCCACAACACTCACACTGCTGCTGGGCCTTGCTCTAGGGGTCTCCTCAGCTTTTGGGTGTTTTTATGGCATTTACTGTTGTGGTTGGTTTTGGGGGTTTTTTCCCTGACTATTTCCTCCCCAGTTAAGCAGCACCCATGCCAAATAAGGGCCTTCTGAACCACGTCAGGCCTTCCCACACTGCCCAGTGGCAGGAAGGGGAGCCCTCCACATGCAGTCTGTCAACCAGGTTATGTCAGGAGTGCAGCTTAGATCTTCAGAGGCTGTTTGAAGAAAAGCTTAGACAAGAATGATGGACAAAGAGAAAATCATTCACCTCCCTTTTGCTGACCAGTTCAGAAGACAAAATAATATTAATGTAGCAATTGTCAACATTGCCACTCTCTTATCAATGCTTCCAAACCCATGTGGAAACCTTTTTTCCATAAAGATCTTTTAGAAAAAACACAGCCCTTTACTGCAAGCACATACAAGAACTGCTCTGCACAGGAGCAGGTCACGTTCCTTTCTTCAGATAGCGGGAGAGGAACTGGCTCCTGACAAAGTGGATGAGCTTGGTCTCTGTGCAGAACATCGTCACCAGGGTTGCTGCAAGGCACAGGGCACCCATGCTGATGTGGATCAGCCTGGCCATCCAGCCCTTGTCACAGCAGAACAACACCTACAACAAAAAAAACGAGGCATTGCAGGAAAACCAGTCAGCACAAAGTGCTTTTACTGTCTCAACAAGAAATAAAGTCCAACACCTCTGTCCAACACACCAACATCGCCATCGAGCCAAGCATGGTTTTGCACATGCACTGACCCTACAATAAATCATCTTTAGGAGCCACAACATTTGCTTTTTTAAGTTCTGTTAGCAAAAAATACCCATTCAGTAGATATCTGGTAAATGAGGAAGCTGCTGTTATCTGGCAGGCAGAAATGTGTTAACTGAGATGACACAAAAATTCACTGGTGCTACCAGGCAAGTCTGCTACCGTACAGCAACATATCAGGCTATTTTCTAGCAAAACTGGAAATCTCCCACTCCAAAATATAAAATTCTCCTTTCTCAGGCATAATGAATTTTTCAAGCTTAATAATCAGTCTGCACATTTACCATCTTGTACTGAATAAATGTGTTAAACGTGCTCTTAGCAATTTTTGGTTTTCTTCTAGTTTTGGTTATTACTTCTTTTTTTTAAGAATTTTTAATGCCAGTTTCTAGGTACCACTGCAAAATTTCTGTTATTAATAACCAAGAACATGGATTAACTGTACACAGCAGAAATGTGTTAGATTTTATTTTACTTGTCAGATCCACTTTGTACAGCTGTCAGACAACACTGAGACAAAGAACCTCTTAACAACATATCCTGCCTTTCTGTAATGCAAATCTCCCAGCCCACCCTCAAAAGCCTCTTTTCCCATTGGCATTGCTCTTTTTGTGGACACAGAAGTCACCTGAGAGCAGCATGGCCAGTGAGAGCAGAGAGGAGGGAGCTCACCTCGGAGAAAGCAGTGACCACAGCACTGAGGATGTAAAGCAGCAGCAGGGCTGGGGAGGGCAGCAGGCCTGAGAGAGGCCTGTGGCTGCTTTCTCTGAAGTACTGATAGATGTAGTGCGTGCTGTGAGCTATTCTGATGCCCATGTTGAAGCAGTTGGCAAGGATAAAGCCCACACTGCCATACCAGTGGGTCAGGAAATAAGAGATGCACAGAAATATGAAAGACAAGGCCAGCATAACAAAATTGTACCTAGGGGAACAAATTTAAAAAAAGAATAAATAATTTAACAATGCATGCAGTTAGAGCATTTATTTACTAATCTTTTATTTTCTAACATCAGTAACAGAATTTCTCTTACCATCTTCTATGGAAAATAAATTTGAGAAATTAGATGATTAAAAAAAAACCATTTGAAAGAATAGAAAATACATCAACCAAATTAAACCATGAACTACATTATGTGAACGAAATTTTATTACTAATCAGTTGTGCGCTCAATGCAGAAAATCAAATTTAATAACAATTATTAGTAATGTGAAAACTTGTGCATTTTTTGCTATTTTATGTTAGGTATATATTAAAAAAAAAAGAATGCTCAAGAACAAATTGACACTTTATTTCATTTCTGTTATAAACAGTGACTTGGAAAACTAGTGTACATTTTAAAGGGGTTGTGAAAGCAGCCCTTGCTAAGTCAAAAATGCTCCCACTTTGATTGTGGAAAATAGACCTCCAAGAAATTAATTTGAAAGGGCCACATCAGGGACAGCCGAAACACAGAACCAGGAAATAATCCAGGCTGGAAGGGCTCTCAGGAGGTCACCTAGTCCAGCCTCCTACAAAGCAGTAAACCAGTGGATTCACAGCCACAGCTTGGGTCATTCCTAAGTCAATGTCCAGTACCTGCACATGAAAAATGTTAATAGTTGCAAACTTTCAATGAGTCAAGTGATTGTCTTAAAAAGTGTAACTTCAAGCTCATCTGTGCAGAAAACAGACATTTAAACTACTTTACCAGTTAGTGATGTGCCTAAAGCTAAATTAACAATCTTTATTTTTTAGTTTCAGACCTTTTTTACCCAAACTTTTCAACTTTTGCTAAAGCTTCTACATCTAAATCTAAAGGCAGACAGCCCAGCAAGGAGTTGATTTTCTGTGGGGCAGGATATTATCTGTGCCAATTGCAAAAGCACCAATTCCTTTTTAAGGTCAGCAGAAATAAATTCACAGGAACATTTTGGAGACCCTGTTTTCTTACCTGTCCACTTCTTCTTTGCACATTAAGGCAAATGTAAAACATTCTGTTACTCCATTGACAGCAAGAAACAGAACATACAATGAGTAACAGCGGAGGAGATCTGGACCTAAAAAACACATTAGAAAGACAAATAGTTAATGATGTCTTTTACCAAACCGTTTTGTTTTTACAAAGATAAAAGATAGATGTTGTAATGTTAATACTGGAATTACTAATAATGGAAACTTAAGTTCACTTGAACAAGTTTCCTGTCTATGTATCTTGGCAAGAACACAAATAAACAAGGTGAAGGATTCTGATAAGCTAAATCACAGATTTTAATAGCAGTTTCACATGAAAAAAACCTAAACTGCTGATTTATAAAAAATTCATAATAGCTGTAGGGTTTTTTTCCTAAAGAGTGGTGGTTTTTTGCCAGGTCTGTAAATCTTTACCTGTTCCAGAACTGAGCATTGAGCCTCCATAAATATCCAGAGCCAGCTGAGAATAGGCATAGCCAAAAACAGTGATGGTGAGGCCAATCAGCAGCACAAGTTTCAGCAGCAATTCCAATACATTTGCAGCCATAGCAACATCATCCTGAAAAAAACCATAGTAAATCACATGAACCAAAATCAATGCAGTAAGTCACTCTCGTGCAGAAATGCTACCTCAGAGAAACGAATCAGTTTTCACTGTATAAAAATGTGTGAAAGTTACCCTTTGTTATTGAATTACCCACACACGTGTTCTTAACTTGGTTACGCTTTTTACAGATTTATTATTCCACCATTTTTTCAGTTCTACACACCAGATAGGTTTAAATCAAATATACACACACAGACACCTCCCTTAGCCCACCAAGGACCTGAAGCACAGGATTTAATTGTGTGCTGATGTGCAATTAGCAGGACTGCTACAGGCTGACCTTCATGAGTGAGCAAGAATATTACTCTGTGGAAAAAACCTCTTGTTCATTAATCCTCCTTGTACAACTCAAACACACAAGAAAAATCCAATTATTTTCTTCCCAAAGCTGCACTGTCCAGAAACATTATTTAACAGCTATTGATACATTTAAGTAAATAAAGTACTTCCAGATAACATTTGTTTAATAGATTTCATGATTTAAATAATGGTTTGCTATATCTGGAAATACACATTAGAATAGGCTTTCCATCACACTGTTTGGAGCAGTGGATGTTAACTTTACTGAATGCAAGGCAGCACTATGCCACTGCATATTTTTATTTCCATTTCCTTGGCATTTTACCTATTCTCTTCTTTTTTGTCCAGTCTCACTCAACATTTTTGTTCTCCACATTTCAATTTTAACAGCCTCGATACTCAAATGTAAACACTCATTTCTGTCCATCACACTTCTGTGATGCAACTTATCTGTAACAAGAATCAAGCACTTTACATGTAATTAATCCAAATAAACATACCTCCTTCTGATCCTTTACAGTCTTCCCTCTTTCCAAAACTTTAGCAAAAAATACATAAAAGCTCTCCTCAATAGGCAAAAAGATAAACCTGGCCACCAGTGAACCAAGGTTATTCACAATATCATATACACCTTAAAAATAAAAAGCAATCTCAGAGTTTCAGACATATTTTAATTCCAAGTCTTTAATAACAACATGAATTCTAATTTAACATCTCCAAAAAAAGAGAAAACAAGTGGTATTTAGTGCAACACTGAAGCAGTATTCTCTCAAAATTCTGACAGTCAAGCAACTACAGCTTAAAATTGCAAGGTTTGCTGATGACAAAGGTAAGACAAAAGCACCAACTACACAGATGTGAAGCTAGAATAGCACCAAACTACAATTAAAATTCTTGCTGTAGAGCAATTTAGAGGATCCTGATAAAGTTCACTGAATAAGAACAGGAATGTAAGGATTTACTGATCCAGGAGAAGAGAAAGATACACATCTAGTGAGCATCCATGGCAGGGGGGCTGGAACTAGATAACCTTGAAGGTCATTTCTAACCTGGGCTATTCTATAATTCTATTATCTTAAATTAAAGTTTATATTAATCATTCCCTGAAATGCAGCTCAAGGCTTTAAAACATTCTCAGATTTTCAAGCTATCTTCAAACACTTTAAGTCATTTTCAGAACCACATGAAGAGCAGTGACTAAGAAAACTCTGTCACCATTCCACAAGACCATCACACTTACCCTGATCTCCAAAATTTAACACGTTCAAAAACGTCATCACATATCGTTCACCTGTGAGTTCAAAATAAAGAACTTTAGAACAAGCCCCTGAATCTTTGCCAATACTTGTTCAGGCACTTCCAATACTAAGTACTCAAGAGACAAAGTCAAATGGGACAGCACCTAGTTCTGAAAACCCTCAAAAACTCCATTCAGGTTGGGAGTCATGTGCCTCATCTTCCCTCACCTAAGCTTTCTGAAGCTTTAAGTCAATTTTGTAAACAGTTTTCATGAGCCCTCTTCCGTCACACTTCTATGTCAAACCTTACCCTCTGTTAAAATCTGTTTCAAGAAGGATTGTTTGAAGAAGCTCCAAGTCAAGCGTGCTTCCTTCCAGTTAACAAAGGTCTGCAAAAGAAATACTGAAATGTAACAAAAGTGATTGACATTACAGAGTAGAAATAGAAAACAGCAAGGCAGTGCAACACTGTAGGGTAGCTCTAACTGCAGTGCTGAGGAAACCCACAATGCCACAGTTCTTAACCACTTTATAAAGTATTGCTGAATTCAAGCACCAACATCACTGATCTAGCAAAAACTGATTCCCTTGTTGAAAAGCACTGTTGCTGCAAAACACCATAAGAGCATTCTACAGAAAATACTGATTAAGGTTAGAGTTAGGAAAAAACCACCCAGGGTGTTTAACGTGCCAATGTAACTTTCACCCTCACTGGAGACATGAATTGTTTACTGCTCTTCAAACTGTCTTTCTAAGACTTGCAACCAAGAGCCACCTTTATATTTCAATCTGTAAATCTTATCCAGAATGTTGCCTTCCTCAACGAGTCTTTTCATTTCTTTCTTTGCTTCATTTTTGTTTGAGTGATATTTGAGTGGCTCTAGGATGCTGTGGAACATCATGGTTATTTTGTGCAGAGATCAAAGTACCAAAAACCCACTGTTATATGGTTCTGGTTTGTTTTCTGCCTCAGATCCAGTGATAACTGATCACTCCCCTGCACAGGTCAGATGGTCTATCTCCAGTTAATGTCTACTAATATTTTGCACAAACCATGCAACAACAAATCCATAACCACAAAGAGTTCCAAGTTTCATGATGTTTTTCTGACAAGAATTTTACTAATACAAACTTCAAACACAATTTCTATGCAATATTTTTTACTTAATCTATCATATCTTCTATAGTGCAAAACCACTCAATTAACTCCCCAGTCTAAAAGCAATATTCAAAGTGCCCCCAAGTGAGATTTTTAAAAAGAAAATCAAGAAATAAATTGCACAACTTACCTCATCTTCCACGAAGCTAGGTAATAGAGCCTTTACTCTAGCAACTGGAAATGACTTCTTTGTGGCTTCAGGAGATCCCAAAAACATCACAAAATAAATTACATAGCACATTACCAGAACACTGACATACAAAAGCTGGGAAGATCAGGAAGGAGAGAAAAAGAAAAGTGAAACAAAATTAACTTAGAAATGCAGAATTATATACTAGGTGAAAATACAGTCAGAAGAAAATATAAGTAGTCTTTATGCCTATCAAATATTAAACTAGGTAAGGATTTGAACAGTTCTTAAGAATGCTTTTTATCTTTTTTTAACCTGTAGGTTATCATAGACCTTTGCTAATTTTCATGTTTTATTCAGCATTTTTAGAACACTGAAGGTCCAATTATAAAGCAATTACTCAATCAAAAATCCAAGTGACAGAGTAGCTACTGCCTACATCTCTTACTTCATAGAACATTTCCAATTTCCAGCAGTTACAAGCAATCTACAACAGCCAGGGCAAAAACTGCCGGAAAAAAATTATCCCTCCTTCATTGTCATCAAGAAAAAGTTTTAACCTGAATTAATTGCACTTGATTAGCACCTTCTGATAAGGTAATGCGTGTTGGTGGTACAGGCTGATAAAGTTCTGTGTGATTAGAATAACATAACCTTATTAGCAAGATGTGTCTTCACAGATGGAAGGTGTTTCCTTGCACCTCCCTTTAACTCAATGCCAAAGCAACAAGTCAATAATGAGTATCAGGAAAATACCAAATATAAATTCTAAATCTTAAACCTCCCAGGAGCTTTTTCTCTCAGCTCCCCAGAGCTCTTCAGCAGGCTAAATGTCAAAGGAAAATTAAAATTCAGCTGAGAGAGAACAAAGGGAACTTACCTGGGCCAAGGAAAAAATGTAAAGGCCCCAGTGAGGATAGAGGATTACTAAAGTAACTGTCAAAATGCATTTTGACACTACTGAAAGGCTTTCAGCAATTACCTTTAAAAAACACAAAACAGAGAAGGGTTATTTTCTGGCAACCTAACCACGTACACAAGCTTAAAATATATATGTTTAATGCACAGAGTTTATGTAGGAATGTAAGATTTTCAAAGTCAGTGTGACTTTATCGCAGTTTCTGCTGAGCTGGCCAGCTTAGATTGTCACTTCTCTGTAAGTTTTCTATTCTAGCATTTCACAATTCCTCCACTCCATTTTCCCAGTCCTTTGTACAGGACATAAGAGAGAAAATTTTGCTTGAGACTATCACATTCTCAATAGATACATTTCACAATTTCATGTAGAACTGTGGAAGCAGTGTGTCTCTCCCTCCAATCAAAACTTATGTTTCAGGATTTAAGGATCTTGAAGGTAATAATGTCTAAATAAACCAACTTGCTTGCTTTAATGGGTACAAATTCCTGGATATCCTACAAACCAGGCTATGCAGTGCTAAACAGAACACACTGGGGTTTTTACATGCTGGAATATACAAAGATCTAGAGTCAGTAATCTGTTCTTTTCAGTAAAGATTGCCCACATGCACACACCCCATGGACTTTACTAACCTTAAGTCTCACAAACAAATGAGCTTGTGCTAAAACCCAGAACGGCTCTCCCAGGAGTTCAATAATGGCAGAAAGACCAAATGCCACTACACCAGCCTGATAGTGAGGAACCACAGAAGGGTCAGGTACTTCAAGCAAGTGTAGCCAGACTAAGCCCAAGATAAGAGACCAAAAGACACCAAGAGGGACTCTAAAAAGTTAACATAAAAACTAATTAATGGAAATATTACTTCAGCAGAAACAAAACAAAACAAACAAACAAACAAAAGGAAAATTAGATTACAATATCACATATGGCCACAATGATTACACAATAAAAGGCCCTGAGGAATTCATTCCCACTGTTACCATACCAAGAATGAACATTTTCCTTTGTAATGAACACCCTTAAGGCACTCTCTGCAAGACACAGGAAACATTTTTCTGAGTCGTCCATTTTTCACTCCAGAGCCATAAGGTCAAATATCTGCGGTTTTGTGCCTTAGGACCAAACAATTCTGATCTCACATCAGCCTGCACATCCTGTTCTGCTGACACTGCTTAGAAACACAGAGCTTCTGGCAGAATCCATCAAATTTTACATCACTGGAGCAACATCTCTTTGACCCTCACACTATCAGACCTCTAAGATATTTGACATCAAGCTCCTAAGACACATTTCAGATGCTTCACCAAAATTAACCTTCCTTTGAAGTTATGCTTCCCTACAATCCCTACAAGGAAAAATTTAAAAGAAAAAAGATGCACACTGTCAGTGTAATCTCTGTCCTTTAATGCTCACTTGAATGGCTATCACACAGCAGAAAGCTGACTACAGTACAGCTCAGAGAACAGAAACAACATATTTGAAATATTAATAGTAGACCTCTCCCTGACAGGGACAATCCCTCTGCTTCACACCTGGATGCAGATGACCACACATAACCCCCCATTCCTGAGCCAGATCCAGTTAACAGCTGGGCAGTTCCAGGTAAAGTCAGGTGCCCCAATGGGAGAATACTATTTCATCACGCAGGGGTAGTTTTCAACCATATCAGGCAGGTAAATTCACTTCCCAGCCCAGCCAGGGCTACACAGCAGCTATAGCTGACAGAGGGAGAGAGCAGAGACAACCAGGAACCAGAAGGGAGAAACAAGCCATAAAATCCACTTTATCCACGCTGCAATGTGTGATTGCTTGTTGCAGCATCCTGTGGACTTTAAGGTGTTCTGCTATAAACAGCACCACAGCTGAAAGAGCCAACCCTACTTCCTCCTTGTTACTTAATTCCAACTCTTTCTTTCACTTTTCACACCTCTCCTACCCAAACATTTATGTTGCAGGTTCACAAATGCACATCAGGTAATAACAGAACAAAACTGAGCAGGAAGAGGGAGAAAAAACAAAGGGCTATATATTTGTGCAGCAGGGTTTTCCTTCAACAGCTACAGCTTAAAAGAAACTCAAGCAACAGAACAAATGCCACTTTTGGCAATGAACTTCCTCACGTTCTCCAACAAGAAATCAAGTCCATAAATACTAAAGCACTGGACTTGAGCAGCTTCCTACATCAGTCCTAGATCAGAAACATGACTGAGGCTTCTAAATGCTGAAATAATTACCTCAGTAAATAAACACTTCCTCTCATTCTGCAAGCTCCCAGACAAAACCAAAAAAGATTAAGGAAGTAAACTTTTAAAGGTATCTTACGTCAGCCACAAGAGATTAATTGTTTTGGTCCAGTTTCTCTTGGCACTTCCACTCAAACAAGCTCTGCGAAACGCCTCCCTGGCGAGGAAGACAACTGTTGAGTACAGCAGAGTCAGCCTAAAGGGGGTGAAAAGGGAAAAATAAAAGGAAAGAAAATTATTTCTTTTCTATAAATTGTAAATCCTTCATGCAGTAGTGTCGAAGTTTTTACACACGACTGCTGGGCAGATAAATTCTTATAGATGTGCAAACATGGTTGTATGAACTAAAACTATCACCATCTCCTAAAAACGGAGAGAAAGTAATTTCGTGTGACTATTCAAATGGCAAGAATACATACTGCAGACCAAATGCAGAGCTACAGAGTATGCCTTATAGAAAAGCACATTGTATCTAGTTTTTCCACTACAAACTGATGGTTTAAACACAAAAACCAGGCCAGCGCTACCGGTGTTTCAGGCCAAAACAGACCTGGGGAGGCATGAAATGACCAAACACTGTGACACAGCCAAGAGCAGACTGCACAGCACTAATCAGAGCCCCGCCAGCGACAGGGCACGACCAGCACGCAGCACAAGCTCTGCCCCACAGCCCCGGCACGCCTCAGGGTGCCCGCGGAGCCGCCTGCCCTCACCTGACATTGACCACGCCGATGAGCTCCCGGGAGAGGTAGCGCAGGGTGAAGGCGTTCAGCGCGAAGGTGACCACCCGGAACAGCACCTGTGAAAGAAGCCGCACGGGAAGCACCTGCGGCGCCCCGCCGAGCAGCAGCAGCAGCAGCAGCAGGAGGAGGAGGATGAGGAGGAAGGAGGGAGGGGCGGCCCCGCACCTGCAGCAGGGCGCTGGACGAGGCCAGCCGGGCGGTCTGGCCCAGCACGTCCTGCGCCGCCATCGCCCCGCTCCCGCCGCCAGGAAGTGGCGCGGCCGCCGTCGCGCCGGATCCCGTCAGCGGGGCGGT